>OU015494.1:7300555-7835555 GCA_907164885.2 Dolomedes plantarius | reverse complement strand
CAAAGACCAATATTTACAGTTTCATTATAAAGAAATAATGGCTTACCGAGTCAATGAATATTAGAGAATTTCACCTAATGCTCTGTGGGCAGAAATCTCAAGCTATTTTGACTTTGTGGATTTAAGAAATGTCAAATATACTTGCTTTCCACAAATTACAAGTAAGAAATAGATAACAAGAATTCATACTCTGAACAGAAATATTTATAGATTTCAACCACAGTTTTATAAATATCGCAATAGATCACATATTGTTTAAAATAAGATACCTAATAAGTGAGTCCAGATGTTTCCAGTTTCTGTGTGAATCCTGAATATAGAACGGAAGCATGCACTAAATGATCTCAAGGGTGGACGATGGCCTTTATGAAGGAAATCATTATCTTGAAGCCATTTTGGTAAATGGCTAAAATGACAAACCTAAAATCAGACAGAAATATAAAAACCTAAAGAATTTAGTATTTTGCTAATTATCATTTCTTGGTGATAACAGAGTTGAGTTGAGACATAGCTCGTGTACCAAAAGTTGAAAGTGCTACAGTCAACTTTTGGTACACAAGACCTAGTCCAGGACAAACAGTTTAAAGCTGATTTTGAACAACTATGAACATCCATTCTAGCAAACATATGGTAGAATGAGAGAAAATTCAATCAGTATAAATATGGGAACAGTGCTGTATAAAATGGCAAAAATGTTAAACTTATATACATTCCATAAAAGCATTTTTAAAATTTAAAAACATATTACAGTTGAAATTAAAAGGAAAAAACTATAGAACACTCACAACAAGAAGGCATGATAACATTAAAAATTGTTCAATAATTTATAACCAGAAATTTATACCAAATTAATTTTCTATTGGTTTGAACCCTGTGGTCCATTATTTGCAACATGAGAACTTATGACACTGAAATTACAGAGCTTAAAACCAATTATGAAATGCTAAAACTATCCATGCCTACTTGAGGTTTGGATCTAAAAAGGTTCTGATTTTGAAGACTTGCATCCTATCTATTCAGCTATTGTTTGGCTATCAAAATGAAATAAGGATGCTATGACACTAAAAAACTAGGTTACATGATATTCTTTTATAATTTTTCTTTCAGAGCATAATAGATCATATTTATTAGGCACAGCTAAAATGCATAACAAAACTCTGAACATCATGGAGGTTTAATCCCTAAATTCCTAACTATTTGCTTCTATTTAAATGAAAAAGTATAATACTGATTAATGTACCATTCAATTCTGACAGTCAGTCCTGCTAGATGTAATTAAAGAAAAAAAATATAACCAATGCAAATTTTAAAAATGACTGCAATTACACACCTTCAACGCACCACCCCAGAGTTTTCTCCTAATGTGCTCAGCATTTTCAGCTTCCTCAGAACTTTTTCTCACATATGTTCAGCTTGTTTCGGCAGCTCTTGCAGGAAAAGACATGTCCAAACTACCAAAATTCATCAGAATCACTTTGTTCACTGAAATTAATATACATCAGTGTTTAGAAAAGCATGTGTGCAATATTGGCACAAAATTAACATTTCAGAATATTAAACCTTATCTCTATCTTAAATAAATAAAAATGGTGCTAATTTAATTTCAAAGTAAAGATTCAAAAAATGATTTTGGACAAAATTCCAAGCAACAAATGCAAAAATTAATGTCACTGGACTTGTCAGGCACAGCATTTTCAAAATAAACAGGCAAAACAGAACAATAAAATGAATAAAAGACCACATGCATTAAGAATTTTTAAAAGAAAAAACCCTCACCAGAATTTAACTTCTCTATGGACTTTTATAGTCAAAAGTCAAATTCACCAAGAATTGGATATTTTTTAAAATTACAACTAAATTTTGAAACAGGATATAGATTTCCTCAAGTGTCACATCAGTACACGAGTTCTATATAAGGAAACAAATTTATGTGACCATAGAGCATGCATAATTCATGCACTTCATTAAGCCGTATATTAAGAGAAATTAGCCATGATTTTAAAGAGAGAAAACATTGGTAAAAGCTCCACAATAAAAGAAAATTGAAGCCATTTCACCAAGGTAATTCATAATTCAAATAGCACACCTGAGAAGAATGGTACCGTTTTTAAATTGTTAGGAGCATGTTTCTTTTGGAATTCAAACAGTAGAAAATTAGTACTGCATAAAAAACGAAATTTCTGCAAAAGGTTCAATGCAAATAACTAATGGTAGAAAAGTCTATGCTACACACTAAAGGAGATTATAGGGAACTAGTGGATTTATGGTCTTTACTTGGGATCAAAATCCTACCACAAAGGTGATGTTGTGAAGCAGAAGTATTTCGTCCATCACCAAGAAGGTAGCCCCCCTCCCCTCCCCCAGAGTCTGTACACTTGACCTAACCAAACAGACCAGAAGCACAAGATATCTATGTCACCATATATCAAGACAACTCACTCATACTAATTGGGGTAGAAGGAGAAAGATTGAGAAAAAAGAAAGGAAAACATACTAGAGTACGATCTAATGAATCTCCTCCGGTAAGAATTTGAGATGGAATAGCCTTTTTCTTAACTAGTTTCATCTTCCACATCCAAAAATTCAGAGCCATCAGATAGTGACAATTCATCAAACAGCTTTTCTCCAACTGATGGTCCTGATACAACTATGTTGTCAATCAAGTCTCGTCTAAAAAAGCACAAAATTTCATATAAATAAAAGACATACAAAAATAATCAAAATGGTAGGCATATCATTGGAAGAAATTATTGAAAAACTGAGCTTTAAATGTGCAGAATGATACATTACAAAAATGATTACGCAGTAGAATATAAGAAACTAAACAAAAAAGAGTTTACATTTTAAAATCAACAGTTTACAACATACTTTGAGGTCCTGGTTGTACCAAACTATCTGACAAATCCATCCTAGAAATAAAAAGAAAGTTATTACATAAAAAAACAACAAGCAGACATATAGATATTTAACTGCAGATAACTCATTTTACAATAAATTAACACGTTCGATGCCACTGACTCTCTAGTGCATCAGCTGGTTCTACCTCCTATGCCGTAGACGCTCTGGTGCATCGTCGACTAGGATAAGCTATTTGCTCTATATTTAGTGCAGCTTTGGAGTTTGAATGAAGATGTAAGGCATGTTAGTGATGCATTATTTTTATATTTTATGTTGTACGCGCATGTTTTCAAATTTTGTTGTTTCAATTCTTTTTATGTGCGTTTTTAAAAAATGGCGGACAGTACAAGTAGGGCAGGACCTTCACAGCCCCCAAGAAAAGGAAAGTAATAAAAAATTGACCGATTCTGAAATATTAGAAAAGAGTGATCTTTGTATTATGACAGCACAGACAATGAAGATTACGGTTGGGATTCTACGAGTGAATCGAATGAGATAGTGATGTTGCAGTGGACACCATAGAAACGTTGGCATCTGAGAATGGATATGCCAATTTTAGTGGCAGCGAACGTGTTAAAGAGGAGAGTTGGAAGATTTTAACAGATGTTTACTCTGTTGCTGCTTGCAACATAGTGATATTGAGTTTCCACAGTATGGACTCAATTCAAAATCCAAGATAAAGCATGGATGTCCTTGCTGTTTCCTCATTGGGAGCAATCTTGGTTCACCAATATGTACTTGGCTTCCATAATAAAGTAGTCAAGAAATTTGTGGTGTGGATGGATCAAGTCCTTAAGACAAAGTATATACCACATTGAATATTATGTTTCAGTTTTTAATAAAAACCCAGTGACTGACAATTGCTGTGGCATGTGCAAAGAATAAATATTGTTAAGATATTTAGCTATTCAATTATTTTAACTTCAGCAGGTTGAGAGCAGCTCATGGGCTAATCAGTTTATTGCCCTTTAAATGTTTTTTTAAAAACACATTGTAAACCATCTTAAAAAAAAATAATAAAAACCTTTCAGTAGAAAAAATCGGAGTTAAAAATTTCCAACGTAGAAAGCGCAACTGCACCCCCAATCAATAAAAACACCATCTGCATCATGCCAAACAACGGTCAAGAACAAGATTTCGCCATTCATGTATGTTTCTCTCAGCAAATAAACTTAAAAAACAAAAAAAAAAACACTCTGATGAACTGATGTAGAATTACATGCAATTCTGTATGCAGAAGTAATTCTTAAAGCTGAAGAAATTTATTCCAAGATTTTTTCCTCACAACCGATAAAAATATTTTCTACGACCTGAAATAAATTAAAACTCATAAAACACCACCACTAATCATCTATCATGCAAGTTAGCTAAAAATTGGATTTACCTGCAAAAAGTATTTATTGGATTGGCCATGTAAATGGGGGAAGGGATGCATTCTTGCTTTCGACTCTTGAAATTTAAAGCAGTTTGTGTAAACGTATCATGTACAAAGCACGAGAAATAACTTTATTCCAGACCCCATCATATTAATTTAAAAGAGGTCAGAAAAAATAACAAATTTAACAGCAAATTCTTAGTGAGACACAATATAATCGGGACTACCGTAAACTTGAATCAGACAGGATGGTTTGGAGTGCTACATACACTTTTGCTACATGAGGGCTAATTAGAACTGGACCAACAGTTTAAGCCAATTCCAACCGGCTACAACATCCATGCCAACAGTGGGACTCGAACCCACAGGATCTGAACTGAATGCCTGCACCCTAGCCATTCGGTCATCATGTGGCCAAATCAAACAGGAAATTTATGATTAAGAGTAGCATAAGAAGACTACATAGTTAAAAATGGCAGAGTGAATTCTAATAAAATTTACAAGCATGAGAAAAGTATCCTTTCATCTCCTACACGATTACGCACTAGCAATAATGTTCAGTATAAGAACTTAAAACTATTTTAATAATCTAGCAGATAAGAGAAATTTTATACATGACAGCCGAGATTGTATTCACTAAACAATGTCATAATCAGATAGGGTGACTGGATTTCGTCTTGTGCGTGATAGGGGCACAATGCCGACAGGTGGCCAATTCATTTCTAGCCACATGTGAAGAGGCATATTTATGACTTAACACAATCCCTACCCTAGATGACTTTAATCTCTTATTTGAAGTACTAACTCAGTCATTTTACAATGTTTCTGAAAATTTCCTTTTTGCTGGCTTGCAATAATGCCATTACAGTTTCAGTGATAGCATAACGATCACAACAACACAATTCTTACACTTAGTTCAGTTAATCCTATTGCCTATCCACTCCCCTAAAAATCGCTTGAGGCAAGTATAGAACCTGAGATTAAAATTATTCAGTTAAGACAATCAGTAGTCATTTCATTTTACTCTATTGGGTATGAAATTTAAATGCCCCATCCCAGCCAAAAACTTGTACAGACTATGCAACGGGTGTGTTGCTTTGAAACTAATCTGACGAAAAAGCAATTCCTTACGGAGGTAAGTTTGTAGCCCTTATACCTGTAGTTCACTAAATATGTATGCATAAATAAATCTCGCAGTATTCAGTTTCCTATAAAGCGAGCACCATTAGGCCACTTTCCTCAGTACATACCTCCAATAAATATTTTATACTTGACCAAAATGAAATGTGTAGGGGTGGGGAAGGTCAACGTGACATCACATGAGACTTGCCCGTCCACTACAGTGCTGTGCTGTTGGCATTAAAAAGAAGTATACAAGTACACCATGTTTAACATTTAAGCTTGGGAACAAACTGCTTAAAATCTAAAAGGTAGTCATACTCGCCATTTAGATTTTAAGCACATTGAATATCTCTATGAATTATATTTCATTCACCATAGCAAAGTAGTGCTAATTTATGGGAAGTGACCATCAAGCTTCATAAGCCAACTCCATTTGGTACAGGCTTTTTCAGTGTTGCATGAACATATGAACAAAAATTCAGTTTAAATGGAGTCATGTTATTAGAACATATGCATCTATGAAGAAAGGGGTAAGGGATTTATTTTGTTTTCATACTACTGATAAATATTAGACACTGAGAGTCTAGTTTGGTTTATTTTAACTACGGTAGTTCATATAAGGGGTCCTATCTAGTCTGAAATTTTGGCCACTTTAAGGACAGAGCATCTCCACAGCACTTCTAATAAATCACACGTATCCTCTCGAAAGACTCATTTACCTACTGATTCAAGCCGTACTTGGCACAGATATGGCAAGCAGTGGCGCACCCGGGGGGGGGGGGGGGGGGGCAAGAGGCCCTGCCCCCCTGGTAGAAATTGCATTATGAATATTGATTTTGCATTTTCCATATTGGTACAGATGTGTTAGACGTACCTCGTTGCCAAGTTGGCGATTTTGTGTTTGGTGTGGCAGCCATGCTATTTTGGTGAGATTGTTATTTTGTGGCAACCCAGTTTGAACGGCTAGTTGTGTGTGTTTGTTTACGTGATATATGGTGGCCATGTTGTTGCAAAATATTAATGATGTATTTTGGATAGTATTAGATGTAGATTTTACTTTGGTGTTGCCAATTTGTGTTTTTGTTGCTTTTAGGATCTTGTTGCCAGATTCGGGTGTGTCTTGTGTTTTGCGTCATTGAATGGTTTTTTTTAAACGTTCTTTAGTGTAGTAATATGTTGTGGCAATGGTTTTTGAATTTTTCGTTTGTTTGAGTTCAGCTTTTAAGTTTTAGCTAGGATGCAGCTTGGATACAATAATCTGGTTGCATATTTCAATTTATTTTTGTTCATTTATTTATTATCTGTGCAGTATTTAGTGTAATTTAGAAATATCAGGGGATTTTAGTGTCTAAAATAGAGGCAATATAATGGAAATAGATCGTTTGAATTTGTGCTGTAATATATGTTTAATGAAGAAATATATATTTAACCAAAGTGTTTCTTTTATGTTTATTTAAATTAGTTATCAGTTGGACTGACTAGTTGTATTATACTGACTTTAACGGGGGGGGGGGGGGGGGGGGGCACCCAACAAACAAATTTCTCATTAAATTTAAAGTTTTAGTTTTTGTATTTATGCACCCGTTTTTAGATATATATTTTTAATACAGCCGTTTTTAGATACTTTTGTGTATGTTTTAAAGTAGCAGTTGAGCAGTTCTGTTTAGGTTTTGAATTTTAATACAGCCGTTTTTAGATATATTCGTGTATGTTTTAAAGTAGCTGTTGTGGATTTGTGTCATGTTTTTGAAAGTTTATTATTGCCATTGGTAAGTTTGTTTGAATTTATTTTATATTTGGGTTGTTATTGATATTTTGTGTATCTGTTATTTTAAGCATAAAATGTCCGCGTAGACCTGTTTTGGCACCAAAAGACTTTTGGCGACTAGTTGGAGTCAAAAATTTTTTGTTGCCAAGAGAGGTGCATCTGGCACATCTGTTCCTAAATATTTTATCCATTCATCTCGCCCTACCCCCAAGAAAAAATCCTGGGTGTGCCACTGCGGCGAAGTGATGTAGTTTGTCGCCCAAGCAGTTACTGAATTTGGCACCTCACAATTAGCATCCCTCTTCTCATAATTTGTCATACCAATATGTCAAATGTCAAGAAAATCTCAGAACTTAAGTAGGAAAACTGCATACACTATGCTGAAATCAAACAATCTAAATCACTAATGGTCACTAACTAGCTTTGTAGCTAATCGCGTGAAAAAAAACACCATGCACTAGACATTCAATCCTATTCATTACAAAATTCAAAAATACTCACTTTCCCCTCTGAAAGTTCTCTTTGCTTGTCCTCTAATTCTTAAACTTAACCTTTCTAACAGACATCAAACATGCCAAAATTCAGTGGCAATATTGACCTGCAGAGAGTATTACATATATTTTAAGGGATTTAATAACAAACAATGATTAATAGATAAAATCAATTTAAGACGAAATTAAGTTTTTCAATTAACACAAGGATATTGATTTGCTAAATTTTATAATTTTTTAATCAAAGAGAGCACACTAAAATGTTACTATCAAAATAATTGAGAAAATATTCAAACATATACTTTAGAGGTAAATTCTTAAAAAACAAACTTTTAGAGCTAGATATTAATCCTTCAGCATTATGAAGATTCTTCGAATGGAAACAATCAAGGATGAGAGAAATCAAGTGTTGAAAGTACATCTAAAATGATCTTGAATATAACTTTGAGACACTATCATGTGTTACAATTCAAAATTAATACTACTTATTTGATATAATTACTCTGAAATCATAGGTGAATGAATACATGCACAACTCACAATAACTGGTAGCTGCAACAAAAAATTGAATTTTCCAGGCATACTGGCAAGAAAGCATGAAAACAATTTAAGTAACTCTTATTTACCTATGTATTTCAAAACATTTTAAAGCTTACAATTTTTGCCCTGATTTGCCCTCTGAATTTCTTTAAATATTTTCCTTGCACTCAGTTAAGGAATTTCTATTTAACTACATTACACATTAAGTGAATGGAAAAATTTACCCAATTCATTGCCTACAAATTCCAGATTTTGTAACAGGAAAAAGTTAAGCTGTTAATGTCTAATTCATAAAACCTAGATTTTCCATGTCATATTATGTAAATCATTCTAGAAAATATTTCTCGTGTTTACCTGAAACTCTTATAACTTTATAGAAAATCAGAATGAGCAATACATAGGATACATAAAAATACTAGAAGGAAAAACCAATTGTATAAACATCTTAGATAATTTTTGAACAGAAACTTCTTCCTCAAATATTTCTATACTAGCAAGGTTAAGGCTACAAGCAATTCAGTTTTCGCAGGTAATTGAAATGTCTAATTTTGAGGATGAAAGATTTATTAAAATGAAGATAAGTACATATATTATGAAAAGAGGGAAATTTTTGTTTTTTTATAAAGGACCTAATAATCGTGATTATAAGCAGTGATTCTCGACCTTTTTCCTGTCACAGTACATTTCTAATAATTTAAAATTTGGTTGGCACATTAACAATAACATAAATTTAAAGAATTTTACTTGGATAATGCTTGAGTACCTATAATATATTTGTAAAAATATTAGAAATAATTTGCAATGACTGCACACTAAGTGCACGGCACAGTGGTCGAGAATCACTGTTATAAACTATCAAAGCTATGGGTCTATAACTAAATTCAAACACTGATAAGAACATAAGTAGAGTTAAACAAGGTAAGAAAATCCCTCTATTGCATACATATTGGTAATCATTTCTCTACATGTTGATTGATAAATGAAACACGAGGCTGCCCTCATTAAATGTTTAAACCAAACATCATTTTGAGCTGAAATTTTTTTTTCAGTTACATAGTTAATTTTTGCATACTGAATAAGGCTACAGAGATTCCTATTAGATTCCAATTCTTCCTCCAAACCTAAAACAGTGGCTGATATTTAAAGTATTCAAATATATTTTTACAACCAAAGTATAAAATCATAGCAATGAATATTTTGTTAAAAAAGAAAAAAAAAAAATGATATAGTATATAAAAGTTGAAAAACTCCTCACTGTTCAAGAATTAATTCCCCCTCCCCAACTTCTGATTGAACATTATACAATACTGAAGTACTTAAGGATTAGAGATACCTAATAGGATTTTAACAATATCCCAAATTAAAATTCTGATGTGATATAGATGTTTGAAATACACAGTACAATAGCTACCATGAAATCTTATCCTTATAAGCTAAAGTAAAAAAAGGAAGAACACAAGAACTTACATGAACAAAAACACTTCATGCATGACAACTTCTAGCTATATATACAATTTAAACAGTTTACTGATCAATTGAAAGTTTCATTTTACAACCTCACTTTAGCGTACAATCATCCTCAATTTTCAGTTCAATAAACAATATAATCATGGTATTATGATAAAATTATCAAGATTATAAAAAGTAACAACAGTAGCTTACTTAAAGCGCACAAGATTGATATTCTTATGTAGAAACTACTATAATTATGAAAGCAGTCAGTCTGCTCTTAATAATACCAGGGAAATGATTTAAACAAATATACAAAAATATGACTAGGATGAAGAGATTACATCTAAGCAGGATTTAAAAAAAAAAAAAAAAAAAGAAAAAAAAGGGTGAAATATACTCTACTCATAACAGAAAATAAATCACAAATCTACATGACACAGAAAAACACTAATGAAATTCCAAATTGTAACCCAAGTATTTAATTTTCAAAGTATTTCTGTAGCAAAAACTATTATTACTAGTTATCTAATAAGAGAAAATAATACTATTACTAACTGTACAAGATTAAATAACCAGCAGATATACTTTCCTCAAACACTGTAACCTCTCAAAAGAACCGAGACTAATATATTAAATGAGCTTTATATGAACAATATATTAAATGAACATTCGAGTGAATTTTCATATATAAGAATCAAGCATGGAATCTAACAAACCGTTTTATCAGTATTTGGCTTTTAATACCAGCAACACAAACTATGTTGAACTACTCAGACTCACTACAATGACCAATGAATATTATCGAAACAGTTTCCCTAAAATCAGCACTCTCTTTCTAATCAGCTTTTCCTTTTTACAAGCTATAATAGTGATTAACTACTTGCCTGTTACTTGACATTTTAATATGGATAAATTTAGCAAATTATTCAAACAAAACTAAGTATTTTAAAATGACATCACAAATAGTTTGCTGTTAGCATTAAAAATTTTAAGCTCTAATCACACATATTCAATCATTTTTTTCTCAAGTTTTTGGACTGGTACACAAAACTATAAACCCTTTTGTTTTAAAACTATTTTCCCTTCTTACCAAACAGAATTTTTATACATAATGTTACAGAATGGAAAATTAAAACGCAATTGGATCATAATTACTTTAAAATCTCAGAATTTTGTTCCTGCATACAAACAGCAACCTTTAATAACATCTTTAAAATAAGCATATTTAACTGGGAGTATAAATATATATACACATATATTCAAACCTTGCCTGATGAAGAAATAAGAATAGATTTTTTAATTTTCATTTGATTACAACACTTGCTGAATGGGAAAAAAAAAAAAAAAAAAGCAATTTTATCCCCACATTTCAAAAGATCCCAATCACCTTTAAAATGTTGAGCAATCCATACCCCTTACATATAGAAATAGTAATTAATAATCAACTGAATTTCCAGACCATGAATATTAGGAAAAAATTCCTCCATAAACATATCCTGGATAAGAGACTGATTTCAAATTTTAAATGAAATATACCATGTATATGTTACTAACATCTATATAAGACACTGTATAAGTAACTAAACATAGAAAACAGCAGTAAAGAATACGAATAAATGAACATCTTACTTAAAAATACCGGAAAATATACCAGATCATTAAAAAAGGATAAAAGAAAACGATTTGGGGAAATATACATGTGTGAAAATGGCCATTAAATGTATTACACACATTTATGATAATCTTTTCAGTTTCTGCAGCTGAATATCAAACAGTACCACTTCAAGTGCGAAGTCTCATTTGAAATGACATGATTTCAATAAACCACTGTATCAGATCACACTTCCCACGAGGAAGGTGTCAAATATTCGACTAAGAAAACTTTAAAGCGTTAGTATAGTGATTGATGAGAAAAAGATAAAAATTTGTCTTAGTTATGACACGTTTTATTAAAAAATTTTAAGTAGCAGGAAGTAACTACATGTAAAATGATTTACCTTGAAAGCTACAGTTAGCGAATTGTTAAATAATAAATAATTTGAAGTCATAAATAATCTTACGATGTGGGGTAAAAATTCAAGAAGTTAAAACGTTTAGAGTCAAACAATAGCATTCATGCCCCAGAAATCTGAGACAAAACGATAGCAAGTGTTAATTTACCTCGGATTGCTGGAGTGATACGCACTTTGTTCACTGCACTTCTGCTTGACATGAACAGAAAAAATGAAACTGCTAAAATATAAGAAACTTGGAAAAGGTAATTTAAACAAAAAAGGATTAAGAAATAAACAAACTTTCAATAAAAACAAGACAAGCGCAATCGCACACCACTTCTCTGTTTTAAACCCTTCGCCAACTGACGAATAATTGTAACTTGCACTCAATATACTTAATATCAATTCTACTAGATGGCGCTGTTCGCACTCATATTTATCTTTTACTTTATCTTCTTCAAAGATATTTCCTCACTATCAACTTTTTCTTTTCTGTTTTTTTTTCTACAGTAAAATAATTCCAATTAGAGCAATATACTAAACGAAATTTTTTAAACAGTATAAATTACAGCAAAATATTTTTTAATTTCATTGTATACTCTTTAAATCGTTGTTCTTACTATGTTAGAATTCAGTCCTACGAGATCTTACTGATACAGTAATTTTACTGATACTCTTATAACATTAACCCAAAATTAAAAAAATACTCACTCGCAATTTAAAAAAATAGAATCTGAACTCAGTTTTACGGAATTATTTTCACTCCTACTGTAAGATGTTGGGACTCGGACTATCTGCACTTACATATACTCAAAGATCAGCTGACCAAGTTAAACCGTTGGTCAAGAGAGTCGAGCTTTATAGAAACAGAAAAAAGCCCTGAAGAATGAAGAAAATGAAACAGTATTGCCTCAAAGAATTATTATAATGAAGGTTTCGCTGTAAGAATTGCAATCCAGACGATCTTTAATTCTCAGAATTTCTTTCGTAGGGGACATTTTATAATTATAGCATACTCTCTATGAATTATGAAGTTTGACCGACCTGTACGGCGTGTTCTGAGGTAAACTATTAAAGTGAGAGTCCTAGAGCCTGTTCACTAAGGGCCTGTTCACATAGGAGTCCGTTGCGTTGCGTTAAGGAAAAGATGACGTTGAGACGAAAATAAACCAATCATAGGCGTTAAAAATTTCATTGCTAATCATTTGGAGGCATATGATTGGTTTATTTTCGTCTTAACGTCATCTTTTCCTTAACGCTACGCAACGGACTCCTATGTGAACAGGCCCTTAAGAATCCGTCAGCGTCGACGTTAAAGATTTCGTTGCCGCTGATTGATTAAATGATTGGATAAAAATTTTTGCGCTGACGCTGACGGATTCTATATGAACAGGTCCTTAGTTAGTGGAGAAGATGGATTTCCAGAGAATCTTTAAATCTGAGAACATTAATAGAAAAAAATAGATAAGAATCGACAGATCAATATATTTATGTCATCGTAAAAATAGTTCTCAAAGAGAATGGAAAATAATCCAATAATTGCACATTTGTAGAAACATTTTAAAATGGTTCATTCCTTTGTTTAACTTGTATCATTTCTTGCATATAAAAAAATCAATTCATTCATCACGCGCGATTTCAATTGTTATTAATCATTTTACTGTAATTTACTAAAGCATAATTGTTGAATTCAGTAATGTTACGTTGCAACAATTGTGTTTATATATTGTAGTGTTCCCGTTCCAATTAGCGAGAGGGAGAAACATGTGACATCAGTTTCCCTCCCCCCTCTTCACTTAGAGAGATACGCTCCGTCACGTGACAGTCGAGGAGAAAACCTTTCGCTGGTCGGACCTTCTATGGTGAGTGGCGTTCTGAATACGTTCGTTGTGTTGTACTTATAAATATATATCCCAAAACCTTCTGATGGAGTCGTGTCTAATTCTCTAGAGGCACCTCGACCCACCATATAGGTAATCCGGCCATCGGACACAACCTGCGTCTTCGAACACTGGACTTACGTTTTCGTTTTCACCAGAAAACATGGCTCTCTCCTCTGGATCAACAACAGAAGCTTCTGCAGTTGTAATACCGGCCAATATATCGGTGGACCCCACTTTATGGTTCCATATGCTTGAAAGTACATTCGAGTTAGCAACTTTCAAAGCTATATCTAAATCTAAAACAAAATACAACTATGTTCTCGCCCACCTACCGCCTGAAACTGCTACTATGGTGGGAGGCGTTATAATGAAGCCAGATACTACACATCCATACGAGGAACTGAAAACTAAAATCATCGAAAGATGCGGAGAAAGCCGGACACTTGAAATACGCAAATTACTAGCTGGCGAAAGCCTCAGCGATATGAAACCCACCGAATTGCTGCGTTTAATGAAGAGAAGAGCAGAAAGTCACAATACAAGCGACGAACTTCTTTTGGAATTATTTACCCAACAAATGCCGATCCCTGTGCAGACTATTTTCGAATACTCGACCCAATCACTCCCGATAAAGCGGCAGAGATTGCCTATCGCATCCTGGATTTAACACCTTCGAACATCAGTGCAGTTTCGATTCTCACACCTACACCAGCCGACACTCTGACGCCAGCAACCACAGAGATGCTGGTAAAAAAAACTCAAGAGTTACGAAAAGAAGTCGTAGAACTTCGACGTTCTAGAAAAGACAATCATCCTCTATACCGCTCTAAGTCACGCGATAAGGATTAAACAATTTGTTGGTACAAAATTCCATCAAAAAGCAAACAAATACAATCCGCCCTGTTCATTTGCGGGAAACCGGAAGCGGGAAGAGTAGCGGCGACGGACCTCTCCCCAGCACCTTCTCGTCGCCTTTACGTTAGAGACAGAAATACGGGTATGTGTTTCCTTGTTGACTCTGTATCTGACGCCATTCTAGTAACCGCTACCAGAGATGATAAATCACGGCCAGTTCTCGAATCATTTCTTGCCACTAATGGCACCAAAATTAATGTTTATGGTCAGAAGTATATAACTCTTAGCTTAGTTTTATACCGATAATTTACTTTTTCTTTTTATATTTGGGATGTTTCATGTGCTATTTTAAGAGCTGATTTCCTGCATTATTTTAATTTAAAGCTTGATTTACAGAATCAGCGTCTTAACGATTCCATTACTCATTTAAAAACTCCTGCCAAATTAAGTTTTTGCAATATTTTCTTGGTAAAACCTAATTGTGTTAACAATGTTTATGGTAAATTGTTGCTAAAATTTCCTGAAATTACAAAATTACTGGACCCTAACCAACCGGTGAAGCACAATACTGTGCATTGCATAAACACCAAGGGGCCTCCAGTCACGGCTAAGCCTAAACGGTTAGCTCCAAATCGGCTAAAACTCGCTAAAGCTGAATTTCAGGATATGCTACAGCTTGGTCACATGAGACCTTCCATAAGTAATTTCTCTTCGCTTTTGCACACGGTGAGGAAGAAAGGATCTGTTGATTGGAGACCTGTTGGTGATTATCGTACTCTAAATGTAAAAACTATTATAGAGAAGTATCCTGTCCCTTGTACTGCAGATTTCATTACTGAAATACATGACAAATAAATCTTCATTCACATTGATCTAGTAAAAGCATACCATGAAATTCCCATCTATCCTGATGATGTACATAAATCTACGATTTGCACCATTGGCGGCGGAGACGTCTGTGGTTCTGCGTCAAGGGTAGACAAACATTACAGTTGTTTGGTTTCGTCCAACACGACTACCGATTTCCCTGAAAGATAATCTACAATCTCGGTAGGCCACTATCCTTCCTCTGTCGAACTCGGATACTTAATCAAAAGATGATCGCTGTTTTCGACGAGGCATAATTGATCGTTTTTTGAAAAAACCACAAGAAAAACACAATTGCCGAACTTGAAATCGTCGAAATCTCCAAGCCTTAAATAGCGCTTTGAAGTGGCGCCACAGGCGCGCGTGATGTGCGTCTGCGCTGAAATTCTAATCATTTGCATATCTCACCTCCTCTAATGCATGTTGTAAATTTCATGTTATTTGCATGTTTCCTTCAGGGTGTTGCATTTACAGTGGCCAGCAGTGTATTTCTATATATACATGACTGGGAGTAGGTGGGGTAGTAGGTGTGTATGTATTAGGCACTACATGTCCTTGGGGAGTAAGCCGAGTCAAGAATCAATTCATTAATATCAAAACGTAGATCTTTTTCATTACATTTACGACAAACATAACGAAAAAATTCTGCACACAATGAACTACACGATGAAGATAGTAAAAATAAAAAAAAGCCATGAAATACGTAATTTACTTCCTTCTCCCTATAAAATTGAAAAGATGTTCTAATATAGGATCAAAAATGATCAAGGATGCCAATTACCACTCTCTGTACAAAGAAGTTGCTGAAGGGAAAATGTAGTACAGAGATTCAGTCCATTAAGATTGCCCTCCCATGGCGATATCTTATGGGGATTCTGACATCTTCCAGCCCTCAAGATAAAAGAACTTTGCTTGAGGTACTACTAACTGAGAATTCGACTCTCCAGAGGTTTACAATAGTTCACTAAATATACAGGTTACTGTTATGGCAATTTTGGGAGAAAATATCTCCCGAATATAAAGGCTAAAATGTTAGTGTACAAAGAGTTAAACAATCAGATTCCGCTGCTTCGTGTCTGCTTTTTACTGTTAAGAAAGACATCGATTTAATTTAAATGACTGGCTAAGATAGTTTCGATATCTGTATCACCAAGTTCTTAGATTACCTATGAGGATAGTTATATATATATATTTTTTTTGCAAAAGTTCGGGTACTTTACTTTATTTGTCTGAATTATTGATAATTGAAGACATGAGTGCACGTAGGTGTTGTGTCACAATTTTTCAAAACTATTTTTTTTTCACAGATGAAAGTGTTATGTGTGTATTATTCACACAGCATCACTGAATATCTAATACTAGCTGAGTGGCAACCCGATGTGTTGCCTTTTCGATTTAAAATGAAATAGTTTCATTTCTTAAAGATTAAAAACCGTTTAATCACTTTTAAAAATATATTAGAATTTTTAAAAACGAAATAATTTAAAATTTTCTTTCTCAAAGTTCGGTTTTTGGCTTTTGAAATAATTCTTTCAAATTTCCGTTTTCAAATTTTGCTTTTTAGACAAAAAAGAAATTCATTCAATTAGAAAAAATTCTAAAGGTTTTAACTTCTCATTTCCTAAAACTAAAATTATTTCTGGATTTCAATTATTAAATGACTCGTTCTTAGACTCGTTCTCAACTAATAATTTTTCCTTCTGACAACTGAGCAGAATTTCTTTTGAAGAGTAGAGTTCCTGGGTCTATTGACTTTAATTCCTGTCGCAAGATGCTTATTATAAATGCATATGTGCTCAATAGAAAAAATTATTAAGTTAAATTGAGTTTAAAGTTACCAGTTACATTAATATAAAAATTAAGTTTAAAACCTCCAAAAAGTAGAAGGGTAAGACAAATTAAAAAATAATAATTACAAGATAAAGACTTTTTATAAACCATGTTTTTAAATTTTCTGTTGAATCATATAAACTTGACAATTCTATGTATTAATAAATACTTAAAAAAATTTTTTTGATGAAGTATCTCATCAACTTGAAAGAAAATGAAGTTAATTGGAAGTTAACTTGCATTTGAATTTTCGTTCCCTTTCCGGCCAATAGATGGCTGCAACAGTCTACAAAACAAAATCAACTGAAAATAACTGAAAATTAATTTAATTCTGCTTAAAGATGTTGGGTGGATTAAACAGCATAATTTGTCCCCTACCTAAGTATCTGAAAAAAAAAACCTTTCACAAGAAAGTTGACTTGATGAGGCTAACTAAAACGCCTTTATTTTTCATATTTTATATAAAAACATAGTAAAAAAGGGGATCGATTTGATCCAATAGCTTGGAAGAAAATATTTACAAAAACTTAACCATTAAACAAAAAAGAATACAGATAAGCGTGTCATGAACGGGCGAAAATTAACCTACTTAAATTTTGAAAAAAACTACTTAAACTGAATGGTAAAGCTTGGGATAGGTATAGGAAAAAAGAAGGGATACAAGCCTAATGGTTCGACAATTCGTCGCAAACACATCTAAATATCAAACTTGCTGCGAAAACAGCTACTAACACTATGGCGGAAAGCCCCAACTCACTCGCAGAATAGTTACTGCTTAAAACCCCACACGCTGAAAAAATACGTACATCTTAAATACTTGTTGTATTTACTTGTACAAACCCCATTGGCTGTGACGCGAGAGCTTCGTAATTCCAGTCCTGCCTTCAAAGTTGAAAAATCTGCATATTTATTTTAAACCATCCGTTCATGACACGTTTTTAAATGTCGCGTTTTTCGATGAAGGGAAAACAAATACTACAAATTCCCCCTTTTTCTCTTCATCGGAAAATGTGCTCACAATAGCTACTTAATTTATCAAATGTAACTGGCTTAGTTAACAAATCAGCAATGTTCCAATTTCCAGGAAATTTTAAAAGTTTGAACAGTCCATCAGCTAATAGCTGTTTAACATAATGAAACCTAATGTCTACATGTTTGTTCCTTACATTCTCGATAAAGTTTTTACAATAGTAATTAGCACTTTCAAAGTCACAAAACATTATAGGTTTCTCAACAGTTACTTTCAATAGTGTAGAACATTCATTGTAAATATTGTGTAACCACAGTAATTCTTTAATCGACCCTGAAATGGCAATATACTCGCTTTCCATAGTGGAAAGCGCTACACATCTTTGCTTTCTGGTCCTCCATGAGATAGGAACATTTTAAAAGAAAATTATAAAGCCAGAAAAAGATCGCCTGTCGTCACGATCTGAAGCCCATGAAGCATCTGTAAAGGCTGTCAAATGCTTCATATCATCTACGAACATTGGAATACAAAAATTAATCGTTGAAATAACGTAATTAAAAACTTGACACAACAATTTCCAATGCGTTAAAGTGGGATGTGAATTATACTGAGCTAACATTGTAACTGTAAAAAGTATATCCGGTCTGGAACGTGTGGCTAAGAATAAAAGTGATCCGATTAAATTTCGATAAGGTACTTCACCTTCCACTGACTGCTCATTAATTCCACTTTGAACAATTTGACCAGGCGACATAGGTAATTTACACTTAACGTAAGGTATTTGTTCAAAATTTTCTTTTAAACGTTCAATGTACGATTTTTGGTGTACGGACCAGTTGCCTTTTGAATCTTTAAACTCTATACCAAGAACTTTTCGAATTTTACCCTAATCTTTAATTTCAAATTTAGTTTGTAAAAGTTTAGTAATTTTTGCCATTTCAGATTCGGTTCGTGAAAACACGATTAAGTCATCAACATACACTAAAAGTATAGTATTACAATTAAGATGGTAAACACAATTTGTTTTTGAAAAAGAGGAAAAACCTAACTTCAGCAAAGTGGTTTCTAATTCAGAATGCCACTGCCTAACGGCCTGGTGTAGACCGTAAATCGTCCGCTTTAATTTTAAAACATGAGTTTGTTGTGTTATACCATCAGGAAAATTGAAGCCTTTGGGCGTCTCCATAAAATGTTCCTCATCAAGATTTCCATAAAGGTAGGCACATTTAACATCAAGATGTTTGTGGAACCATTTTAGGGATATGACTAAAAAACTTATAAATAAATAAATGACTTCAAAATTTACTACAGGTGAAAAAACTTCATGATAATCATGTCCCTTAATCTGTCCAAATCCTTGAGCAACAAGTCTAGCCCGGAATTTCTTAACCTCTTTATGCTCATTTTCTTTCCCTTTATACACCCATCTGGAGCCAAAAATTCTCTTACATGGGGGACGAGGCACAATGTCGTAGACGTCTCGCTCTTTCAAGGTGTCAAGCTCTTCATTCATCGCCCGCTTCCAGTGTGCAGCTTCAGGGACACTAGTAGCTTGTTCAAAAGTTGAAGGCTCCATGATGCACACAAACGACGATTCATTCCCAGAGATGTCGGTACCTTCGTAATCAGTCTGTGGACTCGGGTCTGATTCAGGGTAGTGTTTAAAGTCGAACACTTCTTTTTCGAATTCAATGTTATTCGAATTACAGTACTTTTTAACACCTTTCAAACTAATTAGACGGTTTTTCGAATTGGAAGGATAATAGTACACATCGAAACGGCCTTTACTTTCACCAGATTTTCTCTGTGTCACTTCACGTCTCCAAGGAATATCACGACAATGCTTACGTCCAACGGCAACTACTTCGGGGGTTGAACTGGAACTTTGTGGCCAATCGTCAGTTTCTTCTTCGATCGGAGGGACATACTGAGACGTTGGGCACAAGGAAAGTTCGTTTCTTCCATACCCTTTAACAAGCTCATTAAATTTCACATGCTTGGTTTCAATTACTTTTCGTTCCTTCGGAAACCATATGCGATATCCAACAGTTTCAAAAGCATATCCTATCAGGATGACTTCTTTGGTTTTAGGATCTAGCTTATCCCTTTTATTTCTTTCCACATGTACGTAGGCGAGACAACCTATAACTTTCAGGTGTCTAACAGAACATTTTCTGTCAAAGAACAAGGTAAAAGGAATATGGTTGTTAACACTTCTATGAGGAAAACGATTATGTAAATAAATGAACGCAAATGCTAATTCTGCCCACAACCCTTTTTGGCAACTCAGCTTCAAGCCTAATAGCTCGAATACCATCAGCAATGGTTCTGTTTAGTCTCTCCGCTACGCCATTCATCTGTGGCGAATACACGTTCGTACGTTCAGCAACTATACCATTTTCTTCAAGAAACTTTCTAAACTGGTCTGAACAAAACTCTAGACCGCAGTCAGTACGAACGGCTTTTATCGGCCGGCTTACTTGCTTCTCGACTTTAGTTTTAAAATTCTTAAATTTAGCGAAACAGTCATTTTTATTTTTGAGAGGAAAAACCCACGTATATCTGGAATAGTCATCGACTGCAGTTAAAAGATATTTAGCTTGGCCATACGAAGGGCCTGACGCACTACTCCATAAATCGAGATGAATCAAATCAAGAGGGTGTTTAGACTTTATTTCACCAATACTTTTAAATTGGGCTCTGGTCATCTTTCCTCGAACACACGGATCACAAAGTTGTGAATTTCCGCTTAATTTGTTTAAGCCGTAAACCAAATTTTCTTTAGTCGAATGTTTTAAACCTTCTAAATTTTGATGGCGGAATCTACGATGCCACATCATAATGTCATTACGAACATTTTTCGATTTACTTATTGACACATTGGCAGATGGGACTTCAGGAACAATTTTTGAATGTAAAATATACAAGCTTCCTACTAAGGGAGCAATTCCTATAGTTCGACCTTTAGAATTTATCATAGTGCACTTAGAATCACAAATGATTAAACGATGACCATGTTTATCAAATTGACTTCCAGAAATTAAATTTTTAGTTAAAGATGGGCCCCAATACACTTAAAGCAAAGTCAAAATTTCTTCATGACCCTTTACTTTTAAACTAAGTGAGATAGCACCGTATCCCTTGGCTTTTACGGAATTATTTCCAATGCCTTTCACGTTGATATCACACTCTTGATAATTTCTAAGAAGGGACTTATCAGATATGAAATGGTTTGAAGAACCAGAATCTACAATCCAGTCAAGGCTAGTGGCCGAATCACTTAATAAATTTACCGGTTCAGCAATTTCTGTATAAGAACAAGAACTAGACTTACTTTTTCCCGGACTTGTCTTCTGAGCTTTGCATTGTGGGGAAATATGCCCCACTACTCCACATCGGTAACATATTCTGGTATCTTTATGAACTACTGGTTCAACTATTTTAGTGTTCCGGTTTCGAAAACGGTTCTTGCTTTTCCTAGTCAGCATTATATTCTCGCTGCGAAACGAGGTAGCTACTGCATCAGGATCAAACTTTTCGTACTTTAAACGATCATACTCCGCCAGTAACCTCTCTTTAACTTTAGTAGAGGTAAATTCTTCATCGTTGAGCATGTATAGCTGTTGCGCCACGTTTCCATACTCAGGTGGTAAATTCATGAGCATCTGATAGGCAAATTCATCGTCATCAACTTTCTTTCCGACATCATCCAAACGATCTCGAGCTTGCTTTAAACGACCTAGAAAAACGGCCATACTTTCCGAATTTTCAAACTTTATTTTCATAAATTGAGTTCTGAAATGATCGATTCGAGCTCTACTAGCCGGTTCAAATGCCGCTTTCAAGAGTGTCCATATTTCTTTTGGGTCACGATTTCCCATAATGAGATTTTGCTGGTCAGGCTCGATACTCAAAGCGATAGTAGAAACAGCTTTCTGCTTACGCCGATTAAAATTCAGAATGTCTTTCAATGAGGACGAATCATCACTGGATTTTCCATCAGGCTTTGTCACTTTTATCGGCGGGACTTCACTACCGTCGATAAATCCATATAAACCTTCATGGCAAAGTAACATCTCCACATTGTAACGCCACGTTCGCCAATTCTCCCCGTTCAATTTACGAAAACTAAAAACTGAACGTATCATTGGGACTTCAGCCATTTTAATCCAAAAGAAATACCGATCTTTGCGTTTTTAAAAACCGAAAAAATCCTAACATTAAGCTTTACTTCTTACACTAATTTCAGATAAGCACAGAGGGACAATGCGTTAACCACGCTCTGCTACTATTTTGTTGGGTGGATTAAACAGCATAATTTGTCCCCTACCTAATTATCTGAAAAAAAAACCTTTCACAAGAAAGTAGACTTGATGAGGCTAACTAAAATGCCTTTATTTCTCTTATTTTACATAAAAACATAGTAAAAAAGGGGATCGATTTGATCCAATAGCTTGGAAGAAAAATATTTACAAAAACTTAACCATTAAACAAAAAAGAATACAGATAAGCGTGTCATGAACGGGCGAAAATTAACCTACTTAAATTTTGAAAAAACTACTTAAACTGAATGGTAAAGCTTGGGATAGGTATAGGAAAAAAGAAGGGAGACAAGCCTAATGGTTCGACAATTCGTCGCAAACACATCTAAATATCAAACTTGCTGCGAAAACAGCTACTAACACTATGGCGGAAAGCCCCAACTCACTCGCAGAATAGTTACTGCTTAAAACCCCACACGCTGAAAAAATACGTACATCTTAAATACTTGTTGTATTTACTTGTACAAACCCCATTGGCTGTGACGCGAGAGCTTCGTAATTCCAGTCCTGCCTTCAAAGTTGAAAAATCTGCATATTTATTTTAAACCATCCGTTCATGACACGTTTTTAAATGTCGCGTTTTTCGATGAAGGGAAAACAAATACTACAAAAGATGGCTAAAAGTATTAAAAAATGCATTGTCATTGTGTTCAGCTATTCTAAAACTTTCAAATGTCTAGCTAGTCGGGAAGTTAGTTAAAAATCGATTGCAAGATTTGTACTAGACAAACACACAAGAAAGCAAGTTAATAAAAACATGGTAATTAGAAATATATCAAGATTAAATAAATTAAGATTAAAATGAAGAATTAAAAAAAATTTAAAGAAAATAAGTTGAAATTAATTATAAAGTTACGGAAAAAATGGCCCTCAGCAAACAAGATGGAAAGTTTGCATAATAAAAGAAGAAAAGGCCCTGTGCAGGGTCAAACAATTCGAAATGAGATGATTGCAGAGTTCCGCGGTGGAAAACAAAAAATATCAAGTTAGGAAAGTTTTGAAGATCCGACACCACCTGGGACCGAACCCGCAACGTAGGGTTTACCAGGTCAACGCAACGGCACTGCGCTACGGCAGCACACAAGCAGGTGAGCAAGATGGGAGGTGTATCGTGGTAAGGCCGAATGTATTAAATCTCATGGGTGGAAAAAGTGCTTAAAAAATAGAAAGACAGTTCTGACGAATTCAAAATTGGTGGTGGAAGAATCGTCATCAGTTGCTCATTAATTAGAAACAAATTTTACAAAATTGCTGGAATTATTAGTGAGTAAAATAATAAGTCGAAATATTACGAACTCGGCATTCAGTTAAAAGTGAGTTTTGCAAGTACGCCTTTTTAGAATGAAAACATTTTTTTATTAAATGTATTTGGTATATTTTGGAAGCTGAACATCTAGCAAATAACGTTAAATCGTAAAATTGACATTAATAGGTGCAGAAAACCGAAATATTTGTCCATCAAAATTGTCGATTTCGTGAAATTCGGAAAACTGCTTTGGGGAAAAAGCTTCGTTTGCAATGAAAAACATTTTTAACTTTATAAAAATGTGTATATCCTTAAAGATGAAGAGTTGTAAAACACATGAAAATGAAAAATTTGTCGATTGGCGGGCGGAAAAGTTTAATTTTGCATGCATGAAAATAGTGGAAATTTGCGAAACGGAAAGGAGCTGGCCCATCCGGAATGTCAGCTGTTTCTGCTGTCAGCTTCTTTTGAGTTCGGTGGTTTTAATTTAATATTTCAAAAAGTTTAAAGATTTGAAAGTTGAGGATAGCATCAGTGCACGCGTCTCGTCCGTCTGCGTATATCGGTATCAGTCGCGATATCCTGCTATGCTCGGTTCGCGAGATTAGCCCGACCCCGTATCTGCTCACTAACTAACATACATTTGTTTACCTGCAGCTGTTATTAGTAAGATGTGTAATAGATCTCAAGATTTATCAGTGGATATTCAATGATGCTATATGAGAGCTAGACACGTGACATCTTCATCCACGGGGGGAAACTACTTTTGAAAAACTGTGGCATAAAACCTTCATCCACTTGTGCCTTCAATTATTACGATAATTTAGCACTCATATTTTGTCCTAGTTAATTAGGAAGTTGTTTAAATTAAGCTGACTTCTCGAATTCAACATATATTAGACAATTTCCAGTATCGAGGCTTAAAGGCTTATTACTGTTTTCAGGTGATTGACAAACTGATATGGAGTTCTGGTATCACAGACTATGGGTTCAAAGTATAATTCTGGCCATGCTGCCCCGATTTGTGAGTATGCTAAGCTTAAAAACCTTGTCTAGTAAACTTAACTTCTTTACTTAATAAAATATTCAAAAATAGACAGTTTCTTTCCTTATGAATCTCCCTTGGCATAATGACTTGCCGAAATTAATCTACACTAACACAAAAATACACCGTACCTTTATACTCTGCAATAAAAAGTGAAAAGTAAAAAAACAAGCAAAATAATCTCTTATGACATCTCCGACAATCCCTACCGATATCTTACCGTAAATTCCGAAAGTAGAAAATGGTATTTTTAAAATACAGTTTTTTAACATTAAGGCTCTGCTCATCCCACATGTGACGCAGCTAGAACCTATTTTTAGGAGACAGTTTGGTAAATAAAAAAAACAATCAAAAACAGAATTTCTAATGGAATTTAATGTTAAAACAAATAAAATACTTTTCTCGGAGATTTTTTCGACTCCCTCAGAAATGGGAGGGAGCGTATCACAAACAACACTTTCCTGTAATTGAATCCTTTATCAGACTTTAGATAGCTTACACTGTGGACATCTTCAGACTAAGCAAATGTAATAGTTTGGCTATGAGTTATACATCTCCATTGAGATCTGGCGATTATAGAAATTACGTCCATTACGTTTTATGATTTTACCTTAAAATTAACGGTGAGATTAGAGGCCATATGTATGGACTGCATGGTTATGCTGGTTACTAATCTGGGCCTCTCGATGTTTGCTGCATCGCGAAGACCATGAATATGTTTTGTAAATAATACATTGTTTAGATGCGTTATTTACAACACATTCGCGGTGGAATATTACAGCCCCAAAATATCGACTATGGCTGAAACACCTATAATATCAGATATCCATTGTCTTCGTACTACGATGCTGTTTATTGCTATCATTAGCCAGAGTTAGACGTTAGGAGCACACCGCCGATTGCAGTCCATATTTCCCGTGCTGTGTCTTTAAATTTCACGATATTTCTTTTTATTTCCATTAAAGAATACAGTGTTTCCGTAAGGACATAGTTGGAACCATTTATTTTCGTAACCATGAGTACAAGACATTGCACATATTCACCCAATGAAAGACAAAATCCCACAGATTTTGTGAACAATGGTTTCTTTTAAGGCTTATCTGTTCATTGTGGGTACGTATTGACAACTTTGGAGAGCTTTTTATACCTCTCACGAAGGGTGTCCCCTAAATCATCTTTAGCAGAATACCAGACACAACTTTGTTTGGCTTAGTGAAATATCACTTTCAATTGGTGCATTTCGACATAATGAACACGGAAAGTTACAAGCCATACTCTCCACATTTGTATAGGACTCAGTGCGTTTCTCTGAGTTCATAAGGTATTTACTGTGAGTATGTGATCGAGTTTTCCTTGTATTATTCTTTTTTTGCTATTCTCTATTGTCATGGTCTCCCATGTTTGAGGAAATTAAACAATGATGAGCAACAGTTGCTCACATTTTAATTTATGTTTTGGCTTTTACACTCCTGTACATGTTTAGATCAATTTCCGCATATAGTCACATTCATGGGTCTTGGGACGCATGAACATTGAGGCAAAAAACGCAAAATCTCTAAGCCCCGAATTGTGACTCTTACAACTTATTATGTTTCACGCGCAGAAATAAGTAAAATAGTAGTTCGTATTATATATTTAAAATTACTGTATCAATAGAATACACTAACACACATACTTACATACTTACCTTGTGTACACATCCATACGCAATGAGAGAGACATTAAAGTTGGCGTACTTTGGATCACCTTTAGGGCTTGTTTACATTACATATATCAGTGTTAGCGTTACTCGCGTCAAAATTTTTTCAACCATTCACAGACCTTTAAACGATTAGCCACGAAATTGTTAAGGTTTGAGATTGGTTAAAAATATTTTTATGCGAGTAACGCTGACGCTGGCGGATGCAATGTTAACAAAGTCTTAGAGGTTTTAGAAGCGGTACTAGGAACCTAGAACCCATTAATGTCCGTCCGCGTTTGCCACGGGCATTAACGTAGGTACGCATGAACTAATGAACGAGTTTGGATCCAAAATAAGGGTGACGGGTGTGAAGGTAGGAGGAAATATTTGTATCTGTGGACTTAAACTTAAGACGAAGTTTCGCACATCTTTCTGGAATAACCCCTTTCGTGTTTAGATTCATCTAACCACGTCTTACGCAGTTTAACTGTTTTACAATTGATATTTACAACACACCGAGAGACAGAACACAAGAGTGAGGCTGACTAGAAACGAGAAAACCCAAACAGAATTCGTAGTTTTAGTTTCTTTGTTCGTAGTTTTAGTTAGTCTAATGGCTTTCTCCCTTTTTGAGTTTTCTGTGAACATTTTCTAAGCACGTCGGCTGTAGTTTGTCTCAGGTAGGTCGGAAAAAAAATCTTTGATTGGTGTTGATGGGAAACTCCCAAATAATCGAACCTGCAGAATTTAAAAACCTGAAAAATTAGAGTTTCAACTGTGCTTTCTGAATAAGATTTAATGGATGAACGCATAGTTTCTACAATTTGAAGATGCGTTATTAACTACTCAGTTGCATTAGTGATTATATAATTAATTTTAAAGTAAGAAATGAATTTTTATTTTTGGACTGTTTTCAGGAATGATCAGGATTCGAAGAAAAATCTAAATTTCCTCCCTATCAAACTTAAGAGAAAGAACGCTCATGCCGACAAAATGTCAACAAAGCCTTTGGCGGTAATATTAAGGAAGTACTTCGTCATACATTCATATCTTCCCTTCTCTTACCAAACTGCATTTGTGATAAAACAGCGAAAGTACTCCGAGATAAAGTAATTGTGTTACAACTGTACCGTAATAAGACAGCTAATTAACAGGAAAAACAAACTTTATTGGAACGAAGTTCTTTTACGCGGCTTAGCGAACTGGGAAAAATTTCATCACATAACGGAAGTGCGTTACGGAAGTGCGTCACGTCCCCTGTTAGGCTTACTGCCAACGGCTATCCGTTTGGGTATGCCGAGGCCTAAGCAGACCGTTTCGGCAAGCTTTGTTTCCATGTTTTAATTCACATATATTGTGTCATTATTGAAATTTTATAATGGAAAGTCGAGAAACACAAACTGCAGCAAGTGTACATAATGCAAACTTCGAAAAGTATGTTAATAAATCATATAACTTAATACCATTCATTTAATATACATGTGATTCGAGTGTTTACTATTTACATGCATTACAGAGAAATAATAGTGAAATCATGTGCTCAGCGTCAAAAAGAGTATCGAATGAGAAAAAAAATCCAAAATCAACTTCAGAGTGCGAAAAAAATACCAAAAACAAACGACCAACGTCAACGTCAACAAAAATTTCGGCAGAATCAAAAAGAGAAAGTACAGCAAAATGAAACATTGAATCTTGCTAGGTATGATATATATATCTTTCGCATGAGAATAAGAAACATTTTTACTTTTTATTTTTCTATTTTTGTTATTAATTAAGGTTGCTCGGACACTAAGCCGATAGTTACTTAAAAGGCTGAATTTTTAATATGTTATAAATCGTTAATTTCCCTCTCTAACTTAATTGTTCGGTAGCACAGAGCCAGAGCGCGCTACTCCAGTACTGAAGGTTGCGAGTTCGAATCCCCAACATTCCGTTTCTAATAATCTGTAATTCTTTTTCTTTTTTTCTTTTTCTACTATTCTGTATATCTCGACTTACAATGCAGTGTGTAGTGGATTACAAAATAACTTATATTAGACTTCTTATAACTTTTAATAGTCTATCTTAAAATTTATTAACTTTCAACATACACTATTAACTTTTATTAATAAACACACTATTAATTATTATAATCTACATTTCAATCTACACTAATATAATTATTATTAATAATTATTAATATAAATAATAAAATTTATATAATTTTTATACTACTCATTGTGAAACGATAAATAAAATACTCGAAACTATATAGCAGCATCAACAACACACAGATGTTAGATGCGCTGTTGTCAGATCTATTTTATGCAAAATTAAAAGAAATTTTTTATTTTTGTTGGTGATTAAATAATAAAATTAATACGATTAAAAATTATGCTAGGTAACATCTAAATCAAAATAATTAATTTATATATTACAATTTTTAATTTTAATAAAAAAAAATTTAGATTTTTTTAAACTTGTTTTGATTTGCTTGGTATTGTCCGACCAACCTTAATAACAATAAAATAACAATAAAAAATTGTATTAATTTTTATTAATTTTTTAGAAAAAAAAATAATGTTGAACGTGTTAAAAGATATAGAGATAAATTGAAATTAAAAAAGCAAGAAACTAATCATCGCCATGATACAAACTGTGAAGAATTAATCTATAGTCAGTTTAAAATTCAACAACCAATAAATATTGAAGCTCAGCAAGTAATAAGTCCAAGTTTTCCATCATTTGAAGCCCCATATGAGGAACATGATGAATGTTCAACGCCAAACGTCCTATTAAATCATGAAATAGACATTGCTGGCGACGGTAACTGCCTTTTTTCATCTCTCATAAGAATTTTACATCTTCAAATATCTGCATCAGTCCTTCGACAGCAACTTTATAATTCATCCTACTTAAATGCTTGTCAAAATCCAATTAGTGCAAGAAGTATACTATGTAGTGAATTTGAATACGGAGATTTAGATTGCTTATTCATATTTTCCAGAACATACAATCAAAATATATGCGTGCACTTTCATTATTTTAATAATAATACAAAAAGAGAATAACAAATTAATTTTTGTTATTTTAAAGTGAATGATTCAATAAATTTTTTGCATCTTCATCTCCGTAATACACATTTTACGCCGTACATCGTAGTTCAAGAAATAGTTTCGGACAGTAGAGTAAACTTTCAGCAAAATGAAGATTGTCTTTCTCATAAATCATCTGATGAAATTGACTTTGAACAAAGTCCTCCAGTTCATTTTGAAATTGATGTAATTGATATGCAAATTGAAAATAGATCGAATGTTACGAATTCAACTTACACGGATTATGGTAAACACGGTAATGCTCATCTAGAATTCTGTCGTCAATTTCAAAATAATACATTTGGTCATACTTGTGCAGTTTGCGACAGACTATGGTGGAAAAACGATTTAAGAAAAGCTTCTAACGTACACAAAAACATTCTACAAAAAATAATACCGAATTATGAATCTAGTTCGAATATTGATGTTTGTTCTACGTGTAAAGTATCTTTAGATAAAAAGAGAATTCCTATAATGTCGACTTATAATGGTTTCAAATATCCAACGATTCCATCTTACTTGCCAACATTAAATCTTATCGAATACTTGGATAAAATTGAATCTCAAACATATGCATCTTATTATAGTTACCATAAGCCAATAATTACCATGATACAATATAATGAAAAAATTTAAAAATAATTTTTTCTTATTTCGAATTTTTTCTGTGTAATTTGTAATTCACTATTTAATATTTAATTTTTAATAGATGACTATTTTTCCTAAAATATTAAATGGAATTTATTGTTTTAAATCCTTACTTTACATTTTTGCTTTGAAAAAATGATAAAAAATAAAAATAAAATATACAAATTAGAGAGAGAGAGAGAGAGAGAGAGAGAGAGAGAGAGAGTTGGTTGGTTGGTTGGTTGGTTGAATAAAAGAGGTCTGCGCTTTTTGGCGTGACAAAAATACACTAATATAATCAATTGAAATCTACATATTAAATCACGTTTAGAGTTGAAAAAATAACGTAAGGAACTTCGTTCCTGAAGGGGGTCCCCCGACCGCACAATTTTTTTTATATTGAAGAGACGAGGGGCAACACAACACAAAAATTGGTGTGGCCACATCACACTATATCGGTAGCATAATATCTCAACAAAATCGAAAAATGATACTTCTTTTACACTCAACACGAACAACCCTTCTTTCTCTCCCCGCTCGTTCCAACCTTTTTTTCTCACTTCAGTTCCGTTCGCTCTCATTTCAAAACCGCTATCCAGGTCTCGATCGGGAGGTCGTCATACAACCAAAAGGTGACTTTTGTAACCATTAGATAAGAAATGTCCCATGTAGCGATATTTCGAGTAAGCTTGGGAAAAGTAGCAACTCAAATTTTCGTTGGCAATATTAATACGCAGACTAAGCATGGAAAAGTTGAAAAATTGACTCCGAGATTTTCTTGAGGCAGAAAGAATATGCAGATAAAATATTCTCTTAATTTTTTTTCTTCTGGTTTTGCACATTTCAGTCACACAGAAAACTTATCATATTGCCGATAGCATTTCTGCTGTTATAACTGTGGATAACGTTTCAATTAGGACAAGCTCCTGTCCAATCTCTATTTGGTAGAAGCTTGTTTCTGATATTATACAGCGTGCAAATTGATTTAGGAAAACACAGTTTTTTAACAAAAACTTCTTTAATATTCATTAAAAAGGAATTAAATTTCATACATTATACATGCTATGCATAACAAATGATTTAAAAAAATAAAATTTCTTACAAAATAATAAACAAAAACATAAGTTCAAAAAATAGATTTTCGTATCATACATGGAAATTGATTTAGGAAATATCACATTTCATTGAAATTAATAGTTAGTAAAGCCACCTTTCTTCATCAACGTTTCTTTTATTCTAGATGGCATTCATAAAACAAGATTTTGAATGTACTTCTGATCAATTAGTTTCCAGTTTTGACACACTGAAGCTTTCAATTCTACAGAAGGTCGTTCGTACTTTATGGAAACGATTTTTAATTTATTTTTGTCGTTTGCATTTTGAGATAAAAATTTGGCAACTTCAGAATAATCCTCTGCTACTGTTTTGTTCTGATTGGAATGCAAAATAAAAGATTTATTTTGAAAATGGCTCCTAAAATTGATAGAGGGCTCGAAGGTTACGTAACTGCGCTTTCCGAGGAGAAATATTCGTATCAACAAATTATAAAGCGGTGTAAAAATCACGGTTATGGCATTTCAAAAAAAGGTATTTATAATACATTAAATTTGAAAGGAAAAATAAGTCTAACTGAAAGTGAGAATGAAAACATGACAGCGAAACCTCATCCTAAGACTGTTCGAACGCAGGTAAATATCAAGAAAGTGAAGTTTCTGATCTTAAAAGAAAATCCACCGACTCAAAGATCCATTGCATCGAAACTAGGAATGTCTTCTGGCACTGTAAGTAAAATCATTCATACAGATTTGAAGTTAAAAAAGATGTTTAAACCTACAGTTCATCTGCTTTTGCCAAAGCATATTGCTGAAAGAAAAACAAATTGTAGAAAATTATATGAAAAACACCTAGCTGCTGAAAAATGAAAATTTGTGGTAACACTAGATGGAGCATGGGTGTATTTAAGAGACTGTAATAAAAAAAGATAAATTTTCCATTGCTCAACTGACGGGAATGATCGTACGAAATGGCTTCTTCATTGTACAGAAAAGTTCCCAAAGGAATTCATTATAGCTACAGGATTTTGTTACAACGGCAAATTAAAAATCAAAAAGTCTCAAGTAAAGCCAAATTTAATCCAATCTACTATCGGCAGAATATTTTAGAACCAATTTTTGAAGAAGAAATTCCGGACCTATATGGAAAGGACACTGATAAAGTTGAGCTACATATGGACAAAGCCTCTAGTCACACGTCTAAATCGGCTGCCGCTTATTTAGCAAACAAAGAATCAAAAACAGGAATAAAGTTTATCCCATTTAATGAAATACCTGTAAAATCCCCTGATCCTTCTCCAATGGAGTTTGCGCTTTCGGTTTATTAAAACGAGCCTTAGAAAAACGGCATCCAAGAACACAGAACGGACTTTGGAAAACCGTCCAAGAGGAATTGAATAAAATTGACATGACAGTACAAAGAAAAAGTTTACTTTCATGGAAAATTCGAGCTATCAGATAGAATGGCTATCAGATAGAAGCAAATCGCCGCAAAAAAATACGGCATTTATACATAAAACTTAACTAACAAAATCCTTTCCATAAAGTGCGAACAACCCTCTGTAAAAGTGATGTGTACTGTATCCCATCTGCATAAACCATTCGAACAAGCTGTCCCCAAACGTTTTCGATGGGGTTCAAATGAAGACTATTAGGTGCATGATCTAAAAGAACAATATTCTGTTCGTCAAACCAATCTTTCATTGCATTTGAAGTGGGAATGCTTGCATTTTCTTGCATGAAGATGTAATCTAAATCATAATATTGCCATACAAATGGAAGAAAGAAATTTTGTAAAACTTAACGATAATCAAATGAATTCTGGCGACCATTTAAAAATACAATTTCACTTCTGCCATCATAAGCAATCGCTGCCCAAATCATCAAACTTCTGCCACCATAATTTCTACTGAATATAGATTTTGGTTCCTTTCGGAGATCTCTCCAATAATACTTCAAATCATCGGGGGCCATCCAAATTAAATTTCTTTTCATCGGAGAAAATGACCTTCTTCCAATTGTCACCCATTGCCATGTTTCTCGCAATACTGCAAACGCATCTGCTTGTGACGCAGAAGAAATTTTGGACCAAACTTCATTTTCAAGCATCTCAAGCTCCATGAAAATGTCAAATTTGTCCAACTCTTCTAGAAGTAACAGGAAGGGATAGATCTACACAAATCTACTTTCAACTGTAGCCAGTTTTTGATGCAAGTTGAAGAATTCCCCTTTTCTTCCTCTTAGTTAAACGTGGATTTGTTAACATTTTTGCCATAATTTGCTGGATCTTTTCTATATCACATCAGTTGATCTTTTAATTAATTTACTAATTTCCGGAACAGATTTTTCCACATCGATTTTGGTTCTTTCGTCCTCAGACAACACCTTTCGTTTACCCATCGTGAAAAGTATGACTGAAATGTATAGCTTCCAATATATAACGCTTTTCATGTCTACTGCGCTTGTCACGTTACTTTGTTTTATGCCAATTTTTGATACATTACTTCAGAATAGCTAATGAACTGTGATAGTTCATAAATTAATTTCCATGTTTGTACGTTACGAAAGTCTAATTATTGACCTTATGTTTTGTTTATTATTATGTATAAAATTTTATTTTTGTAAATCCTTTGTTTTACATAGCTTGTATAATGTATGGAATTTCATTCCTTTTTAATGAATATTGAAGAAGTTTTTGTTAAATACCGTGTTTTCATAAATCAATTTCCACTACTGTATTTCTCTACGTTAAGACGAGTTTTGCTTTTGACTTCGAATCAATGCAGACAGAGATCCTCATACGGAGGCCTTTTGTTTTGAGTTTTGCTCATTCTTACACCACTTCACAGATTAAAGACCAGCCATAGCTACGAATAGTTACTATTCACCCATTCATGATACATTTCTGATAACTAAGTAAAACTGTGTTTTAGAATAACAAATCGCTGGATTATTTCTAAATGACAGATTTTGTGGAGGTAATAGGTAAGAAAATGCAGAAGATTCGTTGATGGGATGATAATCGGAAACAGTCTCCCTCGCTTACCCATTTAAAAGTAAAAAAATAAAAAAAATAAATATGTAAATTACAATTACAATTTAATCAGTAGCAAAGTAAAATATTTCATTTTTTATTTTCGATTCATACGTTTTCTGTCCAAATAATCGAAATATATCCATTGTTATATTTATTGAGATTGAGTAAAGACGGAGAGAGAGTTCAATTATTTGAGTGTATCATTTGTACTTAACACGAACCAGGATTTCTCTTGGCGGCGATTCCGTAGTTGCTATAGATACAAATGATTTTCTGATAGTTGTTGTTTGATCTAAAATAGCACCATAAGGTGCAGTTTTATACATCTGGACGATCTCAGTGTTAGGCACGTGTAAAGTCATTTAAACTCTCACACACACGCATATTTACATTTATATTGTTTCACAAAAGCGATAGAACAATTTGAGTTTTCAAAAATATAGGAAAGAAATCCATTGCACTAAACTATAAGAAATTTTTCTATGGGAGAATACGTATATTTGATCTTTTTTCTTTGTACTTTTTTCCCCAGAGGAAAAGTATTTAACTTAGTAATTTATACCTTCTGTTGAAAGGAGAAAAATTATACCACTTTGGCCTTCTTACACTCCTACAACAACAAATAGATATGCCAGCAATAAACACGAAGCGTAAGTATATTAAACCGCTGCTTTGGTTTAAAAAGTACATTTATATGTCACAGCTTTTATTATTTAAAAAAAAAACTCTTAGAGTATTTTAAAAATTTTAATGTTATTTTCTCATGGCTGATAAAAAAAATGAAATGTCAATGGAAATTTGTCAACTGTTTTATAATTTAAAATTAGAAAAAGTTGACACTGTTTAAAAAATTGCTAAAAGAGTAAATTTAATCCTCTCACTTCTCAATGCAATTCAATTTTTTAAAAAATTTATTTATATTGTCACACACTTTAACATATATATATACCAACATAAAATAAATTTATAACTTCACACTATTCAATTCAATACAACCTGTAGCAAATACACGAACACTTTAAAATAAACTCTGCGCTCTACCCAAATTTACACGCTGCTCCCTTCATCTTGAAAACAAAATTTTTTTTAAAATTCTAAAGTCCCTAACCCACCATGAGACTGAGTCACGGCCACCATTTACCGAACAAAAATTTTTTTTCAAGACAGCAAAACAATTTTTTAACACCTAAAATTTCTAAAGGGACTGGTCACAGCACCATTAACCTAACTTAAAAATTTTTCTAACAACAAAAAAAATTTTTCACGATTTTGGCCGGCACTATTTGTCGTATTGCTCTTCCATTTTAATTATAGGGCATGATTATTTGGTGGTAGTAAAAATATTATCTAACAAGGGGTATTTGGGTGCGTTGTGCTATAATTATTTTATTTTGTTACCCAAGGCTCTGGACGCAATTAGCAATTTACGAACAAATTTTTTAACCAGTTGAATTTGTTACATCAACTTTGCTCCACATTAAAAACACCCAGCAGATAAATAATTACTGAAACAAGGTTTAAAACAAAAACTTATTTTTTTACATAGTCCTAATATTTACATCTCATCTCATCAAATTTAAATTAACATCATAGCTTCTCTGTTAACTATCAACAGGGTTCGATTTAGTTTGACTTCTGATTCAGGGAGCGTAAATACAAACTACCCAAAATTCTAAAAAAAAACTCCTATCCAAATTAAATACACGATATTTTTAAAAACTTAAAACTCGCACCAACTATCAATAGGCAAACGTGGGATCTGAACTAAACAAAATCAAATAAAAACACTCACGTCTTTCAGCTGAGAGCGACTTTCGGGTTCTGTGATAACTCTGGTAGGGGACTCTTTCCGTGACGTCAGTTTGCACTCTGTAGGTTCTCATTAGTTTGATGGGTGCCTCTTCCACGCTGGGGTTATCTTTCACTGTAGGCGGACTGGAGGCAATCTTCTCTGCTATCCCTCTCTTTATTTCGGATTCGGGATCAGCTATCACTCGTCTCTCCACACGTGCTTTCTTTCTCGGGAAGGATCCACCGAGCTCCGTCGCATCAAACCACCTTTATTTTATTTTTGCTCCGGGAATATTCCACCGGACTCTTGGGGCAATCAAACAGGGACAGGTTATTTTTCAGCCGACCCCAGGGGAAGGCCTCCTGAACTCCGACTGTTCGACTTCCTTTTTTAAAACTCACTTCCAAAATTTTATTCCTTAAAAGTTCCCGCCTCCGGAACCACTTCACTAGCCATTCAGGAAACTCTCGACTTTTTTATTTGTTAAGTCTCAACACCTACAAGCCTCTCATTTGCTGCTCTCATTCTTGATCAAAAACGCCCCTCTTATGCAATAATCCAAACAGCTGACCGACAACCCGCAACATCGCCAGACCATGTGGTTTTCAAACGCTCCAAATCAATCACCCACAAAGGGCCATTGAACATAACGTCATGAACGGTGCCATCCTTGCTTATCTGCGTCTATCATCTAAAAGACCGCACACACTCTAGACCCATAAAGCTTTTGTAAATTTGCTACCGTTGCCGACAAACCCTTTGCTCTATAATTACATCAGTCTTAAAGACGTCCCCGACCTTTTAACACAAAATGTAATGAATCAAAGATTTCAAAGTTTTTATTTTCTGTTAAAAATGAATTTTAATTTTTTTGAAAGCGCTTCATTACAACTTCCCCTAAGAAAGAGGAGAAATTAAATCACAAATTGATCAATTGTTGAAAGCAGGCATAATTAAGAAAAGTTGCAGCCCGTACAGTTCATCTGTTCGTTTGGTACTCAAACGTGAGGATGGTAAGAAAACGAGATTGTGCATTGATTATCGAAAATTGAATTCCCTTACTAAAACAGATGCAGAACCTTTGCCCAGAATTGATACTTTATTACATAAATTGAGTAACGCCAAAATTTTTTCTACCCTTGACCCTAAGATCTGGTTTCTGGCATATATTCCCATTCACACCGCAGATACTGAAAAGCTGGCTTTCAGTACAAACTTTGGGTTATTTGAGTGGCTGAGGCTCCCCTTTGGACTGAAAAATGCTCCAGCCATTTTTAACAGAACCATTAGGCGAATTTTAACAAAAACAAAACTGATTTTGCATGTAACTACTTTGATGACATAATTGTGTACTCTTCTTCTGAGAAAGAACATTTGGAACATTTAAGTATATTACACTGCAGTGCCACTGAATTAGGGATACCTACCTAGAAACGAGTTGGGCCTCCTCTGGCCTTGATAATGGCTGCCACACGACGAGGCATAGATTCAACAAGTTTCTGGAAACGTTCCACGGGAATGGCTTGCCAAATATTGGCTAAAACTGTCCATAATTCAGTAAGGTTCTTTGGTGCTGTGTGATGGCCTTTCACGCCTTGTTCCAAAATATCCCAAAGATGCTCAATAGGATTTAAGTGTGGGCTTCTAGGTGGCCAATTCATGACAGAGAAGTCAGAGGAATGCTCATCCAACCAACCAGTAGCCAACCGGGACTTGTGAGAGGTACAGTTGTCTTGCTGGAAAACTCCATTACCGTGCGGATAACAGAAGAGCATAAACGGATGGAGGTGATCACCCAGCAGCTCTACGTACCGAATTGCATTGAGGGAGGTTGGTACACGCACCAAAGATCCCAAACTGTGCCACGAAAAAACACCCCAGACCATGATTGAGCCACCATGCCCTTGTACAGTTCCAGCCAGGCATGCAGGATCCATGGCTTCATGAGCCTGACGCCATATTCTCAGCCTGCCGTCGGGGTTAAGTAGTCGGAATCGAGACTCATCACTCCATGCTACTCGTTTCCAGTCCTCTACACTCCAGTCTCTGTGCTCTCTTGCCCAGGCAAGACGTGCAGCCCGATGGCGAGTATAGAGCAATGGTACTCTCGTAGGTCGACGGCTCTCGAAACCCATACGGTGAAGCGAGCGTTGCACAGTCCGTTTACTGACTGTACGACTGGCACCGTCTTTAAACTGGGTGGTAATTTGAGCTAATGTTTGGCTTCGCTGGCTACGTACAATACGCCTGAGCCGTCTCTCACCACGCACTGTCAAGGCTAATTGTCATTTGCAGTTTGCCCGATCGCTAGTTTTTTTCCACCATCCATGTATTCTTCGTATACTCTTGACACTTTCGACCTTGAAAATCCTAGGTGTCTGACGATTTCGGAAATTGAATGGCCCATGCGTCGCGCACCTACGATTTGTCTGTGATCGAAGGCGTCTAAATCAGGCAGTTTACCCATACTGGCAATTCCAACAACTAATTCAGAACAACCACAGTACGCGCTATATATGCAGTTACCACAACACCCTCATTTGCGCATACATGATGCGCAGCGCTACACAATTTGCATAGGCTTTGCTATCCCTAATTCAGTGGCACTTCAGTGTATTTGAAGTGTTTAAAAGAGAAAATATTAAATTAAACCAAGGGAAATGTGTGTTTGCTTAAGATCAGATAAAATTTCTAGGTTATGAAGTAAAAAATGGTAGAGTAATTCCTGATAATCATAATATTGAAACTATTAAAAAATTGAAAAATCCTAATAATACCAAAGAGTTACAAAGAGTTCTCGGTAGTGTAAATGCTTATCACCGATTCATTCCCAACTATGCGAAAATTAGAGCTCCTCTTAATAGATTACTGAAAAAGAATGTTGTGTGGCATTGGGATGAAACATGTCAACAAGCTTTTGACGAGTTGAAAGAAATCTTAATATCAAAACCAGTGTTGCAGTTATACGATTCTAGTAAACCATGTCACCTCTATATTGATGCCTCCCAAAGTGCTGTTGGAGCTGTTTTGAAGCAACCAGATCAAAATAATATTCTTCACCCTGTATCATACCATTCGAGAACTTTAAGAGATTATGAAAAGAATTACGCAATTACAGAATTGGAATGTTTAGCCATTGTTGACGGATTAGACAAATTTCATTATTATCTCCATGGGAAAAAAATTGTCATACATACTGATCATGCGGCACTTGTTTGGTTAAAAAATGTTAAAAATTTAAAAGGTAGATTATTCCGCTGGTCCCTTAAATTGAGCATGTATGACTACGAAATTAGATATCAGAAGGGTTATACTAACATTGAGGCGGATATACTTTCAATACATCCCGTTTCTCAACATCTCCAACACTGTGTACATTTACTAGATAGGAATGAAATAATTCAACAACAGAAAATTGACAATGTGTGTGGTAAAAATTATAAAGAAATTAATGACATGATGGTAATTAAGAAAAAGAACTTTTGTAAAATTGTAGTACCTAAATCCTTAAGATTAAAATTGTTAACTAATACCCATGAAAATTTCGGACATCCAGGAGTTCAAATTATGCTAAATTTTATTACCCCTCAATATTATTGGCCCCATATTAGTGAAGATATAGGAAATTTCACGAAAGATTGTCATACTTGTTAGCTAAATAAAAAGAAAAACAGAAACGATTTGTATTCCTGCAAGAAGTGCCCTCAACTGACCAACCTTTTGAATGTTTATCTATTGATACTCTAGGAGGGTTTAATTATTACAACTCAACTAAAAAATATTTGCATATAGTGATTGATCATGCAACCCGATATGTATGGGCATTTCCCTCAAAGAGCGTAACTTCAGAAACATATGCAAATTGTCTAAGTCAAATTTTTTATGTGCAAATTCCAGAGAAAGTGTTAAGCGATAGAAACGCAGCTTTTACATCATCCAGATTCAAAAAAATTCTTAAAAACCACAATGTGAAACAGCTTTTGACTTCTTCTCATCATCCCCAGACCAACGGAAAAGTGGAGAGGGTAAATCAATCCCTTGTAACCCGCCTAAAATGTAAGGTAAATGCTACTTCTAAAAAGGTTCCGTGGACAAAAGTGCTAGAGCAAGTTGTTACTGAATATAACAACTCACCTCATACTGTAACTAAGTTCACCCCTGCCTACTTATTATTTGGCAAACTTCCGTTTGATTCTCTAATTGACCAAAATACTTATCCTCCACTTAATGAAGCAAGAACTTTAGCTAAAACCAGAACTCTTGAATACCATCAGGAAAATTAGACGAGATATGATACTAGATTTGAAGAATCTAAATTTCAACCTGGAGACTTAGTAATATATGAGGAATTCGAATACCCAAACACTAGAAAGTTGACCTCTCCTTATTCAGGACCTTACCAGATTATTAAAAAATTATCTGACGTTAATTATGAAATTGATAAAGAAAATTACCACACTAAAAAACCCACTAAAATTGTACATTCATCAAAATTGAGATTTTACTATTCACCTGAGAAGTTCAAACTACACCACGAATAAGTCACCAATATGTAAATCATTCAGCTATCCTTAATTTTTCTATTTTAGCATTCCTGTCCTGTCGCCATCCTAGTTAATTTTGAAGAAACCCCGTGAGTGTAAGCGAAACTCACATATTTTTAAAAAACTTTTTGAAGCTTACTACATTTTATATGAAAAATACTATGTACTAGACAAATATTATTGATTTTTTATACTGGGGTTTCCACTCACTGTCGTCCTTGTCTCTTCGCACTTTTCAAATGTTCCCTTTGAACAGTTGTTTTTCCCTCTCATGTTTGAGAAACTTGCCTGCCCCTTTTCATTTTGTGCAGTTTGCTCAACTTGAGTTTCAGGTTGGAAGCACCTTCCCTTTGGTAAACGCTCACGAGGATGTACTCACAACAGGTCACATACCTCAAATTTATGTTTGTATTGTGTTGCTTTTTTTATTCTTCACAATAATTGAATGTTAGTGTCAATTGTTGGAATTTGTTTTTTTGTTCGAATTTTTGCAACATCAGGTACCAGACGTTTGGTATTGATATTGAAAGTTAATTTTGACAGCATTTTTTAAATTTATTCTACTAATTGCTGAAAGAATAATTTTAATATTTTTGTGTACATGATCTAGAGAAAAATTTGAAATGGAAAACCAATGATAAAAAGTAAAATAAAACAAAATAAAATATAGAAAGTGTTTTGCGTAAAGAAAAGTCAATAACTAATGTCAAACGTAATAATAATAAACAACAAAGAACATTATTTTTCTAAAAAAGTGACTACAACCCAGGAGATCTCCAAAAGAACTAAACATTATTCAACGACTAAGACTGTGAATAATAATTACTTTGTGTTTTTCAACTAGTGAATTGTTCCCGTCCAGGACTCTGAACACTTTCAGACTGTGACACATGTCAGGGACTGATACATGCACAATTTTTTTTTTACTTGTATTTGAATTTGGAACACTTTTACATCTGTTGTTGTTAGTGTTTTCATTTAAGTGTACCATTCCATTTTTATTTTACTCCAGCTATTTGTTTTTAAAATTATGCCGTTTTCATACTATTATGTCTGTCAATTGTACATTTTAACAGAAAAAGGATTTCAGTCAATTGGACATTTTAACAGATTTCGAGCCAGCTTCAACCTAATATTCTAACTACTAATTTTCATGTTCTCACTATCTGGAGTGTCTTGGAGTCGACGGCCGCGGCTCCAATCCATTTTAGATGGGGGGGGGGGGGTATTCTGTGATAATTTTACTAACTAACTATAATCGCCCATTCTGTACGTCATCTCTGGCCTGGTAACCCCTCCTTGTCTTGGCGTAAACGCTTCGCCTTCCCACATACTAACTTCCTCCGCCAATTCTGGCAACCTCTCTAACCTAATTCTATTTTGGCGCTCTTTGTGGTAGACGCTGGACTGGCTCGAAGCGAGTAAGATGTGTTGCTTTACTGTTTAATAAATTAGTTTGTTCCTGAAGCTGATTTTATTATTTTCCGGCCACGATGTATGCTCCTATTTCATGAGATGTCCATCCGGACATTTCATATATATGTATGTATATATATATATAACAATGTAAGCTTCTTATTCTAAATGTACATCATTTCAAAATAGTTTTTTTAAGAATATATTCTGCAAGACATGAATCTTGAAACAATTTTCTTGAACGTACAAAAGTTTATTGAGACTTTTTATGCATGTACATATAGAAAAGTATTTTTTTAAATTAAAGATGTGAAAAAATAAAGTATAACATCATAGAAAGTTAATTCATTTATGAAAAGCATTTTTTAAATTAAAGATGAGTAAAAATAAAATATAACATCATAGAAAGTTAATTATTTATATTAGTACTTACAGATTCATTCCTTTTTACAGCAATTTACGCAGCAGTTACAGCTCTCCTTTTCTCTAGTACAATATCCACAAATATCTAAGTTACATTCGGAAAAGTTAACTTACGTTTTGTTTCCTTTACATAATTTAATTTGGTATTTTTTGCGTTTGAGAGATGATTGAGAGTCAGTAATCATTCTTGGTGTGCACACTATAGAAAATTCGGCTTTCTTCCAAATAGAATTTCCTCTTAGCTGTTTAGCAGGTAAGAAAATAAAGTCTGGGTGACTAAGGTCCTGTTCACACAGGAGTCCGTTGCGTTGCGTTAAGGAAAAGATGACGTTGAGACGAAAATAAACCAATCATAGGCCTCCAAACGATTAGCAATGAAATTTTAAACGCCTATGATTGGTTTATTTTTGTCTCAACGTCATCTTTCCCTTAACGCTACGCAACGGACTCCTATGTGAACAGACCCTAACTGTTTTTTTCGTTACTTCCTTCAAAAATATGCATGCATTCCTCGCTTCTAATTCAAGAATATTAAAAAACACATGTACTGGCCAGTGGCGTGAGGGTGATTTTGCCGATTACTTTCGAGCCATTTGATCTACGACATATTTAGTAGAGGAATAAAATTCGATCACTTCTGGTGTGTTTTTCGTATTTTGTGATATTTTGTTTGAATTATGTAGGATGCTGAGAAGAAGTCCATTTTTGTTATTTTTGCATTGGTATGATGTAAGAAGTATACCACCCAGTTTCCTTTGCAGTTGAATACAGTGGAAATCGCGTCTTCTTCAAAGATGAGCGAACTTCCCTTTTAGCTCTATTTATAGGTCCAACTATGACCGTCATCTCGAAATGTCTTGTCAAGTTTCATATAAGAAAAGAAGCTATGACATTACATTTCTTCCAGAGTTTTTGTATGGTTGAAGTAGACGGATAACATCCTTTTCTCCAACGGTATATTCTTCTGACTTGTTAGCCACTTTGCTCAAGTAAGGTATTCCATTTATCAGGTATTTGGACATCAACAGCCAGCCAGAATTAAATTCCAAATTTGTTTTGTTTATTAGGCATGTACTGAATAAACTTACCTTGGTTGGAAAAAGTTGCTATCTATCGTTACATTCTCAGACGGTTTGAAAAATAAATTAATATTTCTTGATAAAAATATTCCAGACTTCAGATCTGAGAGCAAAACTGCCATTTTGTAAATGATGGGATCTCGAGGATTTCATATCAAATCAGATGTATTTCATGATTTCTACAAATCTGTCTAGACTCATAGATTCTTGAAAAAAAAATGTGGCCCCTAGATTTTGACCACAATCTCCAATCCCTCCCCAAGATTTCCATAAACGAAAAGTAAGTGGTATTCTAAACAAGACTGCATTATCTACAGAATAATAAACACATGACACGGAAACGAAGGCGATCTCTAGGAATTATCTAGTGTTAGGAGTCAAACTGACCTCTAGCAGTAATTCTAGTTATAAGCAGTCACTGTAAATAAACTAACAGATGAAACTCCAAAAACATTTTGCAAGTTTAATATTTATAATACTTTAGGAAAAGTCTTAAAATTGCAATTTTGTGTGAAAGAAAATCAAACATAGACAGGAGGAAGAATTTCATTTGGAGTGAAAATGACCCCTACCGTTCTAGTTCTAGTGTTAATGGCTTCGTGATGAATCTTTTGTAGTGCTGAGATTTTGTTTCAAGCAAGGAAATTTGCGCGCAGACTAGTGGCCCGAATCTTCGGTGTTCTCCGAGCTGCATGAAATGTGATTTCGTCTAAAAAAAATCGACGCCTTCAACAGAATGGTTTGTGTTTTCGAAATGTGGTGCTCGCAGTGAAATTTTGTGATTAATTATGTTTTTTGCAAAAGTGCTGTTTCATCAAAAATGGTAAGCGCAATCGAAATTTGTGTTCGCGATGCAAGTTGTTCCAGCAGTTTCCATTTCAACGCAGTGTATCATCTTTGAAATTCTGTCAGTTCAAGAACTAAAGTTTGTATCAAGGTTTTGGAATTTCTTCTGTTAAATTATTTAGAATGCTCATTTGTTTTTCACTTTATTTAATTTTAATTTTACTTTTGATTTTGAACCCAATGTTATTCTGTTTTCATATATTTTGTTCTATACAAATATTTATTTTTGATTTCGTTTTGAAACGAGAAATTTTAAGCAAGTTTAATGTATAACATTATTGGTTTAATTATTGTTTTAAGTTAGTGAAAACTGAGCTCAGTCAATAATAAAGTGAACTAATAAGGATGTATTTAAAAAATAATATTTATGCTTTGGTTTACGTCTTTTTACTCCTTATGTTTTTTACAAATGGTAAATAGTTTTTTAGGTATATTGGTACGATACTATGAGTAGTTATATTTAATATTTGCTCTTTAAATTATAACGGCAGAACTCAGGTTGGGGAACGATTTAAACATAAACATATTTTGGTTGTTTGTTCTTTTTCTAAATTTTTAGTTGACAACTTTTGGCTGAAAGTTTTTTTTCTTTCAAAAATGTCGGAATTTGACAAAGTACGAAAAGACGACTTTTATCAGGTTGCAGTCGAAATTGATTTAGAGGTGTCACCCTTCTTGAATGTTGTTCAGCTGTGCGAAATGATAAAATCCCCCTCCTCTATATGAAATAGAATTCGTCAATTCTCTGGTGACAAATATAATTGCAGTTCGTGAAGAAGAACAACGGAAACGGATAGTAGACTTGGAAGAAAAACTTCGGCGGGAATCCTTGGATGAAAAACATAGGGCAGAGGAATTAGAATTGGAGAAGAGGAAACTCTAGATGTATTTTGAAATTGAGAAGCTTAAATTGCAAGCACAGAGCCAAAACGAAAGCAATGCAGGTACTGATACACCAATATCAATGTCTCATCTGGAGACTAAGTTGGATGTCTAGAAGCTGTTGCCTACCTTTAAACCAGAAAGTGATGATGTCACTTTGTTTTTGGTGTTCTTCGAAAGGCAGTTAAGACTTCCTAAGGTACCTGAGAGGCTGTGGGTGTCGCACCTGCCCAGCGTTGTCCCAAGTTCGATCTCAACTCTCATTGCCTGCAAAAACGCTTCTAATTTCCCTTTTGTTAAAGAATTATTTTTAAGTGGTTTAGCGCAGAAAAGTTTAGACACATGTTATTCTCTCATCGCAAGGTTAAAGAAATTACCTGGTGTGATTTTTATTTCGAATTACGAGCTTATTTCGAGAACTGGCTTAAAGAACTTAATGTTAACTCATTGGAAACTCTTCAAGATCTTATCCTAGTGGATCAAATAAAAAGACATGTTCCTGTTGAATGCAAGGAACACATGCTTGATGAGGGGAAAAATCTGAATTCTCCTGTTACCCTTGCTGAGAAACGTATGACAATATAAGATCCATGTATGGTAAGAATGATCCTGTTATACCTAACAGTAAGAAAGAGTTCACTCAACGAGAAGATTTCAGGAAGTCTGGTAAACATCCTTCTGTTTCAAGTAAACCCAGATCTCCTAACGCGACTACCAGTCGCCTCAAAGAATCCAGTATTTCTTGTTATGGTTGTGGAAAACCGGGATTCATAAAACCTAAGTGTTCGAATTGTTCTGTTACTGGTAAAAAAGAAAATTTACAATTGACACTCTACAGTTGTATCGCTTCAACTGTTGCTGCTCCAAACGTGCCAATTGCAATCTGCAACAAAAAGGTGTTAGTGTGTGCAGATACCGGAGCAAACCGTTCTTTTGCTGGTGAACGTATGTACACTGCTGGCCACTGTAAATGCAACACCCTGAAGGAAACATGCAAATAACATGAAATTTACAACATGCATTAGCGGAGGTGACATATGCAAATGATTAGAATTTCAGAGCAGACGCACATCACGAGCGCCTGTAGCGCCACTTCAAAGCACTATTTAAGGCTTGGAGATTTCGACGATTTCAAGTTCGGCAATTGTGTTTTTCTTGTGGTTTTTTCAAAAAAAACGATCAATTATGCCTTGTCGAAAACAGCGATCATCTTTTGATCAAGTATCCGAGTTCGACAGAGGAAGGATAGTGGCCTACCGAGATTGTGGATTATCTTTCAGGGAAATCGGTAGTCGTGTTGGACGAAACCAAACAACTGTAATGCGGATATGTGATTCTTGGATGCAGGAGGGTACGACGGACAGGCGTGTTCGATCGCATCCACCTCAGCGTACCACTTCACGTGATGACAGGAAATTGTGCGCATGGCAGTGACGGATCGGTCAGTCACATCACGAACCATAGCACAACACATGCAGTCTGTAACGCATCATCCAGTGTCTGCGCGTACCATTCGACGCCGTTTACAGCAAAGTGGTCTGTCCGCAAGACGTCCATTCCTTTGTCTACCCTTGACGCAGAACCACAGACGTCTCCGCCGCCAATGGTGCGATGACAGAAGGATGTGGACGGCAGAATGAAATGAAATTGTCTTTACTGACGAGTCACGCTTCTGTCTGCAACACCACGATGGTCGCATTCGAGTCTGGAGTTCTAGTGTTAATGGCTTCGTGATGAATCTTTTGTAGTGCTAAGTTTTTGTTTCAAGCAAGGAAATTTGCGCGCAGACTAGCGGCCCGAATCTTCGGTGTTCTCCGAGCTGCATGAAATGTGATTTCGTCTAAAAAAAATCGACGCCTTCAACAGAATGGTTTGTGTTTTCGAAATGTGGTGCTCGCAGTGAAATTTTGTGATTAATTATGTTTTTTGCAAAAGTGCTGTTTCATCAAAAATGGTACGCGCAATCGAAATTTGTGTTCGCGATGCAAGTTGTTCCAGCAGTTTCCATTTCAACGCAGTGTATCATCTTTGAAATTCTGTCAGTTCAAGAACTAAAGTTTGTATCAAGGTTTTGGAATTTCTTCTGTTAAATTATTTAGAATGCTCATTTGTTTTTCACTTTATTTAATTTTAATTTTACTTTTGATTTTGAACCCAATGTTATTCTGTTTTCATATATTTTGTTCTATACAAATATTTATTTTTGATTTCGTTTTGAAACGAGAAATTTTAAGCAAGTTTAATGTATAACATTATTGGTTTAATTATTGTTTTAAGTTAGTGAAAACTGAGCTCAGTCAATAATAAAGTGAACTAATAAGGATGTATTTAAAAAATAATATTTATGCTTTGGTTTACGTCTTTTTACTCCTTATGTTTTTTACAAATGGTAAATAGTTTTTTAGGTATATTGGTACGATACTATGAGTAGTTATATTTAATATTTGCTCTTTAAATTATAACGGCAGAACTCAGGTTGGGGAACGATTTAAACATAAACATATTTTGGTTGTTTGTTCTTTTTCTAAATTTTTAGTTGACAACTTTTGGCTGAAAGTTTTTTTTCTTTCAAAAATGTCGGAATTTGACAAAGTACGAAAAGACGACTTTTATCAGGTTGCAGTCGAAATTGATTTAGAGGTGTCACCCTTCTTGAATGTTGTTCAGCTGTGCGAAATGATAAAATCCCCCTCCTCTATATGAAATAGAATTCGTCAATTCTCTGGTGACAAATATAATTGCAGTTCGTGAAGAAGAACAACGGAAACGGATAGTAGACTTGGAAGAAAAACTTCGGCGGGAATCCTTGGATGAAAAACATAGGGCAGAGGAATTAGAATTGGAGAAGAGGAAACTCTAGATGTATTTTGAAATTGAGAAGCTTAAATTGCAAGCACAGAGCCAAAACGAAAGCAATGCAGGTACTGATACACCAATATCAATGTCTCATCTGGAGACTAAGTTGGATGTCTAGAAGCTGTTGCCTACCTTTAAACCAGAAAGTGATGATGTCACTTTGTTTTTGGTGTTCTTCGAAAGGCAGTTAAGACTTCCTAAGGTACCTGAGAGGCTGTGGGTGTCGCACCTGCCCAGCGTTGTCCCAAGTTCGATCTCAACTCTCATTGCCTGCAAAAACGCTTCTAATTTCCCTTTTGTTAAAGAATTATTTTTAAAGTGGTTTAGCGCAGAAAAGTTTAGACACATGTTATTCTCTCATCGCAAGGTTAAAGAAATTACCTGGTGTGATTTTTATTTCGAATTACGAGCTTATTTCGAGAACTGGCTTAAAGAACTTAATGTTAACTCATTGGAAACTCTTCAAGATCTTATCCTAGTGGATCAAATAAAAAGACATGTTCCTGTTGAATGCAAGGAACACATGCTTGATGAGGGGAAAATCTGAATTCTCCTGTTACCCTTGCTGAGAAACGTATGACAATATAAGATCCATGTATGGTAAGAATGATCCTGTTATACCTAACAGTAAGAAAGAGTTCACTCAACGAGAAGATTTCAGGAAGTCTGGTAAACATCCTTCTGTTTCAAGTAAACCCAGATCTCCTAACGCGACTACCAGTCGCCTCAAAGAATCCAGTATTTCTTGTTATGGTTGTGGAAAACCGGGATTCATAAAACCTAAGTGTTCGAATTGTTCTGTTACTGGTAAAAAAGAAAATTTACAATTGACACTCTACAGTTGTATCGCTTCAACTGTTGCTGCTCCAAACGTGCCAATTGCAATCTGCAACATAAAGGTGTTAGTGTGTGCAGATACCGGAGCAAACCGTTCTTTTGCTGGTGAACGTATGTACACTGCTGGCCACTGTAAATGCAACACCCTGAAGGAAACATGCAAATAACATGAAATTTACAACATGCATTAGCGGAGGTGACATATGCAAATGATTAGAATTTCAGAGCAGACGCACATCACGAGCGCCTGTAGCGCCACTTCAAAGCACTATTTAAGGCTTGGAGATTTCGACGATTTCAAGTTCGGCAATTGTGTTTTTCTTGTGGTTTTTTCAAAAAACCGATCAATTATGCCTCGTCGAAAACAGCGATCATCTTTTGATCAAGTATCCGAGTTCGACAGAGGAAGGATAGTGGCCTACCGAGATTGTGGATTATCTTTCAGGGAAATCGGTAGTCGTGTTGGACGAAACCAAACAACTGTAATGCGGATATGTGATTCTTGGATGCAGGAGGGTACGACGGACAGGCGTGTTCGATCGCATCCACCTCAGCGCACCACTTCACGTGATGACAGGAAATTGTGCGCATGGCAGTGACGGATCGGTCAGTCACATCACGAACCATAGCACAACACATGCAGTCTGTAACGCATCATCCAGTGTCTGCGCGTACCATTCGACGCCGTTTACAGCAGAGTGGTCTGTCCGCAAGACGTCCATTCCTTTGTCTACCCTTGACGCAGAACCACAGACGTCTCCGCCGCCAATGGTGCGATGACAGAAGGATGTGGACGGCAGAATGAAATGAAATTGTCTTTACTGACGAGTCACGCTTCTGTCTGCAACACCACGATGGTCGCATTCGAGTCTGGAGACACCGTGAAGAGAGGATGCTGAACAGCTGCGTTATGCACCGCTACACTGGTCCTGCACCGGGTATTATGGTATGGGGCGGTATTGGATATCACTCTCGCACACCTCTAGTCCTCATTGCCGGTACTTTAAACAGCCAGCGCTACATCTCCGAGGTGTTGGAGCCAGTTGTCCTTCCTTACCTTCAGGGCTTGCCCACAGCCATATTTCAACAGGATAATGCGCGACCACACGTGGCACGCATTGTCCAACGGTTCTTCGTCAATCGCCAGATTGAATTGCTTCCCTGGCCGCCTCGCTCTCCGGATCTTTCACCGATAGAAAACATGTGGTCCATGGTTGCTCTACGATTGACCCAGATTCCATCCCCAGCTGCCACAGCAGATCAACTTTGGCAACGTGTGGAAGCTGCTTGGTCTGCTGTATCCCAAGAACTCATCCAAAGTCTCTTTGAATCAATGCCGAGGCGTGTGGCAGCGGTGATCTCCAACAATGGCGGCTACTCTGGCTACTGATTTTGGCTGGAACCACACTTCACAGAAGTCTATAAATTTAATCATTTGATACTTGGTCAACATGTTATCTACAAAATAAATTTTGTTGTGATATCTCTTGTATTTCTTGGTGTTGCAATTTGGGTGGCCAGCAGTGTATAAATTATTCCAGGATAGTGGATCGTTTCAAACGGGTGTTCATGATGTAACGTTGGCCGATGGTATTACTCAAGCCAAAGAAACTCGTTGTGCTACTGTACTCGTCGATATTGAAGGACGAGTCTTCGAAACTGAGTTTGTGATACTGCCTCATGCTAAAGGTAATCGAACTCTATTGGGTATGGACTTTTTGCATAAAGATAACATGTTTCTAGACGCTGCCAACAAGGAATGGAATTTTTGTGATAAACCTCGGAAAAGATATCCTTTTGTGGATGTATTCTAATCGAGAGAAAGCACTCCAGTTGCTGCAGTCAGGGTTGACCCGTACTCTTTGTGTGAAGATGAAGGAAGAGGCCTAACACCAGACAAAAAAAAATTAACTTAATGCTCTTCTAAAGAAGTACGAGAAATGCTTTCATCCAGGGGGAGAGACAACCCCATATGTGGAGCATCATATCAACACTATAGATAGTGCTTCTAAAACAAAGATCTTTGTCGGACATTTGCCTGATGGGTGCACAAATGATGATTTACGAAATTTGTTTGCCAAGTATGGAGAAGTTACTGAATGTGATGTTATCAACAAATTTGGTTTTGTGCATATGGCTACCACTGAAAAAGCTGATGAAGCCATAAACATTTTGAATAATTATACCCTTATGGGATCTAGCATTAGTGTCGAGCCATCAAAAAGCAAACTTCATCCTGAACCAGGTGCTCTTGGTGGAGCTAACAAACAAACTGTCATGAATCGTCGAGGTGGTGGACCACCTCGTAAGGAATGTGGACATCCCTCTAGGGGTGGCTTTGGCGGTGGCTTCCCAAATGGTTACCGTCACTTTGACCTACCACCTATGGGAAGATGACCGTCCTTTTGGATTTGGCCGAGACAGGATGCGACCATATTCTCCACCTTATGAACTTCGTAGTCCTAATATGCCTCCAATGAGCATTATGCCCGACGTCCATTGCCTTCAATGAGTGATGGACATTTGTATTCAAGACCATTAAGAAACAGGGGTAGACCTCGAAAAGTTGGTCCTGTTTCCTCCACGAGACGTAAGTAGGAAACAGATGGGGAAGATGTAAAAGCCTCAGTTTGAATATTTCGTGGTGCAGCCAATGCCTGTCGCTTATTATACCACGGGACTTTTATTTCCTTCTCTCACACACCGGAAGTTCCGTCGAGTCGTTATGAACTCATTATGAAGTCGTTATGTTTTTATGTTGTTCGTTGAAAATCTTTTGTATCGCCGTAGTGTAGTTGTCGATCTTGAAGAATCAACATGTAATTGTGTTCCGTTTGTTTTTAGTTAATAAGCCGCTGTACAGTGATGTGTGAGTATTAAAGGATATGGCTTCGTGATGAATCTTTTGTAGTGCTGAGTTCTTGTTTCAAGCAAGGAAATTTACGACAGCTACACAGAAAGTTTAGACTTTTCCCCCGAAAACTCATGAAAATTAAGATTTCTGAATACTGGACGGCAGTAAAAATTGTTATAATAATTTTGACTCTAATGGTCATATAACATGGCATGGAGAAGATCCAAAGAAGAATTTCAAAACATTTAAATGAGCGTTTCTCAGCCCGGGGATCGCGATTACATGTGTGTGAGAAATAATTGCACATAGGGAACTTGTCAAAAATGAAAGAACTTAGTCATGCAGTTATTTATTTTTACTGTTATTAAGTTTGGCTCTGGGAAGTCCCGAAGTGTTTATTTTATTTTTCTTACGTTTGGGTGGGAGGGGTCCTGAGGCTAAGAATGGTTGAGAACCGCTGATTTAAATCATGGTGATGGTGAGGGCGTGTTATGTGAGTGATATCGACTACTAGAGTCGGTAATTTGGAGTTTATTGATAATGAAATAAATCCGTAAACGTGGTGTTTTTCAACGTTTACCCCATCGCAACTCCGTTTTGAAGGAAGTTTTATTTTTCCCGAACCCTCTTTTGATCAAACTGAATTTTTCCTCAGTAGAATTTAAACTTTTATAATGCATTACAGCTAACAGTTGCTTACTAAACTGTACTTTAGCTTCTTATCATGTCATCTAATTTTTTGAAATAACTTCGCAGTGGCCTTATTTTCAACGCATATTGGTTGATGTCGTATATTTTGAATTCTTGAGAAATAAAGCACTAGTTTGTGAATTTACTGATTGGTTTGTTTCAGAAAAAAAAATTAAGTGCTTAGGGATAAAGGTATTTGTAAGGTCATTTCCTCCATAGCCAACTGACATCGAGAAGAATACTAGTATATCATTCAATTCAGTTCACACAACATATCAAAAGGAGATTTCAATAGGTGAGAGAGTAGAGTTAAGGAAATGATGCCACAAAAGTTATCCATTGTCTAAAATTTGAATGTACACTTCAATGTACTCGTAAACACTTTCTTGAAAAGACGGAAAACATCTATGGTAGCCGGAGATGGATATTGAACACTTTTTTTGAAAGGCTGGTTAAAATAACCACAATTATAGCTAGTATAAAAGAAAAACCAATTAAAATAGGCATAGATGGCATGCTAAGGCTCGAATTTCTGTCCCAAAGGATTTACGAATTTTGATTTAGGACAAAAGATGATTTTCCGATACTCACACAAAGGAAGAGGCTTTACAGATTTTGAACACATTTTTATTAACTTATTTGAGAGAACTGAAACACTGGTATATGTTTACCGGTCAAAACTGAACACAGAAATAGATTTAATCTCAAAGACAATATCATAGCATCAGTTTCAAATACGGAAAGAACAAAAGTGGGACGATTTGACTAAGACGACCAAGTGTTGGATTAGTTTCAGAAACTAGGAATTTCATTGAAATATTTTAGTTCTTAAGATGTTTGATTAAATCATTAAGTTGCTAAAAAAGTTTTAGATTTTATTTTCTGCTCATTTAAAAAAAAAATTCTGCTTTAATTTTTTCTTATTTTTAAAAATTTTAAATTCTGATGCCCTCTCGTGACCATCCAGTTGAAAAGCGCTGAGTTACCCTTTATAAAATGCTATTTGAAATCTTTTGCTCAATAGCGCAATCCCAAAATAATTTGAAATTCTTTTATGACATTACATGTCACGTGACATCTCCAATTTTGACATGATATCGAAAGCAGACTGCTTCGAATGCCTCGTTATTGCCCCGAAACAATAGACACACCACCTCAGTATCGAGATGTAGTACATATTTGACATCAGTTGAAATCTACATTTTAAAATAAAATATTTCTTAAACAATTTAAATCAGAAATGGAAGGTAAAAGTAAAAAAAAAAATGTGCCTGAAACCACAAAAACAAAAAGGTGAATCCACGCCGAAGAGGCTTAAACTAGGTTTTCAAAGCAATTGAAGAAAATATTAACACAATTTTAAGTGACTAGACTATGAATTTTTTTATTTAATTGAAAAGAAAGTATCTGATCCCTATTAGTATGAATATTTTTTTTCACCCTGATATATATGGTCCTATTGATATGTTATCTATATGCAATTATTTTTATAAAATGCAGGTGAAAGCTAAAGTATTTACAAAATTCAGTTTGAAACTAAGTTTTCTTTTATTGTAATCATTTAGTCAGAATATAATAATGAAACGATTAAGTGCCCAAAACAAAATCGCCAAACTTGGCAGGGAGGTGCGTATAACACATCTGTACCATATCTTCATCCACCACAAAACATAATCACAAGACAATTAAATTAAAAGTGGGTTAAAGTATTTTTTTATATCACAGCCACATCCTTCTTAAACATAAAAAAAACCCATTAAAAATCCAAGTGCAATAAATTGTATATCATCATATTGTATTACATTTGAAATTTCAGTATGACTGATTTTAGAATTTAGATGATCATCCTTAAAAATATCGCATATTTTATTATCTCACATAAAAGTTAATAGCACGTAATGCAGCTTTGTGGCTCTTTCCTTTAGTATTATCTGACTTATTGTTATACTACCACATATTTTAGATATCGTTTAATCAGTTTCTTTAGGGGAGTGATGCCAAAAAAAAAGTTATAATTTTTAATTGTAAGGCTGTTTTGTGAGAGGTTTCTCGTAACATTCCTTTTACATCTGTGTTCACTGAAGAAACTTGTTACATATGTTTTGTTTATGATGTTTAAACGCACTGGAGATAGCTTACGTGCATAGTGTTTACGATTTCGGGACCATTTCTCAAATTCTGCCGTGTAGATGTATATCCAAGGTGAGATATTGAAATTTTAATAGGTGGCAGATTCATAATTATCAAACAGAACTAATTTCACCATTGAACTCTGTCTAATATTCAGAAGGGTATTCACAACAATATTATCTCTCCCATTGTAACAAAGCAGAACCTAAATTAAAAACACACTGATATCAGTCTTGTATTTATTTAAAACTTACTTGTATTTATTTAAAAAAAAAAAGGTAAGAGCAAAGTGTTATGCGAGTACGCAAATCTGATTAGAATTCGAAGGTCAATGGTGATAAATCTTTAGTTTGACCTCGAAAAGGAGCACTATAGATAGGGAACCTTATTTGTGAGAGTGTAATGATATTAAACAGTGAATGATGATAATTCAACTTTTCCTAGTTTATCGAACAGCAAAGGAAAACTACACCTAAATGAAAGTTACAATAACACTGAATGACCCTCTAATTAATGCGACGTCAAAAGACAAGAACTTTATTCAGTAGATAAAAGCATTGCGTAAGAGCTAACCCGTGAAAACTCTCCAGGCCCTCTTCTCTTGAAAGACCGCATTTATGTATGTATAGCACTTCACGAAGAACATACTTAAAGCAACGGAATCCTTTTATAGTTAAGTGTATACGGTTCAGACGCCGTGGCACAAAATAAAATACATACGCCATATGTAAGCGATATTCATTCGTGAGACGACTGCTCCGTAGCAAACGAAAATGATGAAATAGAAAATGTTTTGGATAGAAAATTAGCAAATGTTGTGTGTGGGGGGGATTTTTAATGCCAAAAAAATTATTTCCCTCCACCCAGAAAATTCGGCACCTTTTAATCAGGATATTGAAGAAAATAAAATCTACATAACGTATTCTGAACGCTTAAATTAGGTTTTAATTATGATAAGGATCAAAATTCTTCTAAGTTACGCATTTTTCATGAAAACTGTAAGTTTAAACATTATTTATACGTATGTAGCCATTATTTATACGTATGTAAGGGCTACGTATGTAGCCCTTTAAAATAGTATATATGAAACTTAAGAAAAGTGATAAGGTAAAATATTATAAAAGCATAAGTAATACTGTAAATGATTTATATATAGTAAAAGGAATATTCAGAATGAAGCAAAATAGTTCTACTGAAAATTCGAATGCATCATAGAAAATGCGTCGATTAATGACAAACTACTGGCAATACGGTTATCAATACTTTACACGTTAATTTTGCGAGGAAAAGTGACACAGCTCTATTTCTCGGGTCTCAACATAGATTCACAAGTTATGGATCGCATTTCCTTGTTCTAAAAATTGTTACAGTGCATGTTATCTGGAAATCTGATAATTGATTTGTGACGCAATCACGAAATGGGGAGTTATGTTTATAACCTCATCGCCAATGATTAAAAAAAAGGAAATATATTTGTAATAAGTAATCTCAAGACTGGAACATTAAATGGAATCAGAAATTTTTGTGGACCCAGTTGGAAAGGGCAGCGGGTTAGTGATCTGAAAGTCACTGACAAAATCCACTTTCGTGTACACTAATGGCGACTGGTGCACGTAAAATATGTCTTGGCTGCAATGTCCTCCAAGTTCTCAAAATGAGCTCTGGAGGTGCGGGGTCGAGTGCTCTGACTCGGTTCAAAATGACAGGACTGGTCCTTTGGCCAAGTCGGACTCCGACCCTTGTGGTGGCGCACCTTCATCGCCCATAGCCTTCGGGACTTGATCTGATGTTGCTGTCCGTCAAGTGGCATAAGCAACAACAACAGAAAATTTTCTTAGGGCTCGAGGTGGCCTTGCGGTGCTGAGGGTGCTCGGATCGAATCCTCCGTGTCATGGGCACGTTAAATCCGTAGACCAGAAAGTCCCTCTATGAAGGTCAGTGAGGGTGGGAGAGGATCCGCCAGATGTTGCCCCTGGATCATAATTGAGGGGGCAACTAGCCTCAATTGTGACTCCGACCCTTGTGGTGATATTTGAAACCGGAGCCGCGCACTTCAGCCCGTAGCCTATTTGGACCTGGTCTGGCCAGGGAGCATATAAGAAAGAACAGAAATTTTTTTGACTTTTTATCAAAATAACCTCCAGAAGCAGCTACTGCTGCCTTTCAGATGGATTGGATATTGCATCAACGATAGAAAATAGTATATTAGAAAAATGGTTCTTTCCTTCAGAATTTACAGCAGAAAAAGTGACTGTATTTATGGTGCGAAACATCAAATATCCACTGTCGGGAGTTTCCCTTAAAAAATTAAATAGGAATTTTTTAAGTACTTTTGCTGAACAAAAATTAAAGTTTATTAAACACAGTACTATAACTCCATTCTATAAACTGAATAACTTTCTTGTTCTTTGAATATTGTACAAGCACAGGATGAGCAATACAGTACCTGTTTTACATGTACTGTCTGTGTGGATCATATAATCACGAAGCAAATTTGGGACCCTAGAGATATTTTCTCGTGTCTAATCAAACCAACCCAATCCTTCTCCCCTCCCGCCGAATGGAGTGAACCCACCACATAAACAATCACAAAGTACATGGACATTTTCTTTTTGTTAATTTACTCGCACCGTTATTTAGTTAAAATTTACAATCTATAACAAGAAACAGAACTTAGTAATCTTGATAACATGAACTGTAGCTAATTTGACTATATTAATTAACTTAGACACAAAACAATGTAATTTGCCAAATTAATTTTAATCCTATTTTACAAATAAATTTTTTTATGATATCTCTCATTATAAAATTAGAATTCACATGATAGAATACGCATGAATCAAATTTGTTACATTATACTGCATATTCATATTATTTAATTTCTCAATTTCATCACAACACTAAAATTACCTTCCTATTCATTTAATTTTCAAATGAAGCGCTTCATTTCACATTGTTATTAAAAAGCAATCTACATATTTCGTGACATCTTAGAGTTGTAAACTCATCGTATGTAAATCGTGTTTGTATATTTCAAAATCCTTTTTTCTTAAATCAATACTAAACTTTTAACATGTTTTTTCACTCAGTGCATATTAAGAACTTAAAAAATTTTTATAAGATGTATCAAAGTCATATTGCTCAAACCACTAAAAAGTTATATTGCTTATTTTGGTAGATTCGCAAAAATTCTGAAATAGTTTCATGTTTGGTTTTCCTAAGTGTATATTTTAAACTACTTCTTAATGACATACAGTTTTCAGTACAAAATACATTAATCCCATTGCTTAAATAAACACTGATAGATTTAATTGACGAGTCCCGTTTTACGAAGTTCCTCCCTTTTCTTAATGAAGAGTTTGGAAAGGGTAACGACGATCATCTGCTCGAGATTATTGGCAGGAGTGGTGTTTCAATTTAATAGGCAAACCATACACCGAAGTATTATAGTAAAGCATAGATATAGTTTTGGATCGTTAGCTTTGGATTGTCATTTAGTATTTTCCGCTGACACCCTTTTTCTAACTTACTGCTTGTTTTTGACAAGATGTCATCTAAAATGTTTAAATAGTCGTTTAAGTACACGTTTTACTCACACTCTAGTTTTGTAGAGGTACGTATTTTTTATAAAAACCTATTAGAAGTATTTATAAGGACCAGGGGCCCGGATCGAAATGGTGGAAGGACCGTATTCTGTCAACTGAACTACCTTTAACTGTTAAGAGGAAGAGTTGTTTCCGACTTCCTCTCTCACAATTGTTTGAAGCATCTTATTCTGGTCTTGATATGTTCGCCAGGAATGAGGATCGAACTAGCATCCCCTTACCTCAAGTCACTATTCCACCATAGGAAAAAAAAACCCACCGTTGTGTTACTTTCAACGCCTTTTCCTTGTATAAGATATACCTGAAATTTCATCTTATGACACTGTTGGGTATACTCTCCCCCCTTTTTGGCGTATCATTTAAGCATTTTCTCGGTACAAAAATTTAGAATTTTTTTTGTCCCTAGTAATGAGTTTAGATGACTTTGAAAAATTCAGTTATAATATCATTTTTTCTCAATTATTTTTTTTTTATCATATTAGCGCCCTTTAAGCGTACGTTCTTTCGCGAGAGCTTGGAGCTTACGGGATTGCGCGCACGCTCCAAGCACTCTCGAAAGAGTGTACGTGTAAAGGGCGCTATTAGCGCCCTTTACAAGTACGCTCTTGGAGTGCTTGGAGCGGACGGGATTGCGCCTGGGAAAACTTGCAGTACGCTCCAAAGCAGCTTTCCCTTCCTCTCCGACACCTTCACACGTGCACTCAATCGCGCGGGATCGTGGTTTCACGCGGGAAAGAGCGTACGTGTAAAGGGCGCTATTATGTGAAATTCATCCCTTTTACTCGGGGTGAGTTTCCTCTGTTTGCTGTTACATGATAACATCTCTGTCCTACGCAATTATCTGCTGTGATCTATTCACTTTTTTACAATTCCTTCTAATCTACCAGACCCAATTTGTGTAAAAATTCCGTGTTTTTCTGGGAAGAAAAACATTGTATAGGGTATGAAATGTATTGATGGAATTAACAATAAAAATGTTATTTTATCAAACTATAATCGTTATTTCTGTTGATAGGATTTTTTTTCTTTGATAATGCAATAAGATATCTTTCAGTATATTATCGTAAATTTATCTATTTCCAGTTGTTAAGTTCTTTAGAGAAATCATCTGCATGAAAGCAGAACAGTTATCTATTACGCTAATAAATGGTCTAAATATGTGTAAGAAAATCTTCTGTTTACACACACACACACATAAACCGAGTGCGTCATAAATTCGTGCAAACTTCAAAAATTCATAATAAAAGAAATAATGCTCGGAAAATTTTTCTGTTTGCGCCTGTGGTAATTCTACTGTCCGATCCAGGGGTTGTAAATGAAGCAGCACAGTCGACACAAAATCACATTTATTTTCTATGCTACGGACATCACAAAAGGGGGACAATAGATCTTAATCTTATATTCTGGGATTCGAAAAGTGGAGCTCAATCGCTCATCCCAGTCTCCCTTATCGCTTACTCGATTCTCTCTGCTCTACCAAAACAAAAGTACTTACATAGGGAGAGGGTGCGTTGCAGCGCCATCTGGAGAACATAAATTTGAAGTTGCAACACCCTCCCCCCCCCCCCCCCATGAACTGCAAGGTTCATCAATTCAAAATGCAACTAAAACAGATAAACAAATCAATTTCATATACATTAATAATAATTCAAAATTATAGATATTCAATTATATTTATACATTAATAGCATTCAATTCAAAATTATAGCTACTCAATTATATCCAAAGAGTTTCAATTATATTTAAAGTTCAATGTTCAAAAAGGTTTGTAAAGTTCAAATCAGATCGTTTCTCTATCACTTGTCAGTCTGAGAGTTCTAGAGGGAACAAAAGTTGTGTAGGTCTCTTCACAACACCAGAATCTAACTTCACGCAACATGATCTTACCTTACCGTCTCTTCCGGGGAATACTTCTATGATCCTCCCCATTCTCCACATATTTCTAGATGACTTGGGATCTCCAAGTAGCACCACGTCATCAACTTTGAAACCTCGAACTGCTGTCGTTGATGCAGTGCAATTAGCTGATTTCAGATTTAACAAATATTCTTTCCGCCACCTTTCCCAGTAGTGATCTAATAACCTTTGTCGATAGTTGTAACGCTTGGTTAAATCTTTCTTATTTAAGTTGTTGCGTTCTTCACTGAGTTTCACAGGTGGCAATGATGTTAAACGTTTTCCGACGAGGAAATGTGCTGGAGTCAATGGTGAAGGTTCATGAGGATCACTGTATACAAAGGTAATGGGTCTGGAATTAATTATAGATTCAACTTCCGTTAATATGGTCTCTAAGGGCCTGTTCACATAGGAGTCCGTGGCGTTGCGTTAAGGAAAAGATGACGTTGAGACAAAAATAAACCAATCATAGGCCTCCAAACGATTACCAATGAAATTTTTAACGCCTATGATTGGTTTATTTTCGTCTCAACGTCATCTTTTCCTTAACGCAACGCAACGGACTCCTATGTGAACAGGCCCTAACTCTTCTGTTGATAATGATGATTTTCCTAGGGTTTTTCGTAGGACTGTTTTCACTGACCTTACTTAGCCTTTCCCAGAATCCACCCCACCAAGGGCTTCTCTCGACTATAAATTTCCAATGTATGCCTGCCTTGCCAAAAAAATCACTAACTTCTGGGGAGCTAATATTCGTACATATTTCCTTTAAATCGGCATTCGATCTTTTGAAAGTCTTTGCGTTGTCTGAGTAAATCGTCGAACATAATCCACGTCGTGCAATGAACCTACGTAAGGCAAGCAAAAATGTTTCAGTGCTTAAATTCGAGACTAATTCCAGATGGATCGCGCGGGTCACTCCACATGTACATAGTAAAATATAGTATTTCCCGTCATTTTCTCTGGTGAACAAGGGACCTGCAAAGTCAATACCCGTTACATAAAATGGAGGGGTCTTCTGGACACGATCAGCTGGTAGTGGTGCTGTTACTTGTATGCCAGGCTGTATTTTATATCGTTTACATATCAAGCACTTATTTAACGTAGGTTTAACAGACTGTCTCCCTCTCAGTATCCAAAATTTGTTTCGTACTTCCACTAAAGTGTCAGATACTCCTGAATGTAATACCTTATTATGGGCATCCAAAATTAAGAGTTCGGCGTATTTCGTTTTTCCTGGAATTATACAAGGATGTCTTTCTTTAACCTCAAACTGTGAGAATTGTAATCTTCCTTTTACGCAAATCAATCCGTTGTCATCTAGTTGAGGGTCGAATCCAATTAGTTTCGAGTGTTTTCTAACTGGCTGATTATTTAGCAATTGATTCATTTCTTCTTCAAAATATTTACATTGAACTATTTTGACCCAATAGATTTCGACTTCGGATAATTCAGAAACTTTTAGTGGTCCTTTAATCTTTTCATTATTTTTCTTTGAATTGTGTATAAATCGCTTTATCCAAGCAGTGACTCTATACACTCTTGAGAGTTTGCTATACTTCTCTATGTCCAAAACAGGTTCTTGCATAGGCATGATGTTACAAGCAAATTGATGACAAGTTTCCCTTTTACCTTTCCTCTCTGATTGTAGTTCTTGCTTAATTTCATTTGACACATATGGAGGCCATAGTTCATCAGGCAATGTCAACCACTGTGCACCCTTCCACCACTTCTCGTTATTCAATAGCTGACGAATTGATTCTCCTCTTGTGAGTATATCTGCTGGATTCATCTTCCCTCTGCAGAATTTCCAATTCTGTGGTTCAGTATGAGTCTTAATCTCAGTGACTCTATTCGCAACAAAGGGTTTCCATTCCCTCGCTGTTCCCTTTATCCAGTGGAGAGTTATTGATAAATCAGTCCAAAGAAATGTGTTGTGATGTTTTATCTTGAAGATATTTCCAAGGTATTCCGCAATTCTAGCTGCAATGACGGCTCCCATGAGTTTTAATCTTGGCAGTGTGAGTCGTTTCAAGGGCGCGACTCTTGTCTTTGACATCACAAAGCTAGTACTAAAATTTCTTCCTTCTCTGTATCTCAAATATGCTACAGCGCCATACGCTCTTGGGCTGGCATCGCAGAATATGTGCAATTGCATATCTTCAACCTTCAATGAGGGGTAGTCGGTAAAATACTTCCTGCCAATAGAAAATTCTTTCATATCCTCAATTTCTGAATGCCAGTTTGCCCATTTTTCTTGTAAATCGCTCAGGAGTTCCTCATCCCATTTTATGCCCTTTTCCCACATTTCTTGAAGTAAGCATTTTATTCTGATGACGTATGGAGATAGAAATCCTGCTGGGTCAAATATTCTGGCCACTGTTTGTAATACAAAACGTTTGGTGTTTTTAACATTCTGCAGTGACTCAATAAGGGGTTTAATGTCTAATTGTAAGATATCTGATTGTGTGTCCCACCTTATTCCCAGCACCTTAGTGTGATTTTCCGACATTTCTTCTTCCATATTGTCGTTATCAGACCAGCGTTGGCTTAAATGTTTGGAATTAGATTTCCATTTTCTAAGTTTCATCCCAGCGTCATCAAATATTTTTACTGCATTGGTCGATAAGCGATAGGCTTCTTCGACATCGTTTGCTCCATAAAACAAGTCGTCCACATATAAATAGTTATTTAACATGTCAACCGTTTCTTTTAATTCCGATTCATATTTCCTTAGATGGTACTTAATAGTTGCAGCCAACATAAATGGACTTGAGCTGACTCCAAATGGAACTCGTTTAAATCTTAAAGTCTTGACGTTTTCAGCGTTAGCCAAATTTTCCTCATTCCAAATAAAACGCAAATAATTCCTATCTTCGGGAGCGACTGAAATTTGTAAGAACGCTTTCTCGATATCCGAACTGAAGGCGATTTGGTATTCTCTAAATTTTAAAATTACAGTCAACATATTAGGATTCAAATTTGGACCAGGATTCAAGCAGTTATTAAGTGATTCCTGATTTTTCTCTTTCGAAGATGCGTCGTACACAATTCTGACTTTAGTAGTGGTTTTGTCTTTTTTAATGACCGCAGTGTGGGGCATATAATACACGTTTTTTAAATTCAGTTCACTCTTAGGACATTCTTCAATAATACCATCTTTAATCTGCTCTGACATAATCGCTTTATAGTTTTCAAATAGCCATTTGTTACCCTTAAATCTGTTTGTTAAATTAATAAATCGTCGCTTCGCAAGTTCAAAATTATCATGTGGTTCGTTCCCATTTGAATTCCACAGTAATTTTACTTCGTATCTACCCTTTTCATATTTAATATTATCTTCAAAGGTTCGTAACGCTTCACTGGAGGTATATAAATTTTCATTCTCACTTATTCCTAACGCTTCCAATTCCCAGAATTGGCGAATCTCGACGGGTTCTTGCGCTGCAATAAACAATGATGACACATCCCCAGATGTTGTTTGGGGTGCATGAACTCTTCCCTGCACCGACCACCCGAAAACAGTTTCCACGCCGACGAGGTGTTTGTTTATTTTTTCTATTCTCCCCGTCGCGACACTAAAGTAGAAATCGGCCCCTATTAGAACATCTATCTGGCCTTGATCTTCGCCCCCCTCAAAGCAGGCAAGAGGGAAATTCTTTACATCCATCTGACGACGAATGTTTATGTCTGGTATAGCAATGGGTGCGCAGCAAATATTCTCTATTACGAGAGCTTCAATTTCTACACTTTTAGATGGGCACATGTAATTTTGCATCTTTAATTGTACTACACTATGTGATTGTGTCAGTGGTTTCGTAGATCCATAGGGAAATATGCTTAATGTTTCCTCTCTGATTACCGGAAGTTTTAATTCTCTTACTACGTTTTTATTAACAAAACTTCTCTGACTTCCGGAATCCATCAAAATGCGAGATAATCTTGAGTGAGATTTACCTTGAATCAATACGTCACATGTCAACAATAATATATTGCTTCTTAAATTGGAATCCGCGCTTTGATTTTGAAACATAGTTACATTAGTTTCGGGTTCTGATTTTTCTAAAGCATCACAAATTGATTTGTTATGTTTCCTATTGCACAACGAACATGGTTCCGTTCTCGAACGACAGTCTTTGGCTAAATGATTTCTTTTTAGGCATACGAAACACCTTCCCATTCGTTTTAGAATATTTTTTCTTTCAGTTACCGTAAGCTCAGTACAATCATCACTTCTGTGATTTGTTTCCTTTCCACAAAATACACAGCCATCTCTCGATAGTACATTTAGTGCTGCAGTTGTAGGTGGTCTAAAAGACTTTGGCTTATATCAGTCGTGTAAGTAATTTTTATGCTTATACTTATCGGCAATATTTTTATTTTCTGAGCAGTCTTTGACATTTATTTCGGAATCTGTTCCCTTGGTTAGATTTTCCGTTCTTTCCCTACTTTCGATTTCTTTTTTAAGGAATTTCATTAATTCCGTTATCTTTTCAATTTCTGCTTTATCATAGCATCGGGTAAATTCTAAAGCTAGATCTTTAGGTATTAATTTAATGAGGATAGGGAATAGTAAACAACCAAAGGTATCGGTTTTAACTCCAAGACTTTCTAGTCCTCTTATCTATACTTCACACTCGTCATAGAGTTTTCTCAAACTCTTCAAATCACTAGATCTTCTTACCGGAGTTAAATTTAATAGGTGGGTCATGTAACAATCTATTATGACCTCTTCCTTTCCAAAACGGGATTTTAAGATATCTAGTGCCTTCACATAATTCTCGGATGTTAGTGTCAGACCTTGTATTGCCGTTGCGGCATCCGAACCCAAAACAGCTTTTAAATAATTAAATTTTTCAACTTGATTTAGATTTGGGTTATCACGAATAGCAGATTCAAACTGCGCCCAAAAGGCTGGCCAAACGTAGATATCTACGTTAAATTTTTCTATGTTTAGCCGTGGTAATTTGATATTTGATTTTGGATTAACTTCTGAATTACTGGCACTCGGGCTATTACTAGTATTTATGCCACTACTGGTAGCATTTGAAATTAATTGTTCTTGGTTTAGGTTATATAAACATTTATTGCCGCGTACTTTAGAGCTTATAATTTTATTTGTATACTCCTCGCAACTTTCGATTTCTGTTTCCATGTCATCAAGTTCAGTAGCTTGTTCAATCTCATTATTTAGTGCGTTTAATGAGCTCTCTTTATCCGTTAACTGCGCGAGCAATTCTTCTATTTCTAGAGCATTAATTTCTGCTTTAGGTTTAAATAGTTCTGCTTCGATTTTGTTGATTATTTTAGTCGCTGATGATCGCAGAACAGTTCTTTTCTTTTTTAATTTTTCTATATCCATATCGAATTATCAACTTTATGGATTTATCAATTCAAAAAAATGAGAATCAGTTTATTCACGCACCTTCTGATCTGAAGGTATGATCCCGTGGGTTCTGCACCAAAAGGATGTGGTAATTCTACTGTCCAATCCAGGGGTTGTAAATGAAGCAGCACAGTCTACACAAAATCACATTTATTTTCTATGCTACGGACATCACAAAAGGGGGACAATAGATCTTAATCTAATATTTTGGGATTCGAAAAGTGGAGCTCAGTCGCTCATCCCAGTCTCCCTTATCGCTTACTCGATTCTCTCTGCTCTACCAAAACAAAAGTACTTACATAGGGAGAGGGTGCGTTGCAGCGCCATCTGGAGAACATAAATTTGAAGTTGCAACAGCGCCAATATGATCAGAGGGATTTTGGATTTTTTTCCATATAAAAAAAAAGTTTCCAAAAGTAACCGAAAGAGGGCGCTCACACGTCATACTGAGACGTTTTATGCAAATCAGGCAAACACAAACAGAAAATCAACCATATCACAATAACATGAGACTGTGCATTTATTTAAAAAGTAATAGATGTTCAACATTACCACCAGCACAAGGTAATAGGCAAGTGAGGAGAGTCACTACGCCCATTACAGCTGAGTGTAGCATGTTGCCATCGATGGCAGCGACTGTCTGTCGAATGGCATTTTTCAGTTCCACCAAAGTGGTTGGGGAACCCCGGTACACACGAGACTTTAAGTATCCCCACAACCAAAAATCCGCCGGGTTCAAGTCTGGTGATCGTGAGGGCCACTGAACCTTACAACCTCGACTTATCACTTCACTGAAATATTCCAACAGGAACGTTTTGACATCACGTAAAATGTGGGGCGGCGCACCATCTTGCATGAAGGTGACAACAGGTAACGCACGTCTTTCCTGCATTGCAGGCTTAACGTGGTCACTCAAAACCGTAAGATACCGTGCTGCAGTGACTGTACAGGTTTTCCACCCCAATACAGGACAAGGCTCTTCAAAAAAGAAAGGGCCCAGAATAAAAGACGCGGTGAAACCGCCCCAATGAGTCACACGAGGAGAATGTAGTGGCCGGTTCAGATACTCACGAGGGTTTGAAGTCACCCAGATACGACTGTTTTGCGTATTAACGTCACCATGCAGTGAAAAGTGGGTTTCATCCGTCTACATGACATTCAGCAACCATTGTGGGTTACTTTCCATTTGTGCCAGAGCCCATGTAGCAAAATTTATCTTGCATCTGTATCTGCCGGTAATAACTGGTGAAGTGCCTGGATTTTGTATGGATACAGATTCAACATTCCGTGCAGAATACGTCGAATCGACGCTTCCGAAACCCCCGTTCTTCTCCCAGCTTCACGAGCACTGCTACTTCCCGTTGATGTCTCGGCCGCCAAATTTTCCATAGGACTTTGTACAACATGGACGCGTCCGCGCTCAAGGATGGTCTGCCAATTCGTTGACGATCCTCCAAACTCCCCTCTTCCTCAAAACGTCGCACTAAATTCAGTATCCCATTCAATGAAATAGGCCTTTTTCGCTCCTTCAGTCCTTTCTCTGTGCGAAACTTTCGCAATGCAACAGTTGGAGATTCATCATTAGTGTAGAAAAGTTTAACAACCAACGCTCGATCTGGTAAAGAAAGCATGCTGCCGGCTTCGAATGACGGAACCATTTCCAACAAGGTGTTTTATTGATAGCCTGATTTGCATAAAACGTCTCAGTTGGACGTGTAAGCACCCTCTTTCTGTTACTTTTGGAAATTTTTTTTTTTTTTTACATAGAAAAAAATCCAAAATCCCTCTGATCATATTGACGCAAACAGAAAAATTTTCCGAGCATTATTTCTTTTATTATGAGTTTTTGAAGTTTGCGCGAATTTATGACGCAACCGGTATGTATATGTATATATATATATATATATATATATATATATGTGTGTGTAATATTTGGAGGCATGGGATCTTCAGCGATGAATCCCGATTCAGTCTCAATGCTGATGAGCAGTGCATACGCCTGTGGAGGCGGCCAGGCCACCGGTCCGATCCGACATTTGTTGTCGAGAGGCATACGGTGATTACACTAGGTGTGACAGTGTGGGGAGCTATTTGTTGGCACACACGATCACCTCTAGTAATCCTTTAACGCACTTTGATGGCACGCAGTTACGTGGACGAGATTTTAACGCCAGTTGCACTGACTATGCTATCAAGTTGCCCAGGTGCCATTTATCAGCAAGACAACGCTCGTCCACATACTGCGCGACTCTCCCAAAATGTCTTCAAGGATATGACGTACTCCCATAGCCTGCCAGGTTACCAGACCTCTCGCCAATAGAACACGTCTGAGACGTCCTTGGAAGGCAACTGCAGCCGTACCGGAATACTGGTGAATTAACTAACCAGCTGCAAAGATTATGGCATCATCTTCCGCAGGAGGTCATAGGTGACCTCACTGATTCGATGCCATGCCGTGTTTCGGCTTGTATAGCTGCCAGAGGTGGATTTACTACTTACTGATTTGCAACCTTTTTCATGCCATATCTTCTTAATAAAACGGTCTGTTCTTCTGAATTTGTAATCATTTGCTTATCTCCTCATACACTACATACATGTTAAGTTTCGTGATAGTAGCTCGTTTCCTTCTGGGTGCATATATTTTTTTTGTGACAGAGTGTATATACACAATGCTGGCCCTTAAAATTGCAACACCACGAAGGAAAGCGAATTATAAAACTTTACTTATTGTAAGTATACAGCATAGTAGGAAGAAAACATAATTAAATTTGTAGGAAATTTGGGGGTATACAGGGTTCAAAATTAGTAACAGGGTTCGAATTAGAGGCTGCCGCCTCTAGTAGCTAAAATGGCTCTAACCCGGTTAGGAAACTAGTCGATCTGGGCTTGGATGGCAGATATGGACAAGTCATTCCATGCTGCTTCATGTCTATACCACACTTCATCAATCGTAGTGGCTGGAGAGCGGTGGCGGCCCAGTCTCTCAGCAACCCATGCCCAGATGTTTTCAATGGGTGAGAGATATGGAGAACGTGCTGGCCAGGGCAACAGTCGAACACCCTCTGCGTCGCGATAGGTCAGGACACGACGGGTAACATGCGGTCATATACTATCTTGTTGAAAGATGACGTATCCGAAGCCTCGAAGATAGGGCACAGCCACCGTCTTTAAGATCTGAGAAATGTAACGCTGGCTGTTCAGAATACCGATGACGCGAACAAAAGGTGTTCATGTTGTGTACCCAATGGCTGTCCATACCATCTAAAATGTTTAAAGAAAAAAGTTTAAAAAAACAAAAATACAAAAAAAAACCTGTTATTGAAGAACATATATCACTTGTTGGAGAGCCTGGATCAAAGTTTTTAGGACATGTAACACCGATTTCTGGCCCAGGAATAGGTATAAAAGACAGCATAAAGGCATTTTTCAATGGCAACAGCCAACACTCAAACATTTCTGCAATTGGATGCGATGGAACTGCCGTGAACACTGGACTGAATAATGGTGTGATTCTTTTATTGGAAAAAGTATTAAGAAAGCTATTGCAGTTGTTGATTTGTCTATTTCATGGAAATGAACTGCCTCTACGTCACCTATTTTGTTTCCTGTATGGAAAAACTAAAGGTCCAAATGAGTTTGGAGGAGAAATAGGTAAACAACTTGAAAACTGCTTTGGAATTCCTATCATTGAATTTTAACCTATTGAAAATAACATTCCGTTACTAGAAATTAAGGAAGATTTAATTTTGGACCAAAAATATTTGTTAGAAATGTGTCATGCAATCTCTGTTGGAAGGTACTCTTCTCATTTCTCCATGAAAAAAACCAGTGAAACTTTGTCATTCACGGTGGCTTACCTTAGCAGATCGAATACTTTGCTTGTATGAGGGAACAGAATGTCCTGCAAAAAATTTCAGAATATTGACTGAGTATATTTTGAAAGTTTATGCACCTGTTTGGTTTAACATAAAGCTGAAACCATCTTGTATCTAAGGATTGAAACCCTTGTGGAAACTTGTAAGCAATTCACGTTACCTTAGTCAGACTCTTAAAAATGTAATTGATCCAGTCATTCAAAGAAATACTTTGCTGCTTCTGAAAATCTCTTCCATTGTATGATACCAGATGATCGCAGTCATGTAAGAGAGTTTGGATTACGTCGGATTCTAAAAGCAAAGGCTGAAAATGAAGGAGGCATCAGAAAGTTTTTAGTTCAACGTATAAACTTTGATGCCAAGGATTATATTGATATGATTGAATGGAAGGATGTTACAGTAACAAAATCACCTATGACAAGGCATATTTCTGATGACAAACTATAAAGCAGTTTATAAAGGAAGCAAAAGAATTTGATCAAGAGAGTCAAATTATTGACTTCAATAATTTTCCATGTCACACAAGCAGTAGAGAGGATTATTAAATTAGTTACCGAGTCATTCTTGTCCGTTTGTGGCACTTCTGCAAGAGATGCATTGATAAAAACAAAAATATATTCTCGAAATATAATGCTAAAATTTGAAACAAAAAAATAATTCATTGTGTCAATGAAATAAGTAATGGAAAATCATATATGATTACTATGAACTTTTGATAAAGGAGACTTTTTAAAAGAAATAACGTTTTGCCTATAAAGACATTATATTAATATTTTTCTAAATAAGTGTGATTTGTTTATTTTAACTCAGGTCCATTAATTAAAAATTGCTTTTCTTCATTCCAATGTGTATTATAAGAATATAATACTGTAAAATTAATATGATGAAAATCGCGAAATTCTACAAAATCAGTTGTTCTATAATGGCATCTAAAAACTAGTAATACTTAGAATGTATAAGTTTCCTGTAAAAATATTGTGGTGAAAGTGTAGCGTGTTCGGGGAGGATCAATAATAATAAATTCCATATTAAAAACAATAACATTTATTCTAGAAAACTTAACACAGTAAACATTGTGCTGCCGTACAAATCGGGAGAGAGTCTGTTTCGCGAATGATCTCCATTGGCCGACGTAATCACGATCTGCTGGTCATTTGCCAAATTATCAGACACACTACAATATCAAATTTGGAATATTCTGTTTAGAAAATACATATTTATATTATTTTAATATACTCTAAAAGAATTTTTTGGCACTTGAAAATATTTTAGTAGAGCAATAAAATTTTATATCCTTTATTCTAATTTTAAAAGGCAACTTTTGCCAGCTATAGCAAATATCTATGTAAATTTATTTTTTCTTTCCACCCTAATGTATATGTAATAAAATATGTATATATGTATATATACAGATACAGGACAAAATAATAGGAACACCTGGGAAAGAATGCAAAGGGCTTAATTACAGCTTGCATTCGACGTGAGATTGACAAATAAAGGTCTTGTACAAAGTTCAAGGGAATTCGCCCCCCTTCCCCGTGCAGAGCGGTTCCGACCCCCCCCCCCCTCCCAAATACTCAAAGATGTTGAGTTCAGGGGAATGAGGACACCACGTGAGATGTTCCACTTCATCATTATGCTCATCTAACCATGTTTGAACACAGCGAGACGCGTGAACCGAGGCATTTTCATCTAAGAGCACAGGATGTTCCCCAGGAAACAAAGTCTGAAGTATAAGATGGAAATGATCTGCAAGAATATTACGATAATGCTTGCCTGCGATCTTCTCCCTCAGGTCTAATAAGGCGGTCACACACATTTGCCCTGCACAGTATTCAGGGGGAAAACGAGTGATTTATGGGCAGCGCTCTGCAGAGCCTCTCTGCAGCGATCCTGCCCTCAGTCGGTTTTTCACGGATCATCAAAGATATTCGAGGGACCTTGGGAAAAGGACCGTGACTAATCAACCCCCAAATGTGTCAACAGGTGTGGGGGGGGGGGTTGCGTACTGTAGAATTGTCTAGATGTGTGTGACTGCAGCATAAGAGTGGGTCTTCCCCGATCCACGTCACAATATCGTGCCCCATACCATGACAGAGCCCCTTCATGCTTCACGTTAGGAACCAGACAGACAACACGAAATGCTTCTGCCGGTGGTCTGAAATAATGTAAATGAGGATTCGTCAGACCAGATGACATGTTCCCATTGCTGTTGTGTCCAGTTTTGGTGGTCAAGGCACCACTGTCGTTGCTTAATAGCTTTGGAATAGCCACTCTGCCATAAATGGTCGCAGCATGCGGCTCCCGTTGAATTCTTTCGGTTCTGGAGATGGATGTTCATCTCGGAGGTTATCTGCGACAGTGTAGTCTTGCGTTTTTAGGCTACTATACTCTTCAACACTCGTCTATCCCGGTAGGTTAACTTCGATTTTCGCTCACTGTTCTGCTTCGCAGAGAACATACACTCATGGACAAAAAAATTAGCGCACCAAGAAGGAGTCATCAAAATGAAACGAAATTTTACATACGCAATGACTACTTTGATATAAGTAAATGATAATGCAAGTATATCTCCGTCCCGGCGTTAGCCACACGGAATTCAACTGATGCCTGGCCGCCACAACACAATCTCCCCAGACGCCGACCCTAAAGATCGGAGACTAGGTCACATAGACCCCTCGAGTCCATTAAATAGCTACTAAATTTCAAATTAAGATAAAATTAACAATTTAATAGTAAATAATAATTTAAATTCCAGAATCCTGAGCCAGTTGCTGTGCTCCGCTTGAATCTAGTCACTGCTTTATTTCTTTAAACTTCAACAACAACATTTTAACTGCAATTTAGTTAACAATTCATAAGTGAACATTTGACTTCATATAAGTATATACATGCATAAAGGCATCTGCCCTTACATAACAAAATATAAGCATTTATATACTGACATAAAAGCAATTGCTTTTATAAAACATAATTTACATAAATTAATATTTACATACATAAATTAATATTTGTAAACCACCTATAGCAAACAAATTCACAATTCGCAATATTTATATTACTTACATTACTTTTACACATTTAGTTATTTAATATTTCAACTATTTCAAACAAATTATTCTATTAAATTCAATCAGTTTTCAAGTTAATTACTTTTACAAGCCATATAATTCGATATTTAATAGCATACCATATTAATTCATATATTGTTTTAAAACACAAAGATAAGTACCAAAAAAAAACCCTCAACGGGAAAAAAAAGGGATGTGGACATCCATCAGAACCCCCACTAAATCTTTTATTACTCTTTTACTATAATAGTCAACAAAGAGTTTGTGTTTAATCCAGCTTGTGTAATCTGGGGGAAATCTTTCTCTATAAGCCTGTAGATCGATACATTCATAGATGCAATGCTCTACAGTCTGTTTCTCCCCACACCAACATTTATCATCTTTCTTATGTATTCTGTGCTGGTATTCCGCAAAGCACCCATGTCCTGTAATAGCTTGATTTAACTTGAAATCATTACAAAGTCTGTCTTCTGAAACTTCAGGATATATTTCGTACACTCTCCTGCCCTTATCAGACTCATTCCATAACTCCTGCCAATTAGTCATTTCCTCTCTTTTAATCTTTCCCTTAACTCTTTTCTTAGAGTGTTTATAAGTTGTGCCTGCATATTCGAGCTCTGTTGCCTCTTTCGCGACTCTGTCAGCCTCCTCATTCCCCTCTTCACCAACATGCGCTTTAACCCAATGGAAGCTGATATTCATATCTTCATTACTTATAACCTCTTTAATTTTTTCCGAAATTTCACCTTTATAATTAACCGCCTTTAATGTTTCCAGCGCACTCCTAGAGTCCGTATAGATATCAAAACTCAAGTATAGGATGGAAATTCGTAACTGCAATTAATTCGTAACAGTTACGAATAAAATACAGTTACGAAAGTAATTAATTCGTAAATAAATTACTTTCGTAAGAATTTATTTTTCAGAAAGAAAGTAATTAATTCGTAATTAATTAATTTCTTTCATTTTCATAACATCTATCGCAATTTGAATCGCTCTCATTTCTGCCAGATAAGAGTTGCCATTTATAATCCTTTCCCTATATATCTCCTTTTCATTGTCTTGCATGTATACCACAACACCAGCTCCCGCGTTTTCCTCAATGTTAGAGCCATCTGTATATATTCTTACTTGTGTCTTCGGCGTATTATCATACGTCCATTCAATACTCATTAAATCTTTCCATTTTCTTAATCTGCTTGTTCTTACTTCACAATTTTATCTATTCAATACTTCATCACCTATTTCAATCTCTACACCTTCATCATATATTTTAAACATTTTACAATTTATTCTTGCTTTCAGATGCAGTGGCATACAGCCTGATAGTACATTTAGCGCATCCGTAGACACGGTTCTATAACATTTCGTTATAGCCAACATAAAAGCTCTCTGTTCAATTTTCTATCTATAACTACACCTTCGTTATACCAAATTTCCACAGCATACAGTAGTATTTTCTCAATTACAGTGAGGTAAATTTGTTTTATAATGCTGCCCCGTATTCCCCATGTCTTTTTAATAATTCTCGTTAATTTATAAAAGAACTTTAATAATTTTTCCTTAACCATATCCAGATGCTGTAAATATTTCAACTTGCAATCAATTAACACCCCTAAATACTTTAATTCTTTATGATACTTTATATTTTCCCCCGCCAGCTTAATTGTTGGTTTGGTTTTGATAATACCTTTACTAGCAATTATTGTATAAGCACACTTATCAATACTGAAATTCAATTCATTCCTATTTGCTCAATCGTAACATCTATCCAATACTTCTCTTGAAATTTCCTTAAACTTATAACTAACCTTACTATTAATCATTATCATTATGTCATCAGCAAAGGCTTGCATATACCAATTATTACTGCAACTATCAATGTCTAGTAATTCGTTAATTATTATGAGCCACCATATAGGGCCGAGGGAAGATCCCCGAGGGACCCCTACGTTATACTCATGCTCACCACTTCTCATAATAACTTTTCTATCTCTAATATAACTAATTATTAATTTATATAACTTAGGTTCAATCTTTAATTTATTTAACTCCCTTATTACATTACTTCTTCTCACAGTATTAAAAGCATTCTTAATGTCCAATGAAATAAGACAAGTATGTTCATCCCTACTTTTATTTTCATAAATTATTTTCTTGATGTTATTGAGCGCATGAAGAGTGCTCAGGTTCCTTCTGAATCCATATTGTGCTTTCGATAACAAATTGTTTGATTCCAAATGCGTAACCAGCCTGTTTGTAATTATTTTATCAAGTATCTTACCCAATACAGGTAGCAGACATATAGGCCTATACGAACTCGGAAGTAATGGATCTTTCTCCCCTTTTCTAAAATAAATAACCTTATCCTTCTTCCATTCCTTTGGAAAGTAACCATCGTTCAAGCATCTATTAAATAAGCAGTACATCACTCTCTTATTAATATTATATGTTTCTTGAATAATACTTAGTGTAAATCCCTCATATCCAGGTGCTTTGCCTTTTGACATTTCACTCATAGTTAATTCAATTTCAAGATTAGTTATTTCAATAGAGTTTTCACTAGCATCACTCGCTTCCATGTCCTCTTCCTCTTCTACTATCCTATTAAAATGATATTCTGTTAGAACTCGTTCTATTTCTTCTTCATTATCCACAATTACGCCGTTTAAATCCTGTACTCTTTCAGTTACATTTTGTCTTTTATCAGAAATGATATTCGTTACTGCACCAAAAGTATCTTTCACAGTTAATTTATCTAAATATTCCTTGAAAGTACTTCTTTTCGCATTATTGATCAACTTCTTATACCTTACACTCTCTTCTTTGAATTTAATCAGTCTATTCTTTCTATCTTGGGGGTCAGTCGTCTTTTGATACAATCTCCTAAGTGCTCTCACTTTGCTTCTTTTTATTCTTAAGTCCTCATTCCACCAATAAGCATTGGACTCAGTCTTCTTGCTTCTTTTCTTCCTATGTTTCTTACATAATTTCGTAATTTCCTCATTAAATTTCTCTATTACACCATCAATGCTCATTTCTTCCATTTCTTGCTCTAACTTTCCCATTACTTTTCTAAGTTCTATTCTAAAACTCCACAATCTCATATTCTTTATCTCCCATCTTGAATCATTATCTCTTCTTTTACTTACATCATCCATTACTATATCAAATCGTATAGCGTTGTGATCTGTCAGTACATACTCATCTACCACTCTCCACTCTCTTATGTACTCTTGCTTCATTCCAAAAGTAATTGTCAAATCAGGCCAGCCTTGTCCTGCTGGACCATAATATGTAGGTAAGCTTGTAGGGTCATTGTGTATAATGCCATCTAATCTAATAACTAAATCTATTATTGCCGCACCTCGTACGTCAGTGGGCCTCCTTCTCCAAACCGTAGACTTTGCATTAAAAATCTCCTAATAAAACAATTTTCTTTCGTTTATTTCTCTCTAGAATGTGTAGCAGCTGACCCCACTGCGGTTCTACTCTCTCCATTTTCCCACCTGCAGGGGGTAAATAAACAGTTATAAATAAAATTTCTTTATCACCATTTCCACACTTAATACCTACCAGATATTCCGTGTTAATCAAATTAACATACTTGATACTTCTTTTAATGATTAACGCCGCTTTAGGTTCATGACAAAAATATATACTCTGATAGTTACTCGGGAAACCTTCCAACCTATGTTTCTCACCCCTTTTAAAATAAGGCTCGCTTGCAGAAATAATATCAAAATTTAAACTACTTGTAAATTCCTTTACTGCATTAATAGACTTATTAAAATTAAGATGTGTGCATTTATACACAACTGGATTGCCATAGTCAGAATTAGAAACAAGACTGTGGGAACCACCAACAAAAGAATGCTGAACACAAGTAAGAGACAAAAAGTTACTCGCCATAAAAAGTTAGATTCTTAATGCGCTCCACCTCGGCGCAATATTTAGGGCACCTCATATCGGTGGGCATATGTTTATCGTCAATTTTCACTTTATTTACCGCATTAAACCTCAAGCAGTTCACACAGCATGTCTCTTTTACACATTCTTTCATTTCATGTCCTTCAGTCCCACAGTTTTTACAAATAATATTTGTTTGCTTGCAATACTTCTTTGGGTGCCCAAACAGCCAACATTTATAACAGATTCGGGGCCTTACATAGTCACGAAAATTATAACATTTCCACTCTAGTTTAAAACGCTTTAGGTTCTAAATTTTTGGGTACGTTTCACCATTTATGCTTAGTACCCAATTCATTCCTCTCTCAGTTTTATACTTAGTTAGTACTCTTAATTCCACTCCTTCCAATTCTTCATTATGAACAGATAACTTTTCTATTAGTTCCTTATCCTCATATTCTCTTTGAACATTATATATTACAATATTTGGATCTCTTTTTTTTTTTGGGGGGGGGCTTCTCTATTTTATATTCACTTTTCAACACATCATTCTTCTCTACTTCTTCAATAATTTTGTCAAGTTCTTCTTCTTTCCCAACCCCTATTAGAACTCCCCCTCTGTTAATTTTTTTTAACATTGTAACTCCAATCTTCAATTTACACGGATCTATATACTTCCGTACTGTTTCTTTTGTATCTTCTGTCGATTGTTCTAACTTAGGGTATACAGCAATAACGTGCTTATCCTTATCAGCCCTAGTTCGCGATATTGATCTCGACTTACCTCTCGATTTCTGTTTCACCACATCAGCATATGTAGTACCTGAACTCTTTTCTAAACCTCTTACTAATCCTGTAAGGTATTGCGAGTGTCCCTGCTGTTTTTTGAAAATTGACACAATTGTATTGATATGTCCTATAACTTCCTCCTTTAACTCTTTTTCCAATTTCTTAGAGTTAAGCAATTGTATTGCTCTCTTCTGGCATTGATTCACTGTTTGTTCATTACTCATAAACATATTTCCGTATACAATTTCCTGCTCTTTTATCTCCCCTTCAACTTTCTTTTCATCTTCAACACTCACTATGCTGTCTGTACTTCCTCTAGCAGAGCCCCTAGCACCTACGGCATTCCTCGTGGTCCTTACTCTGCTTCTTACACCACCACTTTTTATATCCATTTTTTAACTACTTTATATATATATATATATATATATATATATATATATATATATATATATATCATCCAAAATAAGCTGCCGTGTTGATAAGCAATCACAAACAAGTAAGTAAATGATAAGAAAATCAAAGAAAAATGATAATTTATTTCAGAGAAAAAGGCAAAAGAACGGAGGAGTTAATACTCCGTTGGACCCCCTCTAGCGCGAATGCACGATGCGATACTATCGGGCATTGAGTCATACAAGTTCTGTATGATGTCTTGAGACATTTCTTTCCATATTTGCTGTAACCTTGCCTCTAGTTCGTTCAAACTAGTGGGATGCCCAACTCGTCGTCCCAAATGATCCCAGATATGCTCGATTGGAGACAAATCTGGGGATCGGGCAGGCCAAGGAAGGCTAGTAACAGTGCGGAGACAGTCTTGTGTCACCCTTGCCGTATGAGGCCGAGCATTGTCTTGTTGAAAAATGGCTCCTGGGAGCCGTTGCATGAGTGGCAACACATGTGGTTGCAGGATTTCATGAACATACCGCTGGGCTGTCATGGTGCCACGGAACAATACTAGGGGTGACCGTGTTTTGCAGGCAATGGCACCCCATACCATCACACCAGCTGTGGGAGCGATGTGTCGCTGTACAGCAAAGGCAGGATTGAAGCGTTCACCACGGGCTCTCCACACACGAACACGATTGTCATCACTGCCGAGATTGAATCTGGATTCGTCGCTAAAGACGACCTGGTTCCATTCCGCTGCAGTCCAGTTTCCTCGTGCGCGGCAAAACTCCAAACGGAGGCGTCGATGGGTGGGCGTCAAGGTAAGCACACGTAATGGGCGCCGCGATACCAACTGTCCTTCAGCCAGGCGCCTTCGTATGGTTCGAGAAGACACAGAGGCCCCTAGTGAAGGTGCTACCTGTGCCTGGATGGCGGCCGATGAAGCAGTTGGCTGTACGCGTGCATTTCTTACGATGTGGCGGTCTTCTCGACGACTGGTCTGTCGAGGGCGTCCTGAGCCTGGTCTTCGTGTACATGACATCTCTCGGGTCCACTGGTCCCAACACCTCCTCACAACACAATCAGAGCGGCCTAATTGACGAGCTACTCGCCTAGCTGACCACCCAGCTTCCATCATCCCGACGATTCTTCCCCTCTCTAACTGCGACAACTGCTTATATTGTCTTCGAACACGGCGTAATGGCATGTCTATCTCAGCTCTTCCTTTGTAAATGATTCAGCACACTCAAACAAGCTTTGGTTACCTGTTTTATACTCCACAGAGTACGATGTTCAACGCCCTCTACCGGCTATACGTAATGCGCAATCACGCTGCATTTCTAATCATTTGCATATCTCCCCGACATGTACCTTCATTGCAAGTTTTGTTACGATCCCGCAATTATTCCTTAGTGCGCTAATATTTTTGTCCATGAGTGTATTTTCCCAGTTTGTGTAGGCTGTTATAACCCTTGACGTAGTGGCCCTTGAAACACCCACAAGGCTGTGCTTTCGTAGAGATCATACTTAATATTTATAAGTAAATGAGGATTCGTCAGACCAGATGACATAAATACTCAAATGCAATATAAAAATGGAATAAATAGGGATTACACTGATATATGCCTAAACAATATTCTCTTAAAATAGTGAAAGAGTATTGAAATACTATAATAAAACAGAGAGTTAATTATACTAAATATACCACTAAGGCAATATTTCTGAATTACTGCAAAATTTTATTAGCGTATGATACTGAAATACAGTAATATGAGATAAATACTTAAACTATTAAATTTAGACAAATATATATTGCAGGGAGTGGTAATTTTTCAATTCCTATCAAAAATAGAGTGCACAAATACTACATACATACACGAACAAATTTACGTAGCTCAGTTCAAAAAACGTGAATCAGGCCTATTTTGGTTAAAACGTCATAAGAATGAAATAAGGATCTAAAATTTAAGGATGGTGGTACCCTTCGATCCTCCCTCTGCCTATACCAAATATATAAAGAATTAGTACTTATACTGTTACATATTGACAGGAGGGAATTAAATATCAATTAAATAAAGTAATATTCATTTATATGTATAATGTTATGATCTTTGTAGAGTCAGTGTGCTATTTAACTCTTCTGTGCTGTAGAAAAAACTTGAAATATTAAATCTAAAAACGAATAAAACGGTGTTGATTTGTTGATTACTTTTCACTCTCTCATCACTTGAAAAGTATTCCTTTCCAAACTTAGCTTCAATTTTAAACTCAAAATATGTCAAGATTTTGTAAATTTTTATGTTATAGGGTAGACATTAAGGCGCGATGTTCGATTATAAATTTTTTATATATTTACTACGAAGCACTCCTGTATAAATTCTGTCCATGTTACATTTCCTATAAAATTGAGGTCAATATGAACTATTAGCAGAAGTAATAAAGGGTTGAAAGGGAAGATTGCTGAATATTTATGAGTTTACGGTATCGAAACTGTTTTGTTTGAATTCATATCGTATCTTACTATGAATACCCTGTTAATATCTCTTTGTATGGGGCTTATCAATCTAGTCATAAAATAGAGGAGGAAATCTTATGCTTGAATTTTTATTTGCAACAATTTAGTCATAAAATCAGAAAGCATTTCGACAAAGATATAAATATTGGATGTCGATATGTTAGCAATATTGGCATTTTAAAATATTTTATCATCTCGCGTGAAATGCTGGCAGGATACGCCATTTGTAAACATCGATGCAAAAATACATATTTGAACATAAGTTAAAGTATGAATATTACGAGGTTATTTTTTAACTGAGAGATTGATATTATTAGTCATGAAGTTATTCCTTGCAATTTTTTTGTAAAAATAATTGCTAAAGATAAAAGTAACAGTTTTAGCAACAGAAATGAGGACCGGGAACTGTTCTGGCAGGTATTCAAGACCAAATGGTACAGAGGTAACAGTTTTTAATGAGAGAAAGGGAGATAAAACGCATTTTACTTACGTCTTGAGAGCTGTAATGCATACTTACTTAATTACTTGTGAAACCAAGACAGGTAAAGTTCAAACCATTATTTGACTATGAACACACAACAGTTCGAATGTTAAAAAATTCAACTTATAAACAGGAATACTAGGATGTTGAGCAGAAATATGGGGAGAAAGCAATAAAATCTCTCTCACATGGAATTAGCTGAATCTTTCACATCAGTCGCAAGAGAATGAATAGCTTAAAAAATCCTTTTAAAGTTAGATTTGGTTGCAGCTAAAATCTCTAATCATTGATTTACATATGGTAATTATATTTATTCTTCACTCTCATAATTAGTGAGACTTAAGTTATATTTAGCAACTCATGTTAACTAATTCACAAACTACTTGAATATATTCATAGTATATAAAATGAAGATTTTAATTAATATTTTTAATTAAAAATGTTTGCATAAACAAAACTGTAAATTTATCACGAATCTAATAGATAACAGACATTTAGATAATTTAAGAAATATTTAGGAAATCTACCTCTAAATAAGTGTAGGAGAAGAATTTAAAGCTCTAGTTAACATTCAGCTATCTCTAAATATTCTAGCACCCGATATTTAAGCCTGTGGGATATCAGTTGGCTGAATTAATGAAGTTATCCATCAATACAATTCATCATAACTGAAATCGGAGGAAGTTGATTAGAATAATCGAGTGTATCTCATGAATAAATTAAAGAAATGACAAAATAGGGCGAAACAATTCAGAAAAAATATCAAACAATATTTGTTTTCCCAAAATGACATTTTCAAACCTTCGAATCCACTAGGGGAAAGTTTCAAAATATTGGCTTCCTTCCCATCTCTACCTTTTATTTGAGGAAGAGAGGGAAGGATCTTTTAACAAGTTGTAGTCTCAGCGGGGAGACTACAGTTAAAAGAATTTTATGACAGAGTGGCTGAGCCGTGAGAGGCCTAGAAATCAACAAAGGTGACAAGGTCATTTTCAAATGATTGATTAGTTGTACGCCATAAGCTATTAACGCAACGAGGGAAAAGGGGAAAGTTATTAAATTCCTGCTTGGTACTCTTTACCAAATAAGCAACAAATTCCACACATTTATCTTGGAGCCATTCTTTCAAAAAATAATATACCGGGTGCGTCATAAATTCGTGCAAAGTTCAAAAATTCTTAATAAAAGAAGGAATGCTCATAAAAATTTTCTGTTTGCGCCAATAGGATCAGAGGGACATTGGATTTTTTTTCCATGTAGAAAAAAAAAATGTTTCCAAAAGTAACCGAAAGAAGGCTCTCACACGTCTTATTGGGACGTTTTATGTAAATCAGGCAAACACAAACTGAAAATCCAACAGATCACAGTAACATGAAACTGTGCATTTATTTTAATGTAATAGATGTTCAACATTACCACCAGCACAAGGTGATAGGCAAGTGAGGCGCGTCACTACGCCCATTACAGCGGAGTGTAGCATGTTACCATCAATAGCAGCCTCTGTCTCTCGAATGGTATTTTTCAGCTCCACCAAAGTGGTTGGGGAGTCCCGGAACACCGAGACTTTAAGTTTCACAGACTTTAGGACCGCAACCAAAAATCTGCCAGTATCAAGCCTGGTGATCGTGAGAGCCACTGGACCTTATAACCGCGACTTATCACTCGGTCTTCAGTGAAAGGTTCCAACAGGAACGTCTTGACATCACATCCGTCATTCGAAGCCAGCAACATGCCGTACATGGGCCGAATGACGAATCCATTTCCAGCCAGATGTTTTATTGATAATCTGATTTGCATAAAACATCTTAGTAGGACATGTGAGTGCCCTCTATCAGTTACTTTTGGAAACATTTTTTTTTACATGCACAAAAAATCCAATGTCCCTCTGATCCTATTGGCGCAAACAGAAAATTTTTCCGAGCATTACTTCTTTTATTAAGAATTTTTGAACTTTGCACGAATTTATGACGCACCCGGTATGTAAAACATTAGTAACTGGGATCAGATGGATCCAAGTTCATATTATATACTTGCTGTGTATTCTGATTTCAATAATACGAATTATGTTTTGAACAGTGAATAATAACTCATACACATATATTTATATATATATACGAGGGTCGTCCAGAAAGTAAAGAACGACTGCACACCACCCCCGGCGCCGATTCCCCCAACCATCGCGTACGCATGCGCGTGAGTTACCTCCTTCCCTCGCTTCAGTGTGAGCCGAGTTTTGTTGCTGAATGGTTGTGTGTCTTTGTTCTGTAACCTTTCAGAATAGCTGCACCCATCAAAAATCCACCAAATGTGAAGTGCGTAGTGTCATTCGTTTTCTGAATGCACAAAACTTTCGGCCTATCGAAATTTATAGGCAAATGAAGAATGTCTATGGTGATAATGCAATGAACCACGCTTCAGTGAGGAATTGGTGCATAATGTTTCATCAAGGAAGAGCCCGGCGACTATCGGAGTGGGAGGCCATCACTCGCTATGAATGAGTTCAAAGAAAAAGTTGAAGACAAAATTCAGGAAAACCGGCGTTTATACTTCAAGCACATTACATGAATTTTTCCCTCAAATTCGCGATCGCTCCTACATGAAATAGTGACAGAGCACCTTGGCTACAAAAATATGTCTGCCTAAGAATTTGACTGATGTGGCATAAGATAAAACGGATGGGAGCAGCCCTTGAATTTTTGACCCAATATCACAATGATGGTGACGAATTCCTGGACCGCATTGTAACGGTACATGAAACTCGGATTTCTTACAAAACTGCCGAAAAACAGCTTGAGTCTATGGAGTGGCATCACACAACTGACCCTCAAAACCCAGAAATGAAAAACCAATCGCACACACCAGAAAATTGATTCGCAACAATTTTTTGGGAACCGAAAGGATTTGATCCACGTGGAGTTTATGCCAAGAGGAGTCACAATAAACTCAGAGGCCTAGTCTAAAACTTTTCAAACGACTTAGACCGCCATCCAAAACAAGAGACGTGGAATGTTGTTGGCATAGGTGGCTTTGATTCATAAGAATGCGCAGCCTCATGCATCAGCTCGTACACAGCGAGAACTTCAACGCCTTAAGTGAGAATTTTTGGGAAAACCTCCTTACATCCCTGACTTGGCACCAAGTGATTTTCACCTATTCCCGAAACTAAAGAAACGATTGGATGGAAAACAGTTCGCAAACGATGAAGACCTCAAACAAGAAGTGACATCCTGGCTCAAATCTTTGGCGGAAGAAGAGTATAACATCGGAATTGAAAAATTGGTCCCACGTTACAATAAGTGCTTTGACAGCTATGGCGACTACATTGAAAAATAGAGTAAGGTTTGTGTTGATATCTTTCGTTTTTATTAAGTTATGCCAAAACGCTTTTTACTTCTGGACGACCCTCCTATTTGTGTATATAGTGTGATCCACGTCTTCGTCACTGCGGAAATTCGTCGGTGAAAGGTATTTAAAATAAAGAATACTTAAGATTTAATAGCAAGAACAGATTTAATTAATACACAGTTAAATTACGTCTATAAAACAGATAACAAGACAAAGGAAAATTGTGGCCGTCAGCGCCACACGTCAAGAAGTACAAGAAGTACTTGTATTCCCGTCTTCCAACCGTCTCTCGAGAGTGGCGTGCTTCCCATCGAATTTAAAAAAAAATTGCTTCTCTGCCAGAAAGTAGTGGTTGCTAGAATCCGTAGTAATTGCCCTTTTGACGATTCTGTATCTGTTTATACCTACCACACACGCACGCAACGCGCACACACACACACACACACACCACATATATATATATACATGTATTATGTAGCATTATTGTAGATGTTGATATGCCATTCTTCATGTTTTCGGCAAATTAAAAAGTAACATTTGTTGCGAAATATAAAATCACCCAATTATTTTTTTAATCCAATATTCTTTAGTTAATACTCCTATTCACCTCAAGAATATGGCTGGTCTTCATGAATTTTTCAGTTAAGGACTAAAAATATTCATTAGGGATCAAGTATTACCTCTTTACACACAACAAAAATTTGCCAATAAGAATAACATTAGTTTTTTTTTCATAATTCCACTATCAGCTTTTGCCACATTAAAGAATCAATTTTATGTGTGACATATCAACTTAAAAACATAAAATTGAATTTTCGGACATATCAACATCTGCCATAACTCTACAGATATTGTATATATAGATATATATATACACTCAGGTCAAAACAATTAGCGCACCAAGAAGGAGTCGTCAAAAATGAATTGAAATTTTACATACGTAATGACTAATTTGATATAAGTAAATGATAAGAAAATCAAAGAAAAAAGGATAATTTATTTCAGAGAAAAAGGCAAAAGAACGAGAATTAATACTCCGTTGGACCCCCTCTAGCGCGAATGCACGATGCGATACGATCGGGCATTGAGTCATACAAGTTCTGTATGATGTCTTGAGACATTTCGTTCCATATTTGCTGTAACCTTGCCTCTAGTTCGTTCAAACTCGTGGGATGCCCAACTCGTCGTCCCAAATGATCCCAGATATGCTCGATTGGAGACAAATCTGGGGATCGGGCAGGCCAAGGAAGGGTAGTAACAGTGCGGAGACAGTCTTGTGACACCCTTGCCGTATGAGGCCGAGCATTGTCTTGTTGAAAAATGGCTCCTGGGAGCCGTTGCATGAGTGGCAACACATGTGGCTGCAGGATTTCATGAACATACCGCTGGGCTGTCATGGTGCCACGGAACAATACTAGGGGTGACCGTGTATTGTAGGCAATGGCACCCCATACCATCACACCAGCTGTGGGAGCGATGTGTCCGCTGTACACCAAAGGCAGGATTGAAGCGTTCACCCACGGACTCTCCACACACGAACACGATTGTCATCACTGCCGAGCTTGAATCTGGATTCGTCTCTAAAGACAACCTGGTTCCATTCCGCTGCAGTCCAGTTTCCTCGTGCGCGGCAAAACTCCAAACGGAGGCGTCGATGGGTGGGGCGTCGATGTAAGCACACGTAATGGGCGCCGCGATACCAACTGTCCTTCAGCCAGGCGCCTTCGTATGGTTCGAGAAGACCAGAGGCCCCTAGTGAAGGTGCTACCTGTGTGCCTGGATGGCGGCCGATGAAGCAGTTGGCTGTACGCGTGCATTTCTTACGATGTGGCGGTCTTCTCGACGACTGGTCTGTCGAGGGCGTCCTGAGCCTGGTCTTCGTGTACATGCATCTCTCGGGTCCACTGTTCCCAACACCTTTTCACAACACAATCAGAGCGGCCTAATTGACGAGCTACTCGCCTAGCTGACCACCCAGCTTCCTCATCCCGACGATTCTCCCCCTCTCAAACTGCGACAACTGCTTATATTGTCTTCGAACACGGCGTAATGGCATGTCCTATCTCAGCTCTTCCTTTGTAAATGATTTAGCACACTCAAATAAGCTTTGGTTTACCTGTTTTATACTCCACAGAGTACGATGTTCAATGCCCTCTACCGGCTATACGTATGCGCAATCACGCTGCATTTCAAACCATTTGCATATCTCCCCGACATGTACCTTCATTGCAAGTTTCGTTACGATCCCGCAATTATTTCTTGGTGTGGCTAATTTTTTTGTCCATGAGTGTATATACCGGGTGGGTCATAAATTCATGCGAAGTTAAAAAATTCGTATAAAAGAAGTAATGCTCGGAAAAATTTCTGTTTGCACCAATAAGATCAGAGGGACATTGGAATTTTTTTGCATTTGAAATAAAGTTTCCAAAAGTAACCGAAAGAGGGCGCTTACATGTTATACTGAGACGTTTATGCAAATCAGGGAAACGCAACAGAAAATCAAAAGTAACAGATGTTCAAAATTACCACCAGCACAAGGTAGCAGGCAAGTGAGGCGCGTCACTATGCCCGTTACAGCGGGAGTGTAGCATGTCGCAATCGGATGGCAGTGACTGTATGTCGAATGGCATTTTTGAGTTTCACCAAAGTGGTTGGGGAGCCCTGGTGCACACGAGAATTTAAGTATCCCCACAACCAAAAATCTGCAGGGGTGATTGTGAGGGCCACTGAACCTTATATCCGCGACTTATCACTCGGTCTCCAGTGAAAGATTTCAACAGGAACGTCCTGACATCACGTGAAATGTGGGACGGGACTCCTCCTGCATAAAGGTGACAACAGGAAACGCATGTCTTTCCTGCAATGCAGGCTTAACGTGGTCACGCAAAAGCGTCAGATACCGTGCTGTAGTGACTGTAAAAGGGTTTCCTACCGATACAGGACAAGGTTCTTCAAAAAAAGAAAGGGTCCAGAATAAAAGACACTATGAAACCACACCAAACACTCACATGAGTAGAATGCAGTGGCTGGCTCAGGTACTCACGAGGGTTTGACGTCGGCCAGATACGACTATTTTGAACATTAACGTCACCATGCAGTGAAATGTGGGCTTCATCTATCCACATGACGCTCAGCAACCATTCTGGGTTACGGCCAAAGCCCCTGTAGCAAAGTTTTGTCTTGCATCTGTATCTGCCGGTAATAACTGGTGAAGTACCTGGATTTTGTACGGATACAGATTCAACATTCCGTGCAGAAAACGTCGAATCGACGGTTCCGGAATCCCGTTCCTCTCCCAGCTTCACATGCACCTGCTACTCCCCGTTGATGTATCGGCTGCCAAATCTTCCATGACACTTTGTACAACATGGACGCGTCCGCGCTCAAGGATGGTCTGCCACTTCGTGCACGATCCTCCAAAATCCCGTTTCCCCTCAAAACGTCGTACCGAAATTCAGTATCCCATTAAATAAAATAGGGCTTTTTGTGCCTTCATTCCTTTCGCCGTGCGAAACTTTCGCAATACAACAGTTGTGGATTCACCATTCTTGTACAAAAATTGAACCACCATGCTCAATCTTGCAAAGAAAGCATGCTGCCGGCTTCGAATGATGGATCCATTTCCAGCCAAGTGTTTTATTGATATCCTAATTTGCATAACACGTCTCAGTATGACGTGTAAGCGCCCTATTTCGGTTACTTTTGGAAAACTTTTTTTACATGGAAAAAAAATCCAATGTCGCTCTGATCCTATTGGCACAAGACAGAAAATTTTTTCCGATCATACTTCTTTTATTACGAATATTTGAACTTTGCACGACTTATGACGCACCCGGTATACACACATAATTAAATTGTTTAATTGTCTAAAAACTGGATGATATCAAAATAAAATAAACAAAATAATTGAAAAACTGAAAACTTCTTCCAAAGGTTAGAACAAAATATATCGTCTAATAATGAAAAAAAATGCAATTAAATGAAGAGAAAATTAAAATAGAACTATTAGCAAAAATTTTAATAAGTTTTATTAGTATTAAGATTTTATTAGAAGCGTCATCAGTACCATAAAAATAGGTAAACAGAGTATGGAAAAACACACAGGGAAGCTACGAGAACGATAATAAAGTGAGATGTACCTTAAAATCAGAACAAACCCAAACCAAAAACGATAAAATCTAAAGAAAGCAACGCTTGTAAACGTTGTTTTAATAGACCCGCAAAGCCGAGATAACCTCTAAGTAATGATGAACAACGGGCGTTATGGTTAAAATAAAGGAGATGAGTGTTTCCAAAAGACCATCTTAGATCTCGGGAAATTCGAAAGACTGAGTTCAAAAATGAATGACAAAATATTGATTAGTTTATTTTCAATTAACATAAACTGTTATCTCGCTTTCTGTCGAAATCATTTATGCAATTTGCTGTATGTTTATTAGTACTAATTATGCATGTATTAGTTAAGCATGACGTAATTCATGAGTCCAATGAACGTTTTGAGACACCTCCTATTTCTATACTAATTAACAGTGAGTCAATAAGTATTAACACTTGTTAACAGCTAATTTGATTGGCGCCTTATCACTATGCAAAAGCGTTTCACAGAAGCTTGCTGTTTCACACCTCATGGTTACATTTCTATCTGATTTTGAGGTTACTTTTTCCTGTTCTTCTATTCTCTTCCGACTTTTGTGTCGGAAAGTGTCGAGAAGTGTTAGTAACATCATGATTTCATATGGTCTTACATCAGGCTATTTCAAAATACACCATATGTATCGTTGGCGTGACTGATGAAGAAATAATACAAACAGACTTTTCATTTATATGTTTCCCTCTGTTTGGATTCCCGTTATATTATCTTATTTATTTTTATAATGCCCTACAAACAGGCAGGTAGTATTGGAGATGACATATTCGCTTGAAAGACATTGACCTACATAAATATTGATTTAACCTGCTTCATTTAAAACGGTTAAGAATTGTTTGATCTCTGCAACAATATCAAGAAATCCATGTACTTCGATCTAGCTACGTTTCCACCTTCAGCTCTAATTTCATATATGCTTCGTTTCACTTCATTGCTCACTCAAGTATGGAAGTCCTCAAAATAGAGAGTCATTTTTTTACTATGCATTATCTTCTGATATTTTTCGTTAATTATAACAACCCTATTTACCGAATTTTTTAAAGCAAAGATTTTTATTTTGTTAATTTTGTGTTTATATTTCTCCATATCCATAGCATCAATAAGATGTTTTGAAAGAATAAACAAAATGCAACACTAATCGTTTACATAATTCTGGTGCGTGAGTTAACAGTAACTGAATAGCTTACCTCAGGTTCAGGAAAAATATCTTTATTAAAGCACTCGACAGATCTCATTACTTTCGTTTCGATATTTAAAGTAATTACCCGCGAATGAATTGAAATCTATTAAAGGGATGGAGAAAACTAATTAAATTGATGATCATAAAAGTTCAATGATGATTTTGTGGTATTATTTTATAAATAAAATTTGCATTCAAACAGTTTCAATTTGTTTAAGCTCTGCTTCAAACTCTGAAAAATGCGTGAATAATATATAATTATCCTAAATATACTTCAATAGCGTCAGTTAAAAGCCCTAAAGTATAGTACATAATTATATGTTATAGTTATGTTTTTTATTAGGTCATAGTCGGTGTTACAAGATAGGAATTTTCAACTTTATTCAAAATTCGAAGTGGACCACCAAACAATAGAAATATTTTATTTCCCTTCATATGTTCCAATATCATAGACATTACCACTATAGTCTGCCCAAATAACTGATAAATGAAATAGAAATGATGAAGATAGTATTTAAACACATTAAGGGAATTAAAGAAAAATCACATAAAAATGTTTGTGGTTAGGGGAAAAAAAAATCTCATATTAAAAATATTAAACATATAACGAGATTAATTTTTGGCTGTGAGACGCATAATAGTAGTTTTAATGAATGATATTATTAAGGAATTAAAAAAAATACTACGAGGTTTATTAGTAAAGATCATGCGAAATCCTGCACGTGTAACGTCATGCATATCTGTAAAGAAAGTTGGAGGTCTTGAGTTCAATTCCCGAATTGCTTTTAAAAGGGCCGCAGGCTTTCAGCATTCATTTTCTATAATTATGAATGGATTCTTTTGAAAGTGACCTATGTTACAATGACATACTCAGCTGAAATAACTATGATAAAAAATTCGGTCATAATATATTGAAAATATTTTCTGTCATAAAATTTTAATATTTTAAAATGAAATATTTACTTTAATTTAAAAAGATTCATGCACATATTTCCTCCTGCCAGTCTGGAATTGTTATTCATAAAAACTTTCAATACCCTAGACTATGTATTTATTGCATTTATTGTAACTATTGTATTTATTGTTAATATTAAAGCATTTAAAGCAAAACATTTTCTGTTGATTTTAATCAACCACTTTTTCTAATTCATAATTTCGGACAGTTGTCCGACGACATGTAAAATTTTCCAATAAACACATCTGTATTGCATTTTTATTTGCTAACATTTCTGTAGCTTCATAAATATTACGTAGAGTATCAACTATAATGAATGGTTTTGATTAGAGTTACGCATGGAACATTTGAAACGTAGTATAAACTGCAATGAAAATTATACTACTTGCCTAATATTACTACTTCCGTAACTAAGTGTTGTGTACTGTGTATATACACTCGTACATGATTTAAAGTGTGTCCTCTTAAAGACGATGGAAATATTTGAGTAAAAAAGAATTAGAAAGTTTAAGTCTGTATGATAGTATTTTAAAAGACAATTTATGAGGGGGAAATAAAATTAAATTTTCATGTATGACAAGGATAGAGCATCGCAATTTTTGTGCGAACTCTATAATGTATGTCCTTGATTAAAACTTGCGAAACATGAGAGATGAAAAGAAGTAACTGACAAAATATACAACCTGATTTTAAAAAAGAAGTCGGCTGTGAAAATTTTCAAGAACGGAATTTGTCATTTTGTAACGAGGCTAGTCTTAAAATTCCTTGGAAATTTCGCTTCTTTCAGGATTGTAATTGAAAAACTTTAAAAATATTTTTTGATTAAGGGAGAAAATAAACACAACAGGATGCGTATGTAATGGCTGACGTGCAACATGTGTATTCAACGTGTACAAATCAAACACAGGAAGTATGAATTGTCAAAATACCGTACCTTAATCGCAAATCATTGACGCTAACCTCTATAACATGCATGGGATTTGAGGTAGAATTCGAGGAGAATGGTCAGATATAACTTCTTCAAGAGACCTCAAATAATTGCGGATCAAAAGTCGTTTGTAATTATTTCGCGTTACGTTCTCCTTGCGGAGAAATAGAGCTTTTAAACGAAAAAAGATTGTTTAACACAGAAACGATTGCTATAATGCAAGTTTCTTCCAAGAACTATGACTAAGTGGAGATATGAGTGATAAATTTCAAAAGAAATCTGTATTCACACTCGATAAGCTGACTATCAACCTATTCTGATTCCTCCGTCAATAAGTAATAGAAAAAGGAAGAGAAAACAGTAGGAAGCAGTCAATCAGTCTCGAGAGAATTAGTTGGCACCCAAGAGTTAACAACGAGCTGCGTAGTTTCGGGAACAAAACAAGTCGAGCTGCCCATCCGCTCACGTTTTAAGAGAGTTGATTACAAGTTTAAAATATGTTGCTCGAATATAAAAGCTTTCAAGTATTGGAAGGAAACGAAGACAGCGCAGTTTAAAAATGGTCAAGGCTGAAAAGAATTGGATGAAAAACAACAATAACAACATAAATACTAACCTGTTACATCGTACACACAGTATTATTAAGTGTACGAATGTATAACAAAAGCGATGAATTCGAAAAACTTTTATGAAAAAGATAATACCTTCACTGACAACAAAAGTAATATTCATTGATAAAAATATTATTATTTTCTTTTCAGTCAGTTTTCAGAGAAGAAAAAAAATTGTCTTTTTTCTTTGACATGTGAGCATGTCTTTTGTTAATTTTTTATGTTTATCATAATTAATCAAGTGCTAGTTATGGATGAGAGAGAATAAGTGATATAAAACGAAATTACTCACTGTTACATGAAAAAACAGTCGTTACTGTTTTAAAATTTACACTTGACACTAAATGTATGTAAATTTAATCCCACCCTCCTAAACTTTAATATCAGTATGTATTGATACAAAATAAAATTAAGTTTTTAAAATTTAAACTGTCATTGGAATTTCTATTATATTAAATCTTAGCTCTGTTACGGGTAAGTAATTAGCATAGTCACCCCAGATTTGATCATTATCTGACAGGATATGAGGCTTCTTTTCTTCCCCGCAGAAATTTTTCAAAGACTTGTGGGACCCACTGATTCAACTTGTCTTTCCAACTGTACTCCTCGGGCAACTTTGCTACGAAACTCGTGTACGGTATCTCACCGCAACTCATCTACAGTGTAGGTGGCGAGTAATGTTTTGAACGCTTTCTCATAATTGTGGACTGTTCATAAATTTCTGCAAACATGCCCTCACTTTTCAGATTCCTATATTTCTTTCCTCTACTGTGTCGACATAATGGTTTACTGGAGGATTTCGCTTACGAGGATCGTACACCGTAACTCATGTGAAGCGGAACAAAGGGTAATGTTTTGAAAACTAGCTTATCCTGTGGAATCTGTTTACAAACTCGTACACGTAAGGGCATTCATTCATTCGAGTTAGTTACGTGGGTAAAATATATAATTGCTTAAGCATTAAAATAAACGAAACTTAAGCATTGAAGCCTAGTATTATGATGACCAACTCCGGAATGATCCCTGCTGAAAAGATTTTGCGAGAATCATTAACTGAGTTCTGGAGGTTTCACGGATCAACGAGTTTGTCCTGCGTTTGTGTGGTCAGATGTAACGGAATGAAGCTTTTGACCCAATTTATGTTCAGGCTATTTCAGTTAAATATGGGTTTGACTGCCTGAAGCCAAACAGAAACGAGAGTTCTTATGAAATCAGTGATAGGAATGCAAAGTAATAGCTATATCCTTATTAGATCTGCTTCAATTCGGAGGTCTTAATGAATCGATGAATTCAGTTTATTTGTTATTATATATGATTATAATGTTTACTATCGCTGAAAATTAGATGTTTACTTAAAACTATATTTTGAATATTTTGGAACTTTCCATTCTCTTTTGAAATATGTATCGTGAATACTCTGGAATTTTTCTTACTCACAATGAAAAAATCTTACTTTACAATTTATTTTATATTCCATAATTCCCGTTAGGCTTTCTAAGGAATTGCACTGATAATGAAATGAATTTCTGCTTAATATAAACCACATATCCAAGAAAATCATATAAAGACAAATATTTTAGTAATTTTATAACTTTTTGAAATGATATTACTTATTTCATTTTTTCTAGCTCTTCCAATTACTATACTCAATCAAAACAAGATCTTCTGACCGTGAAGCGGATGTTCTACCTACTGAACTACCCCAGAGTTGAGTTCAAATTTGACATTCTTTACATTAAAAAAAAAGAAACTTTTCTTTTTCTCTAGGTCAATAATGCCGGAAATTGACCATACTAGACACGTGCTAATATTGCTTTCTAAATTTTTTACCCCAAACTTTTATTAGACATTTATAGCACGTCCCAATCTTTCTCAAAGTTCAGGTTACGATTTTCTGCTAGACCGAAATCTGGCTCCTCGAGATGATGTAGCTACCATGGCATTATGATGAAGTCTTATTTTCTTCACAGGGTTCTTTTTTGGAGATCATCTATCCTAATAATAGCCCAGATCTATCTATCCCAGATCAGCCTATGGGCATTCCATTTTGTTTTATGAGTTAGGCTTAACAAGTTAAAAAGTAAAGTGAAAAAAGATTATTTGCTATCTAAACCCAATAATTTATTAGAAACAAACGTAATATAGACAAAAAGCAACTTTATTTCGATTTTTAGACGACTGTAATAAACGGTTCTGACAATTTCAAAATAGCTCGCCAACTGTTAAAACTGTTCTCAGCATAAAATATCCTTTCATTGTAACGCACTTTCGTTCTGATAATCATATTCATTAGAAAATTATCTCTTTTCCGCCACCTTTCGAGTTATCATAGTTTTTTTTTTTACTAATCCCAGATTGTCTAGCACGGCTAGACAATCTCCCTAAAACCAAAAATTTCTAAAAAGTCTAAATCAGTAAGGGTCTAGAAGGACCTCGTCCTTAGTAAACCCAAACAATTTAAAATATGGGAATGGGAGGCCATGTCGCAGAGCACCAGTGGCACTCCGGGAAGATCTTCTGTCCCTGCCGAAAAGTGAGTGCTTAATATGACCACTCATGAAGCGCGAGAAGGCCGTTTGATACTTTCTGGGCTTGATCTGAAAAGACTCACCCGGACTTCTTCTTCCAAAGTACCATGGGTGGCAAGGAGGAGTTCTCCAAAGATGGTTTTGTTCAATCTTCTTAAGGGAGTAAATCTCTCTAAAAGTAAGAGCCTCACAAGGGCTCACGTACTCCTCAGCCGCAGTCCTGGCTAAAAGTCGGCCCTTTCATTACCGTGGATCCCAACATGTGAAGGGATCCACTGAAATGAATAGTGTGTCCAGATGAAAGCCGGTCAAGAAGATCTCAGGATGTCCAGGCTAGTCTGGTCCCCAATAATAGTCCAATTAGAGAGGTGCTGAATTGAAGCACGGCTGTCAGTTAAAATCCAGACATCGTGAAATTGATCTTCAACTTGACACGCATACTGCAAGCCTTTCCTATTAGCAATAAGCTCTGATCTAAATACTGAACAGAAATCTGGATTTTTAATTTTAAATTCCACAGCACCGGTAGGAGTTGGTATGTGCATTCCACTACCAGAAATTCCCCCATCACCCCTGCTGCCATCGGTATATATCTTCAAAGAAGATTGAGGGATTCCATGGATAATCTCAATAGCTAATTGTCTGATGAGGGCCGGAATCTCAGAGTTTTTAATAACACTAGTTAAGGGGATACCTCACCAAGTGGGAACCTTTTGTGCCGTGAAAACATACTCCAGTTTTTACAGGAGAGGGGCGGTTACCCTCCACAAGCATTCTTCCAATCAGAAGACATCCCTGACCACGGGCGAACGTGATGGATGTTTGTACCATGTCAACACATGCTAGAGTGGGAAAGAACTGTTGTAAGAATTTGAGAATAGGGGTAGTTGGAAAACTACAGGGGGTAGAGATAATTAGAACGCGACATAGACGAGTCGTGGATTGCAGTCGTATGAGTTCTTTAAACTTTCAAAGCAAGATTACTACTGTTAGTTTTGAAAAAGAGCTAAGTAACGCAGCTCTCATCTCATAATAGGTTGTAAAATTTCTGGAATTATTCACACAGATTTTTTTTTTCTCCCAAGAACTTTTCTTTCGATATTTAAAGGTTAAGTGATTGCTGTGTTTTCACAACACAAATTTAAAATGTTTACGGATAATTGCCCAATAATAACGAAAATATTATTCCACTAAGCTTATTTAATGTATTTGAATTCTACAGATAAACAAAATATATTTTAAGGAAAATTACATTTAAAAACACATGAAGAAGATAGCTGAAAATCTTTCGGTTTTTAATTAACTAAACACACACACACGCATGCATGCATACATACATATAGCCGTGACACAATAGGTCAACGGTCTGTAGCAAATCTTGAAGGAAAACTTGAAGGAATTTTATCCTGAAGTAGGCAAGAGAGTCTCAAAGAGTGTTTGTCTTTTTATAAATTTTACGATGCGTACACTGCTACTGCACACTACTATTTTCCAGAATCAACAGAGTGTATTCGTTGCGAATTCGGGGCGAATAATGTTGGAGCGGTACCACTGGCCACCTTAGAGGAGTTTCACCGTACACACGTGTACACACACACACACATATATATATATATATATATATATATATATATATATATATATATATATATATATATATATATATGAGCTGTTATTTTGAAAGAGGTAGAAGTCCACTTTTAAAAAAAAGTGGGTTAACGGTAATTTTAGTAAGATATAGACACCTTCTCTTCATATTTGGAATCATACATTCAATGGAATACAATTTTTTCATGAAGTAAACAAAAGAATTTTGGCTATAAAATGTTATCGCAAAAATATTTTTTATTGAAAGTGGAATAAGTTTATTCCTAATAATTATAATTAAAACAACTTACTTACTGCAATTATTATTGATTATTATGACTTCAGTGTACACTATGCTTTAGCACATAGGTTCTTAAACTGGGGGTCCGCGAAACAATTTTGACATTAACTTTATACATCCCCCAACTTTTCACTTTTAATCAAATATCTCATTTAATAAAAATCCTACATGGTCGAGACTTTTGTATTTGTTGTTACTTAACTAGTTTTTAACATAAGTAAACAATAATTAGTAAAAAATTTATTATTTTTATTCAACTGCAAATACGTAAAAATAAATAAAATAAGGCAATTTTTTGCATTGTTGTGACTATTGCGCGGCGTGGGAACACGTAGCTATAAATAGACTGGCGACTCAGGTGGATCGTTGGCTAAAAATTGGATTCACACTGAAACAAAATATAGATGAAAGCGACTTAGATGATGGAGCATCAACCTTGAAAGCCATCAAGAAACGTAAAATTAAAAAATATCGTGATGAGTATTTATCATTTGGATTATCTTATATATGCAATAAAGATGTGGAAAGACCTGTCTACGTTGCGAAAGTATATCAAACGAAAGTATGAAATCCGCCAAACTCCGACGTCATTTGTAAACAATCAACTTGTGGTCAAAACGCATTCACAACTGTGTGTATGAGTCTTTTCCAACACTCACGATTTTATAGAAACTTCCAATAAAAAGCTGCTTAATGAAACACGGCATATTTTTGTTGAACATTTAATGGCTCTAAAAAACAGCTTTAAGAATTATTTTTCCAGTCCTGATTCTGACAATAACTGGATTAGAGAACTATTCAACATGGAAGTTACTAATGCCAAACATTTATCTATACTTGAAAAGATATTCTCGTGGAATTATCATGCGATAAGTCTTTGAAACTACAATTCAACAAAACTAAACTCACAAACCTTTAGTTACTTCTCAGATCTGATTACCCTGCACTTGCATATAAAGCACTCCAACATCTGATTCCTTTCTCCAACATCTGATTCCGCGCCACAGGCGCGCGTGATGTGCGTCTGCGCTGAAATTCTAATCATTTGCATATCTCACCTCCGCTAATGCATGTTGTAAATTTCATGTTATTTGCATGTTTCCTTCAGGGTGTTGCATTTACAGTGGCCAGCAGTGTATATATATGTGTGTGTGTGTATGTGTATATATGTGAATATGTATATATATGTGTATATGTATATATATGTGTATATGTGTATATGTATATATATATGTATATGTATATATATGTATATGTATATGTATGTATATGTATATATATATGAAAGATATAAAATTTAAGTTGATCCCCTGTAAATTTTCTTCCCTTCCCATGCTTAAGATCGCATTACCAAATTCTGTTTTCAAGAACCCAGGAATATTTTTCATAGCGTCAGCAATCCCTGGGCACGCCACAGTTTCCTATGCCCAAATAAGGCGATCGTCCTGCACAAGTGATGCAGCTTGCAAAAAACATCTTTGGTCAGCAAATTCTTCAACCGCAGATACCTCTATACTCAAACCCCGGGAATCACTCGGGTGTTGGCTTTCAATTAGATCAGATGTCTGTTTAGCCACTCGGAAATAAATTTCTTTTTCTAATAGTTCTGTAATCTGATCTTATTTCATTACACATATATATATATATATATATATATATATATGTGTGTGTTTATATATATGTGTGTGTATATATACAGTGGACGCTCGTTAATTCGAACTCGGTTAATTCGAACTTTCGGTTAATTCGAACTAATCAAAAGGCCCCCAAAAACTTGTATTGGAGTTAATGTTAAAAATATCTCGTTAATTCGAACTAAATTTTTATCACTTCGGTTAATTCGAACTAAAAATTTGACAAAAAAAAATTCTTTTTCCTCGTTTAATGGAGAAAATACACACTGTATTTATTATTTTGTGTCAAAATTTCTTTTCTGTGTAAAGAGGCACATGCCTGCATTCCTAGACTATTGAATGTCCGCTAAACGTTAGTAGCTATTGTCCTTCTTATTAGTGCTAAACGAAAAAGCAATTTTCCTTTATTTTGATCGATTTTCTTAGAATTTCAGAAAAACTAGTCTTTATTACAGATTCTACGGAGCTGCGTCAATTATAACTGCAGTGCAGACAAGTTAATGTGGTCTAGTTTTTCTTCCTCACTGTGTGGTGTGAACGTGTAAAAATTAAGGATGTCTACACGTGGAAAGTACAAAACCCTAACTTTGGAGACAAAGGTAGAAATTTTAAAGAAAGTAGAGAATGGCGAATGTAAAACAAAGCTAGCAGCTGACTATGGAATTAAAAATAAATGCCTTGTCAACTAATTTGAAAAACAAGGAGTCAATTTTAGATTCATGGGAAAAATCAAAATTTGCTAGAGGAAGGAAACGCATGGGAAATGCGTCCCAAGAAGTTCTAGAAAGAGCTCTACTGTTATGGCTCCAGGATGTTAGATCTCGAAATTTTCAGATAAATGGACCCCTAGTGCTGACGAAGGCTGATGAATTGGCAAGTAGAATGGGTATTGAAGATTTTAAATTCAGTGATGGATGGCTTTCTCGATTTAAGTCAAGGCAAAATATTTCTTATCAAACTGTATGTGGCCAAAGCTCTGATGTAAACAAAGATGTATGCACTAATTTCGGTAGGAAACTGCCAGGGCTTTTTTCTACTTACCTGCCGAAAGATATTTTTAATGCGGCCATAATGAACTCTATTAAAACTCTGAAAGCATTTATTCAGATGGAACCTTCCTCTGAAATTTAATTGAAATGTTTACTTTACATCGAGAAGCTGGCTGAACAATGTACGCATCGTAAACAGAACCAAACATCCATTTTACAGTTTTTCCCCAAAGTGTAATTCATATTTTTAATAAAAGTTTACTTTATACTGCATATCTTCTGCTTTATTTTATGATTAAGGTAAGTCTGTATTGCTTTTTAATATGTTTAACTTTAGATAACATAGTATAATATATTTTCTGGGGTTACACATACTAGGAGAGTTTCTTCTTCAGTGATACACATTTAAAGTTATATATTTTCTCTTAACATCGGATAATTCGAACTTCGGATAATTCGAACTTTTTTTCTGGGAACCTTCGAGTTCGAATTAACGAGCGTCCACTGTATATATATATATATATATATATATATATATATATATATATATATATATATATATATATATATATATATATAAATATGTGTATATATTGTATAGATCATACTCATCGGAAACAATCCATTGGTTTTTAGACAGTATTGACACCGCTGATGAAGAAATGCTATCAAAAACCTTATTCATACTTTTCTTTTCATGTTATTTGTTCCTGGCTGCAAGTAGCTTTAGAGCTATTACTGGTTTTCTCTTTCATCTTATTCTTATTTATATATATATATATATATATATATATATATATATATATATATATATATATATAATATATATATATATATATGTATATATATATATATATATGTGTGTGTGTATATATATATATACACACACACACACATATATGTATATATGTGTGTATATATATATATATATATATATTTATATATATATATATATATATATATATATATGTGTGTGTGTGTGTGTGTGTGTGTGTGTGCGCGCGTACCAGCTGCCAACATGGTATTGTGTTTAGCGTCCTGTGCTTCCACGCAGTGGGCTTGGGGTTCAAATCCCGAATAAGGCTTGGTTGATTTTGTGTCGTCTCCCTCATAGGGAGCAATGTTTGCTCATCTATATGTGTTTCCTATCATAAAGTAGCCAGTAAAATAGCGGTGTCTAACAAAAGGTGAACGTCTGACGATAAGTGCTACAGGAGTAGCACTTATCGAAATAAATATTGATTGAAATAAATATAGATTAACAGGTGAAATGAAATTTGAGAACTCTTTACATGGAAAGCACGAAGATGTGATATTTATGTTAAATGGACATTAATCTTATTTACGGAAGTAAACACTTATAGAACGAGAGAAATAGTACTACTATTCTTTCCGATGGATCTCGAAACTCACAAGGAAGCACAAGTAAAATGAATACACAAGCGCAAATTCTTTGTGTCAGGTTCTTTGTGTCATCTCCCTCCTTCAGGTATAGAATTACCGCCCAGCTGGACAGAGAGGGGGAACGTTGAGGGGGAAAGTAGCAATCTTCCCCCACTACCAGTGGAGGCGGAGCTTTTAGCCAAAAACTCCCGTTTTACAGATGGAAATGCAAAATAACTGCTTAGAATACAAATTACCTATTAACACAAAAAATGTAAAAAAAATCGTTAAAAAAAGCCTGAAGTTTCAAGATTTGCGTTTTGTTTTCCAAATTTTCAAATTATTATTAGTTATTTTGTTACAGAGCTTTTTAGCAAGCGATGCCTCTCGTTTTGGAATTTTGAACCTTTAACTTAATTTTAAAAATATTTTGAATAATAATAAAAAAAATTAGCAAAGCCACGCATTTATTTTGGAAGTCTACTTTCAGATTCCGAAAACAGAATTCAAAAATATTCATTAGGGAACCCGGTATACAAAGATTTATTTCGCAATTCATTAACATTGAACCGAACGATCTGCGAGGTCTACTGATGCATCCCCTTAAGAGACCCTCATAGAAATGGATCCCATCAAGTTTCAAACCGACACCCAGATGATTTAAAGAGTGGGGCTCCACATTAGCAGAAGGCAGACCCAGCATTTTTGCAAAGGAAAAGGGGCTATGCTTCCTCAAACGCTGGTTGTCAATCCAAGCATGAAGGTATGCAGAAGTTCTATGCTGATCATTGTAACTGTAAAGCTTGTTATAGTACTTTGAGAGGCGATAAGTTCTTCTCAACGAAAGAAGAGGTAGATTACTTTCATAGAGCACAATGTCATTTGGACAACTGTGTCGAAGTCCTGTAATGATTCTAGCAGCGCTCAACTGTACCCTTTCGAGTTTATTCAGATTGGTATTGGAAGCACAAGAATAGATGGGAAAACCATACTCCAGTATTGGCCTAACAAGAGAAATGTAGGTAGTTCGAAGGGTGCTAGCTTCTGCTCCCCAGTCACGACCAGAGATAAATTTAAGTATATTGAGTCTTTTTCTGCCCTTGACCACCTGGCCTTCAATGTGTTTATTGCTTGTGATTTCCTGGTCCAAGATGTAACCCAGGTATTTAGGATTTTTAATATAGTTTAATTGAGTTCCGTTCATAAAGATCAAAGGCTGGTAATTGTAGAGGTGTTTGTTAGTAGCAAAGAAAGTCACCGAGGATTTTGAAGCATTAAAAGTCAGTTTATGATAATCTGCGAAATGATGAGCCTCTCCCAGAGCACAGCTGAGATTAAGCTCAATTGCACTAATGTCAGAGCTAGAGTGCCAGATTATGATATCATCGGAAAAGATTCCCACATTACAATATTTAGAAATCTCTCTTTCAATGCCAGCAAGGTATAGAGAAAACAGGATGGGACTTAAAACCGAACCCTGTGGAACGCCCTGTTTAAGGCCGAAAGGATCGGACAAAGAGTTATTGTATTTTACTCTAATGGATCTGTTCCAGAGAAAGTCTGAAATCCAGGAAAGGGCTCTGCCCTTAATGCCAAATAAATCATGAAGTTTGGTGATCAATAATTGACGTCAAACTCTGTCAAAGGTCCTAGATATGTCCAAGAGGGCTGCAGCAGAATGATTAGTTGTCTTCATGTTCTGAGCATCCCGGACACTCAACATGAAGACAAGTAGAAAACAAAATGTGGTCGGTAGTGCTATGTCCTCTACGGTAACCATATTGTTCTCCCGGCAGCAAATTATTAGAATACAGATAGAGATTTAACCTGGCAAGAATAAGTCTTTCCATGAGTTACAAACAAAGGAGGTCAAGGCAATAGGCCTAAAACTCCCAGGGAAGATAGCATCTTTAACAGGCTTTAAGGGACAATGAAGGCTCTCTTCCATTCCATATCATAGTGTTGAATGGAAGTTCGAGTTATCATAGTGTTTCATTTAAATTAATAAGAAGTATTCATTTTATGTACTCAGAACTTGAAAATGTAAACATGAGTGAGTCATTCATTCACCGTGATTCATTCATCGTCGCTAATTTAAGAAAAATTGAATCGGAGAATGTTTTTCACAGTAAAACAGTTTTTCATTATATTATTTTTAATATATATATATTTATATTTTAACCATATAATATATATTTTAACCAGATATTACAATAATGTCAAATTTAGTATTTTCGGAAAGTTGCAAACTCGACGTATGCGTAGTGATATGTTCAAAACTGTCTGCTTTCAAAGCAAATACCGAACATAGCCGCAACATTTTCTTAAATTTTTAAACTCGCAACATCTTTAAATGAAAAATACCGAACACCTCAATGGTTTATATTTTGCGCGTGTTCATTTATGAATTAAAATTATGAAACAAAGTTAAATTTTTTGTATTAATTATTTAGCGTTACTGGAAAATTTACTTAGAGCGCAATGTAATACACTCATGGACAAAAAAATTAGCGCACCAAGAAGGAGTCGTCAAAATGAAACGAAATTTTACATACGTAATGACTACTTTGATATAAGTAAATGATAAGAAAATCAAAGAAAAAGGATAATTTATTTCAGAGAAAAAGGCAAAAGAACGGAGGAGTTAATACTCCGTTGGACCCCCTCTAGCGTGAATGCACGATGCGATACGATCGGGCATTGAGTCATATGTAACAGCGGCAGCCTTTGTTGACACATACCTCCACTCCTTCCTTGCTATTCTGTAAAATGGGCAGAAAGGTTAAGCGGTGTGTGTGATGTAGTCTACACATTCTTCGTGCGGGAGACGTAATTGCCTCCATTCCTCATGTGTTGTTCGGAGAACAATATGGAAAAGGCAAACTGGCCGAGGGGTTCAGCTGTCTTGGCGGCAGATGATCTCCATAGAAAGACCTGTTAATAATGTTTTCTGTTCCAGAGAAACGTACATTTTTCAGGCCAACAAAGACCGGGTGATGGGCCTATGCAGCCTTTCAGCTCCAATTACGATAAGGTAACTTGGAAAAACATCGTTAACGAGACCGTCCATCAAGAGGCAGGGTAGATGTCCCGTTGAAAGAAGACCGCGACCGACAAAGAGAACCGACTCTGGGATGTCGTTTCATCCGGAGGGAACAAGCCGGTCAGGAGCGAGATGACGTCAGCGGGCTAGCGGTTTTGTCACCAGGAGCGCGAGGCTTTTATAAAGAGGGGATCGCCGACTCCCGGAGAGGAGAGAACGCAGAGACACCGGAGAGTGTGACCAAGAACCGGGGAGAACTTTCGAGTCGTTTTGACTGGAGGCTCGGGAGCTGAGATTTAGCTATGAGCTTAGCGAGTTCTTTTTGCACGTGTAAGGTGCCCATCTACTACTTGTAAATAACACTGTATATAATTTTATTAGTCCAATAAAGGACGTAAGCTAAACAAGAATCTCTGGTGTCTTGTATCTCTAAAGTATGTCAATACTTTTGCAAGGCGCTGTGGCCACGTTATCACAGCTGGTGGCAGCAGGTGTGGATTGTCTGCTAGTGTAAAATAGCAGGCGAACACACGGCGGACCAACGACGAGGAGTGAGAAAGCGGTGCTGGAAGGATATCCAGTTGAAGAACCGACAAATGCAGAAGTCAACGGAAGCCTACGGAATTTGCGGGCAGACGAGGGAAAGTCAGACGGATTAGAAGAAGGATAAGGGAAGCCGAGCGGAAGTCAAACGCCAGCCTGATCAACTGATGCAATGATAACCGAAGGTGAGCCTATTTTGAAATCTTCCAAGAGGTCTGCGCGAAATATCGTCAAGGGGCAGTAAATTGTGGGGTTGACTAGTTGGAATTAGCCTGATAATTCAGAGAATTTAGATAGTTAATTTCAGCTCTTCGTCGAGGGGTCCGAAATTTAAGCCTGTGAAGGTTTAGGAAAATTAATTAAGTAATACAAGTGATTTGGAGGAATCACAAAGGAATTAATTGTTTAGGGATTAAACGATGGTTTAAAGTTCCTTTTTGTATTTTATATATGTTATTGATTTTTAGAAATCAATTTACTTTTTTGGGTGATTTTGAGATAAATCTCCCAAGGTTAAGTTTCAAGAAAATCTCTGTTTAAGGGTTTTAAACAGAAAAGGGATTTTTTTGGGGGGTGATTTTTAGGTAAATCTCCCAAGGTTAAATTTTGAGAAAATCTCTGTTTATGGATTTAAACAGGAAAGGGATTTCTCGTGGGGTGATTTTGAGTTAAATCTCCCAAGGTTAAATTTTGAGAAAATCTCTGTTTATGGATTTAAACAGGAAAGGGATTTCTCGTGGGGTGATTTTGAGTTAAATCTCCCAAGGTTAAATTTTGAGAAAATCTCTGTTTATGGATTTAAACAGGAAAGGGATTTCTCGTGGGGTGATTTTGAGTTAAATCTCCCAAGTTTAAGTTTTAAGAAAATCTCTGTTTAAGGATTTAAACAGGAAAGGGATTTCTTTTGGGGTGATTTTGAGCTAAATCTCCCAAGGTTAGGTTTTAAAAGAAAACCTCTGTTTAGGAATTAAACAGGAAAGTTTTGTGAGAATTCATAGAAAATCTCACAGTGCCTTTGGTGCACAGGAAGCGCTCAGTGTGAGACACATATCACCGGCGATACGATAAATAAATGAAAATTTTGTGTATGCATGTGTTTTCTGGAATTGTGTGATATTGTGCATGTTTTATATAATTGTTGTGTCAGAGGCATAACGGTAGATTAAGAGCGTTTATTCTTGTATATGTGCTTATGTTAAGTTCTTTGAAACATTTGTAGTTAAGTGTTTGGTTACAGGTTCTAGCGATTTAAATATCATAGTGTATAACTGTTGTGGTATATGTGACAGGCATTTTCGAAATTTTAGTTATGATATTTATGATTATGTAATACATGTTTTAAGGTTTTATTACAATAATTGTGTAATGGTATGTGTTAAATGTTTGAAGGTTTTACACAGAAATAATAGGGATTTATGTGTTAGAAATTCCTGACAGCAATTATTTGGTATTCGGAAATAGTATATAGAACCTTATAGTGTTATTATTGAAAAATTTGGGAAATTATGGCAGAATTTACCGAAATGGAGCTATCTCTAGCTAGATATACTAAAAGTGTCCTGCTGACATTGGCAGCAAAATTCGATGCTAATGTGTCGATGTCAGACATAAAGCTAAGAATTATAAGGCAAATTGTAGGAGCGTCAGATTTTGACGAACAATATGCGAAAAATTCTCTAGAATCAATTTTGTTGGATAGACAAAGGGAAGAACAAAGAGAAAAACTAGCTTGGGAATTAGAAAAGCGAAAACGACATAGAGCGTTGGAACTCATAGAGCGACATAGAGCGACATAGAGCGTTGGCGAGAATCAGAGGGACCTCGGGAACTTCGTTAGACCCTGATGTTAAAACTTTAGTCGCGGGAATGTCAGAGAAATTCGAATTTGACAAAGAATCATTTGTGCGAGACCATAAAGAGACTATAGAAAATCTAAAACAATTAAACTTTGATCTTGAGAGTGAAGTAGAATTCGGCATTCGAGATGAACTTAAGTTACGTCATAGTGAAGAGTTGTTAATTTTAAGAGAATTTTTGCAATCAATAAAATTTTACAAAGAAATTGCGATTAAACCAGTTGAAGCGGATAGCTTTAGCACAGGGGACACAGGTCCAGGAATTTCGCCTCTTGTAGCTATTCAGAAAAAAGGAACGGATAGTGGGGTTAGCGTTGAAACTAATTTAGGTAAAAGCAGTAACTCTAAGCTGGTGAGTCCTGAGGAGTTTGGGAAAGCCGGAGTTTTAATCCAAGAAACTAAATTACCCGGAAAAATTGATTGTAAGAAAAAAGAGTCGGAAAATGTAAAGTCGAAAGTAGCTCCTGATGGGACAAAAGAATTGGGAGAATCGCATTCAGAAAGACCGCTCATTTTGGGGGAGGCGAACGAATTGGGGAAAACGGGTTTAGCGCAAATTTCCGAATCTGATTTTGGCGAAGCGCAAGTCAATTGTCCCTCCTTGAAGTCCCTTTGGGAAAAAGCGAGCGACCCTAAAAACTCCGAGTTTAGCGTGGAACGGGGCAAGCTGGTCCGATTTTCGGAGGCTAAAAGGGGAAAATGTGAATCGCGCGTACCGATTCCAGGAAAACAGGAGTCGAGGGACGGCTGTATTGAACCTGAAAGGTTTTTGTTCGTACGAGGCGTTTTGTACGGGTTTCAGGGGAAAACAGAGAGTAGTATTCGCATGGCGAAAAAGGAAAGTTCCCCCATATGGTTTTTGGGAGAACAAGAGAACCCACCGGAAAGATTAAGGGTTAATGAAGGGAAACCCTGTAATGGGAAGGTTTTAGACAATAAATTAAATGGCGAGACTAACTATGGGAAGGGTAAATCACGATGTTATCCTGTTAATTGGCGAGAGCCGCGTTTAGGGAACCCCGAAGTGGTCAAACTGTGGAATTATAAGTCACGGAAAAAGGTCAGATACAGAATAGGTTTTTTCGGCAAGATGGATACCCTTCTCCCTATTGTAGCAGAAATGGTTGTAATGGTAGCGACGCATTATGAAACAATTATGGCAGTTATCGCAGGGAAAGCTATTGTATACATTTGCACCTTACTTGAGAATAGTGAGGAAAATTTAGGTTATGAGGATGGTTATGAGGATCTTAAGGTATAAATTGTAAAATTGTGTTGCTGAAATGTATTAAATTGAGTGTGAATACATAATTTAAGAAATAATGATATAATTATAATTGTGATGAATTGTACGACTTTAAATATGTTGGTAATTTCATAGCCTAAGAGTGGATGTATTGTGATTATTATGATTATTGGATTTAGTGTGATGAATTTTAGTAATTAAGTTTAATTTATTTGTGCATCCATGAGTAAGATGGCCAATTAATATTGATTATTGATGTATGGAAATTATTTAACGATTTGCATTGTGTTCAACGGTGAAAAGTATTTAAGGTTTTTTTTGTTGTATTATGTCCAATTGTGTGACTGTTCTGTATCGTAAATGGAAACTTAGACGGTTTTGTCTATTGTTAGGTTTTTAGTTCAGGATGAACTGATAGGTGAAAATCCAAATAAATCGTGTAGATTCTATGTTATATGAATCTTAATTTACCTATTGTGGGTCAAGTAATTTATGTAATTAGTGAAATTGGAATATCAAGTGTAATGGAAGTAAATTGTTTAAATATGTACTGGAACGAGATTCCTGTTCTAGGTGTTGTTAAAGTAGCAAAAGTAATAAGAAACGTCCATATGAAAACAGGGTTGTGTTCGAAAGAAAGGCCCGCTCTCATGATGAGTGAATTTCTTTTTGTCTGGATCCTTTAGTTCTTTGATGGAATTAATCAGAGAAGGACGTTGGGGTTGGAACCCTTATTTATGCTAAACAATTTAAAATGTGAAGAATTTTGTTTAAATCCATGTTTTCATGATGAAAGTAAAATTTTTGTTTGTTTGATATTCAATTCAAGGTTAGGTCTGATTTAGGCCATGAATAATATAAGTTGATCCATTTTGTTGAAAGAAAAATTAAAGATGAAAATCTTGTTAAAACTAATCTAGGCTGTAGGAGTCTGAGGTTTCTAGTGTTGAGTCAGTTTTGTGGACCAACGCCGAAATGGAAAAATTTTAAATATTGTTTGATAAAACGAAAAAGAAAAATTTAAATGTCCTGTAGTTAGAAAAGAAAAACTGTGAGTCTTTGGACGAGCAGGTTGTAAGTTTAACATTGTGTTGAATTTGTTAGGTACATTGTGTTGAATTTCTTTTGTTGTTGAAGTTTTATGTAATAGTGTTTCATGTCCTGCGTAAAGGCAGTGGCATGTGTAATGTGTGTACTATTTTAAATGGACCTATCAGGAATTAAGCATCACCTGTTAGAGTTTTGAGTCAAACATGCTGTATTTAAAGGTGTCAAATTTTATGTAAACTGAGTAATTTTAAAATGGTATTGAAAATCTATGTGTTAGTCATCGGTTTTGTTTGGGTGGGCCAGTGTTGCCGAAACCCTGTAGTCAGGTGCTGTATACCTGGAGGTGACACATAGTTGTTTGAGTGTTTATTTTATTACAATGAATGGTATTTTTGGTAAAGGTTCATTTTAAGTTCAGTGACAATGACGGATAATTTTAGCATGTAATTAAGATGTTAAGTAACTAAATGATTTTATGAGTTTATATAAGTGTATATAAGTTTGATTATATAATTTTGATATCTGTGTTGTAATCTCATGTGCAATAGTGTCATGTATTTAGTGAGGACAGGGTCTGTCTGTTGAGTAATATTTGTTCCATGTGTTACAACGTAGTTAAAATATGTCCGATTAATTAATTGGGGTAGAAATCTTAGAAAGGATTGTTAAGTAAGTTAAGATTGAGGAATGTATTGTAATGATAACTGTGAAAATACCTTAAAATGATAATGCTTTATGTGTGTTGTGTTTTAACCATGTATGAATTTCTTATGTGTAAAGGTGTTGTAATATTGTGTCTCAGACTGAGGGCAGTTAGGGTTTTTAGTGAAGTCTAAAATAGGCGGTTGTGACTCTTTTGAGTTAGGGCTGAAGGAAGCCAAAGGGTAATGACCTCTTGGGAATGGTTTCTTGTGGGCTTTCCTAAATGGACCTACTGAACTTGCCTTTAGCCTTTTTAATGTTTAAAAAGACTTTTAGGGGAGAGGAGTTGTAACAGCGGCAACCTTTGTTGACACATACCTCCACTCCTTCCTTGCTATTCTGTAAAATGGGCAGAAAGGTTAAGCGGTGTGTGTGATGTAGTCTACACATTCTTCGTGCGGGAGACGTAATTGCCTCCATTCCTCATGTGTTGTTCGGAGAACAATATGGAAAAGGCAAACTGGCCGAGGGGTTCAGCTGTCTTGGCGGCAGATGATCTCCATAGAAAGACCTGTTAATAATGTTTTCTGTTCCAGAGAAACGTACATTTTTCAGGCCAACAAAGACCGGGTGATGGGCCTATGCAGCCTTTCAGCTCCAATTACGATAAGGTAACTTGGAAAAACATCGTTAACGAGACCGTCCATCAAGAGGCAGGGTAGATGTCCCGTTGAAAGAAGACCGCGACCGACAAAGAGAACCGACTCTGGGATGTCGTTTCATCCGGAGGGAACAAGCCGGTCAGGAGCGAGATGACGTCAGCGGGCTAGCGGTTTTGTCACCAGGAGCGCGAGGCTTTTATAAAGAGGGGATCGCCGACTCCCGGAGAGGAGAGAACGCAGAGACACCGGAGAGTGTGACCAAGAACCGGGGAGAACTTTCGAGTCGTTTTGACTGGAGGCTCGGGAGCTGAGATTTAGCTATGAGCTTAGCGAGTTCTTTTTGCACGTGTAAGGTGCCCATCTACTACTTGTAAATAACACTGTATATAATTTTATTAGTCCAATAAAGGACGTAAGTTAAACAAGAATCTCTGGTGTCTTGTATCTCTAAAGTATGTCAATACTTTTGCAAGGCGCTGTGGCCACGTTATCACACATACAAGTTCTGTATGATGTCTTGAGACATTTCGTTCCATATTTGCTGTAACCTTGCCTCTAGTTCGCAAAAACTCGTGGGATGCCCAACTCGTCATCCCAAATGATCCCAGATATGCTCTATTAGAGACATATCTGGGGATCGGGCAGGCCAAGGAAGGGTAGTAACAGTGCAGAGACAGTCTTGTGACACCCTTGCCGTATGAGGCCGAGCATTGTCTTGTTGAAAAATGGCTCCTGGGAGCCGTTGCATAAGTGGCAACACATGTGGTTGCAGGATTTCATGAACACACCGCTGGGCTATCATGTTGCCACGGAAAAATACTAAGGGTGACCGTTTATTGTAGGCAATGGCACCCCATACCATCACACCAGATGTGGGAGCGATGTGTCGCTGTACAGCAAAGGCAGGATTGAAGCGTTCACCACGGGCTCTCCACACACGAACACGATTGTCATCACTGCCGAGATTGAATCTGGATTCGTCTCTAAAGACTACATGGTTCCTATTCCGCTGCACTCCAGTTTCCTCGTGCACGGCAAAACTCCAAACGGAGGCGTCGATGGGTGGGCGTCAAGGGCAGCACACGTAATGGGCGCCGCGATACCAACTGTCCTTCAGTCAGGCGCCTTCGTATGGTTCGAGAAGACACAGATGCCCCTAGTGAAGGTGCTACCTGTGCCTGGATGGCGGCCGATGAAGCAGTTGGCTGTACGCGTGCATTTCTTACGATGTGGCGGTCTTCTCGACGACTGGTCTGTCGAGGGCGTCCTGAGCCTGGTCTTCGTGTACATGACATCTCTCGGGTCCACTGGTCCCAACACCTCCTCACAACACAATCAGAGCGGCCTAATTGACGAGCTACTCGCCTAGCTGACCACCCAGCTTCCATCATCCCGACGATTCTCCCCCTCTCAAACTGCGACAACTGCTTATATTGTCTTCGAACACGGCGTAATGGCATGTCTATCTCAGCTCTTCCTTTGTAAATGATTCAGCACACTCAAACAAGCTTTAGTTACCTGTTTTATACTCCACAGAGTACGATGTTCAATGCCCTCTACCGGCTATACGTAATGCGCAATCACGCTGCATTTCTAATCATTTGCATATCTCCCCGACATGTACCTTCATTGCAAGTTTCGTTACGATCCCGCAATTATTTCTTGGTGCGCTAATTTTTTTGTCCATGAGTGTACATTTAAAATGAATGTTGACGAAAGTCCCATTGCTTAAAAGCGTCGTAAGGCCAATGAACCGAAATGTAGATGCCTTTCAATACAAAGTCAGGAATCTCTAAATCGAATACGTGCTGCAGGCTGTTAACAGACAAAATTTAATATTTCATAATTAATACAAGTAATAGAATTAAGTAAAATGATGCTATTATGTGGAGTTCAGATTTTATTTAAATTTTAAAAAATTGCATCGAAAATAGATCATAATAGTGCTGATACTGCCTAATTTTAAATAATTAAAAATGTGTATAATTTAAATAAAATAAAGTAGAGAAGCTATTAAGTATACAAATAATATTGACTTTGCAGATGTAAATTGATAAAATTAAAATGAACACGTCATTTTTGACAGGCTAACTACTAGTTACTGAATAATAGCGAAGAAAGACAATGCAAACTCTACATAGTATTTTTTAAGCCTTATATCAGAAGTTTTTTATGTAAAGGATAAAAAGTGTATAGAAACTGTTACCTTACCATAGTTATGTATTAAACTACTAAATTTATCATAGTACTAACATTCATATGGAGAGTAATTTATCGTAGCATTAATTTTTGCCCCTACGCAAAATTTCTGTTCAATGCTTGCGAAAATTTAGAAAAAGATATTTGTTCACGAACAATAGTTTTGTTCATTAAGTATCTTTTCCAAAATTTGGCGAAACTTTTTGAGGACACCTTGCATTTTATTCGGCTCAGCTGTTCGAGGTGGCTTGTTGCGGCAAAAATGACTCTTCATGAAAGAACACTCCGAAAAAAGGGTTTGCATTACACAGTTCCTTAAATGAACGCCATCAAACACTAGATATAATGCAAACGGTTTTCACGCCCGTGAAAAATATTTCATTCAATCGTTCTTATGCATAGCTTGGTTCTAATATTCCTTTGTGTTCAGATGCGGAAGTTAGTAATTTGACCGTTCGTTAGCTATGAACGAGTGTTAGTGTACTGCGTGAGTTCCGAGCGTCTAAATATAATTTGTTCCATCTATAAATGCTCTTTGTTTATCCTGAACTTATTTGGCTTCTTGCCATGTTACCGCATAAAAAGAGATGAATTTGCGTAGTTCAGTTCTCACCTCAACTGTTTGAGAAAAACAGAGCTAAAACAAAAACATGCACAATTCCAGAATCTTTAATTGATTTCTCCCTGTTGTTTGTTTAATTGTGCGCTTCAGGGTTGTATTGTTTTGCAGAAGTTTTCAGCAGTTTCTTTCTTGAGAGGGATTTTTACAACTACGCGTTTTCATCTCATTTTATATATAGAGAGTATTATTTCAAAAGCTTACATAAAATCATGTCTCACTACAGTTGCTATTTTGTTTATCATGTAACCGGTCAGCCATAATTCTTTTAAGCGGCAGTACTAAAATATTATTTTTGATTAATTATTACCCCAACCTTTTTATGTTTGCGGCAACCTTAAAAATGAGATTGGCCTTGCCAGAATTTTAGTTTTTCAATATTAAATGAATGTGGAATATATTTCAGGAAAATGTTAAATTGAAGTTCAAATAAATACTTATTCTATTGCTGATTTTATTCATTTATTGAATTTGGTTTGGTTTAGAACGCTACGGTCTTTTTTTGCTACACGAGGGCTAATTAGACCGGGACCTACTGCTTAAAGCCGATTCCGAACGGCTGCAAACATCCATGCCAACAGTGGTACTCGAACCCACGGACTCTGGTTCCTAATGCCAGCGCCCTAGCCATTCGGCCATCACCCGGCAAAATTTCATTTATTGAAAGACAATAGAATAGGATATACAAATAGAGTTTCAAATATGGCCATGAGATTCAATATAGTATTACAGTAGAAGACTCGAATGGAAATAGCTGAAAACAGTTTTGTTTTATTGATGGGAGACTTGCACAAATGTTTGATAACAGTTTGGGGCGTTCATTCATCCTCAGGAACGAGCGCATCGATCTGTCAGGCGTGAGAATCATTCAACTTAATATTTATTTGAAGGGGGGCCCTACTGATTTTGCTCTTATTTATCCACAAAAAAGGCACACCGGTTGGGAATCACTGAACTATTACTTAAATTTCACGAAGAAAAAATCCCCCCTGCAATCTACTTTGTTTATTTTTCGGAGTTAAAGGAATATGAGCACATCTTAACACAATTGAAAATAATTTTCGGAGATTCCCCTGAAAGATCTTATACCTGTAGTACACCTGTACTCGTCAAAGTAAGAGTCTTGCTCTTTTCAGTGAAGAATTTCCCCAGCTCAGAGTTTCCATGTAAAGCTACGTCTTTTCTCAAAACTTTTAGTTAATTAGAAGAGGTCTTCTGATGGGAATGGAAGAGTAATTGCTTATCCTTCAGAACCAATTGATCGTTTCTGTAAATGAATAAGAGTGGGATTTTCTCCAATTTTTATCTCCGAATACCGTCGAGTGAAAAAAAACTATCTGCTTAAAATCGAGGCCCTAAATTACTAATATGACACATGCTTTATTCTGGGGGTACGCGACCTTTTTATTAGTATCATTTTGCCTAACTCACCGAAATTTCAAGAACCTTACGAATCAGTTGTTAATATATAACAAAACTATTTTTTTTAATCGCGAGTTTTTAGTTCCCCTGTGACGTATTCTTATAAATCAATATTTACTTTTCTGTGTTTAAATCTTTTTCATGAGCAGATAAAGATTTCCCACGAAAAGAAACAAGACAAGGGTGCAACGGCGTATGCCATAGATAATCATACATGTTATCGTGGTCACCTAGATGGCAGTATGGTTGCAAGGGCATTGACCCTTGCAAAGGGACGTTCAAGGTAACGGAGTAGAGAAAAAAGTCGGCAGAATTCAGCTAGAGAGTATCGTGTGCTTGTATTTGTGTTATGATTGTGTGTGAATACTGTGGCAATATCTTATATGCCATGCATGCTGTTAGCTGTCTTCACTCGAGGTGCAAAGGATGAAATAGACTTTAGACATTCATGTCCCGGAGTCACTCGAAGGTTCAAGACACGTAAAAAGTTGTGTAAAACCGTATTCGGCAGTTAGTTGAGCATTACTGTGAAAGAAATTGTGTTGTCTTGACTTTTTGGGGGCTCTTCATATCTCTATAAAATGAATAAAATAACGAACTTTTTATCGCCCATGTCAAAAAGGAAGAAAATTTCCGATGCAGAAGATACGTTTGAATCGATTAAAGTTTCAACACTGCCATTTGCTACAAAGGCAAATGAACAATAGGACAATATATGGCCTTCTTGGTCTTTAGAACAAAAGAATGATTTCTGTGTAAAAACGTTTGGTTATGTACAATAAACAAAAAACTAAGCTGTGGTACTTGTCATAAAGTTCAAACGCTTGAAAATAAGGCAAAAATGGGTATGAAGATATCTAAGGAGTGGGCCAATTGTGAATGTTGGTCATTTTGGCTCAAATAAAGAGCAACAGTTAACATCTCTACGGATCAAAATATTCAAACACAAAAGTGCTGAGCATAAAACGGACATGAAGATATTGGAAGAGGCAAAGAAGGAAACGCAAGAGAAAGTTTGCCTGAAGTCTCTTTCACGTCAAAAGAGGTAACTGCCAAAATATTTCGCACGGCCTACTAAAATGCAAAATGTAATCAATCACTCAATAATTTTGGAATGGAACTTGACTTGCAAGAACTTAATGGTGTGGATATGGGACGAATACTTCACTCTACAAATGCTGGCATCAACATTATCAATCCCATTAGCAAGGAAATGAGAACAACCTTGGTTCTCAAAATCATAACTTCCAAATCAAAAATATCGTAAATCATCGATGATGCAACATCCCTTAACCAAAAGTCTACTTTAATATTGTATTTCGGTGTAATGATTTCTGGTTGGGAAATGACTGCTCCAGTGAATTTATTTATTGACTTGATTGAGTTAGATAATGTAACGGCGAAAGGGATTTTCTCCGCTTTGATTTGTCATGTACAATCTATTGGTTTGACAGAAGAATACCTGAATGATTATCTAGTTTCCATTGCTTGTGATGGCGCAGCAGTGATGCTTGGATCTCATGGTGGAGTTAAGAAATAATTGAAAGAAAAAATTCCATCCATAATTGTATTTCACTGTGCCAGTCATATATTGTAATTAGCCGTCCATGATGCTGTTAAGAGAATTTCTGTAATTAACAGGTTCAAGACATTTATTGACAAGTTATATGTTCTCTACCATGCATCACCAAAAAACAGTCGAGAGTTGCAAGCCTGTGCTAGTTCACTTGGAAATGCAATGAGGTCGAGAAACGTATAAGTGGTTAGTGTTTGCATATTTTTTATATCAAACATTTCTCTGATATTGAATCACAGACTGATTTATTAATATAAAGAACGAACACACACACACACACACACACATATATATATATATATATATATATATATATATATATATACTCGTAATCACGATAATCATCACTCTTTGTTAATATGAATACTTTAACACACTCAATTAATTAATAATTATCATCATTCCCGAGATATTGCGCGCGCTAGCGTCATAAATATACTTAATCATTATTTAATGTCACTTCAATATCCATCTATACCCGAGTTATCAGTATGTAATTTAATTAGGACAAGGCAGCATGGCTTATGACAAATTGGGAAAGAACAGACAATACCTCCGTTTGATGTTTCGTCGGGCACTGAAGTAAATCTTGTATCTGGCAGTAGTAGCATGGTCTTTGACATCTTAATGGTATCACGCCACGGCTTAAGTTGATTCCAAGAGCGGCGGCTCGAGTGACTCTGCACTATTATCAGCGGCATTCTCTCTCTTCTACTACGGTATCATTCTGGTCACATCTACGTTAAGGTGACTGCCTACGTTCGAATGCCAATTTAAAAAAAAAATCAATTTTTTAAGGATTTTTTGGTCTTTTATGGCAAAATAGCACTTAAAAATTAAAAAATGAACAAAAACTTATCTGTAAATACTATACTTTTTTATAAATTGGTCAATTTGAAGTAATTTTTAATGAAATTTAGCTAAAACACCTATCACTCTGCACAGAATTCTAATGTTACTATTTTAATTTTCTTCTCACACATGATACATATGACAGTTATCTTCAAAATGACACACAGTCTAAGAGAAATTTTAAAATGCAAAAATGATACAGACAATTTTATGTTCCAGTATGAAAATTTTCCTCGATTCGTCATTCTGTTTCTTGTAAAAACAACCCCAAATGATAAACTATTTATTATACATCAATTATTGTGCGTCATTTCATTAACAATAGCATCTAAAACATTTTCTGAAAATTTTATCAAATTACATACATTATTATGAGAAATATCATGATAACGGTAGAGATTTGTGCTAGAAAACATAATTCTGAGAAAAACGCATTTAAAGTTGTATGTCACTTCAATTTGTAGCAGACGATGTTTTTTAAAATAGCTATAACTCTGCTTCTAATTGATGTAGAATGAAAATGAAACGGTTTTGAAAAGAGAAAAGATTGAATTGCATGATTCTTGAAAAAAATAAAATTGTCCATAATAGTCAAAAAATGACATTTTCAACGTAGGTAGTCACCTTAAACGGCACTATCGCCTATCAAGTCAGCTCCTGGCATTTTTACTACTTTTATGTATTTGCGATTTGATTGCAACAGCCATCTTTGGCTACATTGAACTGGCAGACTAACATCGCTCACATTCTGAAGTCATCTAATAAACCAGCATCAGCATCATCCTCAAGAGTTACGTCATACAATATCATTAGTCATAACATCTCTATATAAAACAAGCTCCTACTCTCCTGTTTTACTCACTATTTCTTCTTTTTATTAACATTTTCGTTCCTCCCAGTTTGGAATCCCATTAGTGTCTCCATTTCATTTCTAAAAAACACCCACACGCATTCATTCGCTTGGGTTTTTAATTATAAACTTCTTACTGACCATTCCTGATTAGGGGAGTACCTATCTTCGTGACCCCACTTTCATCTTTCTCACGGATCTGGACCCTTTTACAACCTGGCCAGGGGGCTGGAAGCTCCTTTGTGTGGTCCATTTTTGTTACGGCCATAACTTTGCTCCCCTCTTCTACTTTTCTTCTTGCTTCCTATCATTCCTTCGTATCTTTTTATCTTTTCCAATGAATGATTTATAACCTATTCTTTGTATATTTCATTTTGGAGTCCGATTTCATTAGCCCTGTGACATGCACCAAAACCCGTTTGAAATTATCCTATTGACAATGAAAGACTCAGTATCCTCCATGCTCCTTGCCGATGTGTTTCACGTTGCTCCATCTTGCTGGAAGTAAACTCCGTTAACTCACTATCATCCAGTTGGTTCCTGAACTCTCAAAAATGTCCAGATACACATCAGTATAAAGAAAAATGATGCGCAACCGACACATCGCGCATCACACACCAACTTTTTAATCATGGACCAGTGTTTGGTGCGTGGCAAACGGGTTTTCGGCGGCCCATATACGGGTAGTTTGCTCGTTAACATAAAACCCCACCTCATCCGAGAACCATGTGATGTACCATCTACTGAGGAGCATATCAAGAGGAGCAATCACACTTATAAGTGCAATTGTGTGTCTAAACATAAAATTTGTGGATATATAAACGAATATTTAAAAGACACATATCCGTATACGCTTCAGAATTTTCACCAACATATCAGAAATAAATAGAAACTAAATCTCTTCAAGATCTTTAAAGGGAGGATTTTAAATACAGAGGGCTAAAGAATATTCTGTGTATCTACTTCAAAGAAAAGACGAAACGAGATAAGCACGGAGCTCAGATGGATAGTTTTAAAATTGCAGATGATAAATATTTGCGGAGCTGTCACATGTACGTCAGTCGAAAAAATTCCTAAAGCAGGAACCTCGTACTTTCTTCTCCTACATTCTAAATTTGTTTCCAGTTCAATTATCTATATATATAAAACAGTTCCGTAACTGACTCATTCATTCATTCATTCATTCATTCACTGACTGACTGACATACAACGCACAGACCAAACCGCTGGACCTAAAGGGCTGAAATTTTGCATGGCGATTCTTCTTATAGTGTAGGGGTGCACTAAGAGAGATTTTTGAAAAATTCTTCTTAGATTTTTTAAAATTAAATTTTTAAGCTGTTTTTTTTACTTTTTTTAGGTTTGCATTTAAAATAATAATTTGAGTGTTATAAAATTTACATCACGAGAAAGATCATAAAAATTCCTTTAAAATGAAATCTTTTTCGAATCTTTACCTTCATTTCCTGATTTTTGGTGAATTTTTAAAGATTAATTTTTAGAATTTAATTTATTAAATGCTGATCACGTGACTTCTTTTTCTGGTACTTTAAATAAATTTATCGTCACGTGCATAAAAACTAAATAGACAAAAAATAATTTTTTTTCTTGCTAATGCAGCAGACGATTGGATATTATCCAAAAAAATATTAAAATACAGTAAGAGAAATGTTCCAGAAACTGTACTATATTCTTTAGTATTCTTTATATTAGATTTAATTTGAATATCTTCTTCTACATTATTTTGTCTATAAAAATATCCCTTACGATTTTTTTATAAATAAATATATATATATATATATATATATATATATATATATATATATATTTTACATCAATTATATACATTGATCGTCGTATTTATTATATATATATTGGCATTAATTGCATACATTCACCGATGTTTTTACTTTGAATGTACTCCGTAGCGAAGTGCGGGTTTTCAGCTAGTCTATATATATAAAACAGTTCCGTAACTGACTCATTCATTCATTCATTCATTCACTGACTGACTGACATACAACGCACAGACCAAACAGCTGGACCTAAAGGGCTGAAATTTTGCATGGCGATTCTTCTAATAGTGTAGGGGTGCACTAAGAAAGATTTTTCAAAAATTCTTCTTAGATTTTTTTAAATTAAATTTTTAAGCTTGTTTTTAAACTTTTTTTACGTTTGCATTTAAAATAATACATTGAGGGTTATAAAATTTATATCACGAGAAAGATCATAAAATTTCCTTTAAAATGAAATCTTTTTCGAATCTTTACCTCCATTTCCTGATTTTTGGTGAATTTTTAAAGATTAATTTTTAGAATTTAATTTATTAAATGCTGATCACGTGATTTCTTTTTCTGGTACTTTAAATAAATTTATCGTCACGTGCATAACAACTAAATAAACAAAAAAAATTTTTTTTCCTTGCTAATGCGGCAGACGATTGGACATTATCCAAAAAAATATTAAAATACAGTAAAAGAAATGTTCTAAAAACTGTACTATATTAACTGTACTATATTCTTTAGTATTCTTTATATTAGATTTAATTTTAATATTTTCTTCTACATTATTTTGTCTATAAAATTATCCTTTACGATTTTCTTATAAATATATATATACTAGCTGTACCCGTCCCGGCGTTGCTCGGGTAATGTAATTACCAATTTTTTAGTAGCCTTAACCCTTTGTTAATGGGCGTCGCTGTCATCCTTTTCCTCACCACGATACATTATTTTACCCATATAAATTTAATCCTTTCTGGCACATTTTGGCAAAATTTTTGACATAGGATTACTAATCGAATATCACTGCAATAGTAATCGATTTCCTTGAAAGCGAATATATCACATCCTCCACATGCTGAAATTCTTTGAAATCTTCATAGATTTTTTCCACAAATACACCACAAATTATATGATATTAACTAAGTGCTGGCCAAAAAAATTACGGCATTACTAAATGCGATTTTTTAATCGATTATGAATGTAATAGTAATCGATTTCCTTTAACCACTCAATCCCTCATAGAAAATAAACGCCCCAACTCATCACGTGCATTACGTCGAAAAACTGGTTTTTCTCCTAGCTTCACCCGCTGTACCTTCGTCCGGAAGTGAAGAACGAAATCTCCAAAATGAGATTTCTCGCAAGAGTTTCCGAATCATAAAATAAATTATTAAAAAATAACTACAATTTGTAAATTAATTTTGGTTCTGGCTTTCGAAACTGTGATGTCTAGGGTCTCTGAGATAAAAAATTCGTAAAAATGTAACGATATTTACGTATCGATTCGACAATTTGGAAAAAAGGGTCACGGACAAAATCGCGTTTTTTTCCGAAAAACGGGTGCGTACAGGCGATCGAAAAAAAATCACAATTAATCGATAAATTAAGACAGACAATTTTAATTGTGATTTCCGTATAGTGTCATCTTTCCCGGATAGGCTCGTCTGAAAAAAAAAATTCTTGGACGGATACGTTAGGATTTAAGGAGCTTTTACTCGTCCGGGAGCTCCAAATCGCGACTAAATATTTAATTACGGAAAATCTAATTAAAAAATCGAAAAAAGGGCTTCGAGGTGCATAATGAGACCTCGGGAGGCATCTTCGTGTCGAATCTCAAGACTGTCCGACCAACCGTCTTTGCGCCGCGCCGCGAGCAGACAAAAACTCGGTCACACACACACAGACTTTGCCTTTTATATATAAAAAGATATTGCATCAATTGTATACATTGATCGTCGTATTTATCATATAATATATATTTATATTTGGCATGAATTGCATACATTGACCGTTGTATTTAATTTGAATGTACTCCGTAGCGAAGTAAGGGTTTTCAGCTAGTATATATATAAAACAGTTCCGTAACTGACTCACTGACATACAACGCACAGACCAAACCGCTGGACCTAAAGGGCTGAAATTTTGCATGGCGATTCTTCTTATGGTGTAGGGGTGCACTAAGAAAGAATTTTGGAAAATTCTTCTTAGATTTTTTTAAATTAAGTTTTTAAGCTGTTTTTGTAACTTTTTTTAACTTTGCATTTAAAATAATAATTTGAGGGTTATAAAATTTATATCGCGAGAAAGATCATAAAAATTCCTTTAAAATGAAATCTTTTTCGAACTTTTACCTCGATTTTCTGATTTTTGGTGAATTTTAAAGATTAATTTTCAGAATTTAACTTATTAAATGCTGATCATGTGATTTCTTTTTCTGGTACTTTAAATAAATTTATCGTCACGTGTATAACAACTAAATAGACAAAAAATATTCTTTTTCTTTCTAATGCAGCAGACGATTGGATATTATAAAAAAAAAAATAAATATCCCTTACGATTTTTTATATATATAACATCAATTGTATACATTGATCGTCGCATTTATTATAAATTTATATATTTATTTTTTTGGCATTAATTGCATACATTGACCGTTGTATTTAATTTTAATGTACTCCGTAGCGAAGCGCGGGTTTTCAGCTAGTATATATATATATATATATATCGTTGAGAATTTAAAGGTTTCTTTGAGAAAGAATTTATTTAAGGAATAGAGAATGAAATGTTTTTTTTTTCAGCGCTTAAAAAGGATAAAATAATGTATAGTTGAAGAAAGTGAAAAACTTCGATGCGTACAAATATAATAAAATTTTTGCGGAAAAAAAGGAATGGATAATAATATGAAATTTTGAGAAATTATGGAGAAGAAACATACAATGCATACGTGTAAATACAATAGGCACGCATGAAAACCTATTTATTTCTAAACATCCTTAAATACTTAGCAAAACTTTAATAGATATGTAAAAAGAAACGTATTTTCTTAAAAATTATTTATAAAGGAAGAAAAAAAATTCATATTAAAACATATTTGTGAAGGATTATGCAGGTTGTTTTAAAAGTGTGTATAAATCTTTAAAAAGCAATAAAAGTTATGTAGGTATAGACGGACAATTTTCCTTGCCATGCAAAGATAGCGGAAACTTTGACACATACAGTTAATATTTAATATGAAAATCCTTGGTAAATCTGCAGGCTCCCCCATCTATGACGTCATACCTACGTTTCTTCCTGCTCGTAAGGGATATCCAAGTAATTTCAATGGCTGCAGTAATCTCAGAATGCAGCTGCTGTTTCCATGTTGTTTGGAAAAAACAATCTTTGATGTTACTAAATTATATTTGATACCATATACAACAATTCCACATTTATATCGCGATCAGCTGCAATTGAGGTAGTGATGATGTAAACACACATAATATTTAGTTAGAGCTTAATTTGTTTTCCTATCGTTTCTCCTTTAGTTCATGTTGCCCCATCGGGCCGTCCATTCATGTATAAATTCTCTGATTATGAATAAATATTTGAAGGTAGAAAGGGCAGGCTGTTTTGCGAATCTTAATCAATTTATGTTGAGCTAAAAAGCTGATTTTATTCTGTCCTCAACATATCGCTAGAAACTTTTAGTGACATCCTTACTTAGGATAGAGAGAGTTAGGGTGTCGTCTAAAATTTGCATATTTAACCTTTTTAGGCTCAGCTGTTTAAATACTTTTGAGTAACATTAAAATTTGCTTATATCAGCTCCACATCAAAAATTTCTTTTAGGAAGACTAAGTATTTTGATTTTTAGACCCTAACGTTGTCCAAAATGATGTACCATATATCCAAATTTTAATTATTAATATAAGCAACTGCCCTAAGAACTGAACTCTGATTAATTATAACCTTTATAACATCCATCACTCAAACGTCCGTACTCATACGAATTTAATGCTGAATCATGATAACCATAGTCGATATTCAAAAACATTCCAACGAGCAATGATTTAAACGGAAAAACTACAAAACATAGAAAAATAAAATTTTATAAAACTGAACATCACATCGATAAAATAAAGCAAAAAAGTATTGCTAAATGTAAACAAAAGAAATTATTGATAAAGTCAGATAAACTTTTCCACAAAACAAAGCTAAAACAAAGGTGATCAAACAACAAAGAGAAAGTGATAACTTTACACAAATACTATACACATGTTCAAAGGTTTAAAGTTTAATTTTCCGTTTACGTAGGTTAAAACTACAGATTAAGAAAGATTACAAAATTATGTAAGGGGCATGTTGGAAAAGATTATTTACTACGGAAAGCATTAACCTTTATTTTTTCGCTTTACATTAAGTTGAGATGACGCCCTAAAAGTATTGTATATCTTAACAGGGTGAGCAACACAAGACGCTTTTAACTATGAAGAATAATTCGCACGCAGTTTGATAAACCCTTAAGTAATTTTTTAGATGTTATGTGTCATTGAAGCATGGTATAAATGACTCAAACAATCAATTTCGTTCTACTGTATATCAATTCTTCGATTGTGGTGGCGAAACTTTTGTGTGTATGGGGTAATTTAAATTTATATTAAAATAATTACTAATTAAAGTTAGGATAAATCCTTACACTTCATTTACTTCTACTGACAGTTAATATTTAGTTTTAATTAAATTTAACTTTTATCATTAGCCATTGTGGTTAGTACATTTATGTAGATGGAAAAGTTTGTGTTGTGTTTTATTTTAATGTAATAACCCATAAATATAATTAAAGTTTACCCTTGGTTCGACTGACTGTTGCATCACTGTGGTGATTAATGAGCCAAAAAGGAAAAGAGAATTTAAATCAACTAAAATTACCTCTTTATCATTGGAGTACACCTAAAAATAAATTCACTCTCCTAAAAGAAAAGATTTCAAAAATTCAACTCTGCTGAAATAAAAAAACCTAAAGCTAAAAATTAGAAACTTAACTCAAGGCAAGGACTGACATGACACAACTTTACAAACTAAAAATAACAAATTTATTAACAATTTCACTGACATTATAACAATCAAACTCGTTATCTCAAGATTTACTTAACATTATTCCGAGAAACCAAATTCAAGCATTAAAATGCCTTTACGGTAAAACCAAAAATTTATATCATCTCAACACAATTAAATAAATAAAAATTTCAATGAATTAAAGTGAAGTGGCTGGTGAATCAAAAAAACTTTGTTACTCTAATTGTAATTGCTAACATTAAAAAATAAAATAAAATAAAAATAAAATAAAGAGTCTTAAGGACACGCTGCAGCTTTCAAAAATGGAGAGAAATTAAGGATAGAATTTAAAGAACAGAAAAGAAAGGAAAAGAAAGAATATCACCCGTGGCCATCGTCCCTAGGCCGGGAGCCGGACGGCTCCAAGCTTGGGTCTTAGGCTCCCTCGCTACCAGGCCAGAATCCACTTTTCAAACTCCCGCGCTCCCGAGTCAGCCCAACACCGACTCAAACACAAAGCCTCGGCGCAAAGTTGGGACTAGGGGCTGACGTCACCAATCTCAGTCATAGCAAATCGCCATTCGAGTTGACATCGTACTGTGTTACCTTGCTGTATGCGTATGCTGCAGCACGGAATTTTATACTTGAAGTTTTATTAGAAGATTTTGGAATAATTCAAATAAAGGTAAGTACCCCTTTTCACTGTCATTACTGTAATTTTAATATTGCTAATATTTAAAGCATGTATTATTTCTGTTTCGTTACTTCATCATGGAGTAGGCTTAATTGCTGACTATCAACACACGTGATAGTCAGTGATTTATGTTACTTCTGCTTAAGTATGTTACATTATCGAGAATTTTTATTCTAAGTAATAACGTAACAAGGCTGAAGATCACTGTTAAGCCTCCATCAGTTTAATTTTATCATTTGTAAGACATAATAACTTTTAAATTGATACGATGAATAAACTTAGTAACGTGTGTATAATGTATATATATGTGTGTGTGTATAATGTATATATGTGTGTGTGTATAATGTATATATGTGTGTGTGTATAATGTATATATGTGTGTGTATTATGTATATATGTGTGTGTGTATAATGTATATATGTGTGTGTGTATAATGTATATATGTGTGTGTGTATAATGTATATATGTGTGTGTGTATAATGTATATATATGTGTGTGTGTAATGTATATATGTGTGTGTATAATGTATATATGTGTGTGTATAATGTATATATGTGTGTGTGTAATGTATATATGTGTGTGTATAATGTATATATGTGTGTGTATAATGTATATATGTGTGTGTATAATGTATATATGATGTGTGTGTGTATAATGTATATATGATGTGTGTGTGTATAATGTATATATGATGTGTGTGTATAATGTATATATGATGTGTGTGTGTATAATGTATATATGATGTGTGTGTGTATAATGTATATATGATGTGTCTGTGTATAATGTATATATGATGTGTGTGTGTATAATGTGTGTGTGTGTATAATGTATATATGTGTGTGTATAATGTATATATATATATGTGTGTGTGTATAATGTATATATGTGTGTGTGTGCGTGCATTTGTATTACTGATTTTTCCACCTATGTGAGTAATCACCATAACAGCATTTTGCTGTGTTCATATTTTTGATAGTAGCGCATTCTTTAATTATTCTGTCGTAAATGTCTTGCCATAAGAAAATTAAACTCTTTTATAAAAGCTTCTGTCACAACTTATAATAGTAAATCTGTTTATACTTATTTTACCATATTTTCTTTTTTGTTTTCTCTCTCTCTCTGTATATATATATATATATATATATATATAGTGTTGTGTATATATATCTACTAGAAAAGCTTCCTTTTAATGTATATATATGTTTGTGTGATGTGTATATATATCTACTAGTAAAGCTTCCTTTTTATGTCAGGTATTTTTGTTTAGTCTTGCAAACTCATGGGATGTTAGAATTAACCCGGTACTGTATTGATGAGTGTAAAATGAAATATATTTTAACTGGAAAAATTCAGACTGATTGTTTAGAAGCAAGATTTGGAAAATATAGACAAATGGTCGGTTCTCAATATCATATCTCAATGAGGCAACTATTAGAGTGTGAAAAAAAACTAAGGTTACAATCTTGTATTAAATTAGAATTACTGTTAAGTTCTAGAGTGGTTCCACTTACACATTTTGATGGTGAAAGCCTTGATATTGGGGCTTATTTTAAAGAGAAGGATGATGGTTACAAGGCATTACCCCAGATAGACATTAATGAAGCTAAAATTACAAATGTTAAACCGTATTTACCTGTAATTACATATCTAGCAGGATACTGTAGTCATACCGTTAATAAAAAACTGAAGTGCAGTTATTGCAAAGAAAATCTGGTTCTGAATTCAGATATAAATTTAGACAATTATAACCTTATAAGAAATCTTGATCGTGGAGGTCTCAAATGTCCTTCACAGCTTGTAGTGACTGTGGTAATGTTTAATTATATTATTGTAAATTTTTTGTCATCAGATGTTAAATTGTTTGCAAAAATAACTAATCAAAGACGAGTAATTGTAAATTTAACATTGAACACATTAAAGGAAAAAGAAATTATTTTAGAACCTGAATGTCCTAATGGTCATGATGGTGACTATATTTGTAAATTATTGCTGTGTGCATCTACAAACATCATGTTGAAAAATTTGTGTATGAAAGAAAATGATAATTTAAGTAAATTAAAAGAAGAGAAAAAGAATATTAAAAAGCGTAAACTTGAAACATTGCAAAAATAGTGTAATAAATTTTGTTTAAATATACATATTTGTAATACTTCTGTAATAAAAATGGCATAATAAAGAATTGTATTTCATTTTTGTGATTTCATTGTCATTTCATTGTCATTTCATTTTTGTTCTTTCATTTCTTTAAACTACAAAAATCATTTTTATTGAATAAAGTTAAAAACAAGGAGAAAACTGACAATTTGTGAAGGAAAATCAATTAGTGTTTATATATTATAAGAAAATAACTCTTAAAATATTAATTTGTTTTTGCAATAATAAGTGGTGTGATGAAGACTTGACATTTAAAGAAAATGGGGAAAAGATATCCATTAGTGTTTATATCTTATAAGAAAATAACTCTTAAAATATTAATTTGTTTTTGCAATAATAAGTGGTGTGATGAAGACTTGAGATTTAAAGAAAATGGGAAAAAGATATCCATTAGTGTTTATATATTATAAGAAAATAACTCTTAAAATATTAATTTGTTTTTGCAATAATAAGTGGTGTGATGAAGACTTGACATTTAAAGAAAAGGGGGAAAAGATATCCATTAGTGTTTATATCTTATAAGAAAATAACTCTTAAAATATTAATTTGTTTTTGCAATAACAAGTGGTGTGATGAAGACTTGACAGTTGAAGAAAATGGGAAAAAGATATCCATTAGTGTTTATGTCTTATGAGAAAATAACTTTTCAGTTTCCTAGCAGAGCCTTTTAATTTTCCTTATAAAAAAGGTCGCCTTCATTTTCCTAATATATCTTTGACCCAAGTAACTAACACACACACACACACATATATATATATATATATCGATATTGACTGAAGTAGAAAAAATTGCTAATATCAGGCTTAAATGTACGCTCACGAGCCGAAACACCCACCTCTCCGCTGAGAGAAGGTGTTGGCCGAAACCGGACGATTCGAATGACCGGGGTATGTGACGTCACGGACTGTGCGCCGTGGCTTTGAGTTTGAGTCGGTGTTGGTCAGCCCCTTGTCACCACTTGCATCATTTGCGTAAAATCAGCCTCCATACAAAGTAGTCCATCGGCGCGCCATGAATTGCAGATAATGAAAATGAGGGGGAAGGCTACAGGTTGCATTCTTGAACTCTGCAAATCGTTATACAATTTATTATTCACCCCTTCTCGTTCTTGTTGATTAAAATTAATTCACGGCGCCCTAGTCATCCACCTGATGTATTCTTGCGCACTTCCTTCTGTTATACTGAGATTTCTCCCCCGTTCGAAAAATGGCGTGCAGCGGATGTATCGGGTTACAGACAGCGGTAAGGGTAGCGATACGAACTTGTTATCAAGCACAGATTCAGTTTTTGGGAAAGAAAGAAAAACAATGAATATATCTAAAACTTTTACTATTTATCTAAATTTCTTCAACCTTTGAAGTAAAATTCACCAGCCAAAAATACGCACCAGCCACTTACAAGGTTTATAAATCAGATTAAGTAAATAATAACAATTGGAACAATGAAGCCAAACATATGATGATCTCCCCTAGTTTAATTTTTCCTAATGTCAAAACATTTCGAGAAATTTGCGCACTATTCTCCAAATGCGATGACATTAATCAGATAAATGAATATTTGATCATCACAAGTTTAACCAACAAGTATAGTTAGCAGAGGCTTAATAAATCTATGACAAAGCACAACCGCTACTAACATTTAATTACTTAAAAACCCGAGATTAAAATAAACGTTAATTATTTGTAAAACTATTAATTATCATCACAACACGATTACCCAGGCAGAGAATATATATATATATATATATATATATATATATATATATATATATATATATATATATAATCTTATTAATAAAAGCGAATGTTTGCATGCGTGTGTGTGTGTGTGTGTGTGTGTGTATGTGCGGCCCCCAGGCGAATCTATAAAACTTACAGCCGTGCAATTTTGCACACGGGTAGTACAGACTATGGGAAGGTGCACCTCGAAGCCCGAATTTTAAATTTTATTCTAGAAAATTTTTATTTTATGTTTTTTAACTTCAGATTGCGATATCTCGGCAAAAAATGATCGTAGAATTTTGATCTTTTTACAGTCTAAGACTACAGACATTTCTCCTTCAAACAAGACCTCATTTGTTTAAAAATAATTTAAAACAGACTAATATTTTCATCAAAATATTAAACCCTTTTTTTCGAGAAATTTACGCATTTTGAGTATCTACTGTCGATGCTCTTCGTGTTTTTATCTTACAAAGAAAATATTTACATCATCTGGAAGATGAAAGCTTTCTCATTCATATAAACCTCATTTCCAGTCTCTATCTTAAAATTTCGATTTTTAATTGAATTTTAAAGAACGAAACTTCAACAAAAATTTTATGTGGTTCTTGGAATGCGGTACTCTAGGTATTGGAATCAATAATTCATAGGAACTGCGCATCCGCACAAGGAAACGTTTTATTTACTTTTGCCGGTGTTCACTTTTTCTGTATTCTGTCAATTTTTGTTTAATTTAGTTACTTTTTTGCATATTCCTTCTTTTTATGCTTCTGTCTGAAACTCTGGAATATTTTCATTATCATTCTAATACTTCGAAACTTAACAATGTTTACGAGGGGTGTTTTAAAACAACTGTTAATTATGTTTGTGTTTATCTTTGATTATGTTTGTGCTTAGCTTTGAGAAAAAGATATTTTGTAAAGGTTTTTTTGGTCTTTTATGGTAAAATAGCACTTAAAAATAAAAAAAGAAACAAAAACTTACCTGTAAATAGCATACCTTTTATATAAATTGATCAATTGGAAGTAATTTTTAATGAAATTTAGCTAAAACACCTATCATTCTGCACAAAATCTTAAAGCTAATATTTAACTTTTGATTGTGGAAATATTTGATGTTAAAACATGTTAGCAATGCATTACATATGTATTATTTTGTATGTCAAATATAGTTGCACATTAATTTTATAGAAATTTGTGGTAAGACTTTCTTAAGTAGCATGATTTATTTTTTCTCGATGATATCTTTTTCTTAATAGTCATATTTTGAGAACACAACTTTTTTAAATTCAAAAAAACACAAATAACAGTTTAGGTTAACAAGATTTATTGTCAAGAATTATATTTCACATGATTTGACAAGCCAAGTCAAGAAGTGTTGAAATTAATGGAGGTAAGATTAATTTTTTTTTACATTCAGTAATTTTTTCATGTCCTGATAAATGATTCATAAATTAGAATCGATAGCTGATTTATATCTCTTTTATATTTTTAGAATTTAACTTCTTACTTCTGTTTTAACTTTCCTTTCTATTTTACCATCATGTTTTGTTTTGCTATTATTGAAGTGTATAAAATATTTTTCATTGCTTACAACGATTTAATTTTTTTTTTGTATTATTGGCCTGAGCATATCTGGCCGCAGCCTGTACTTTTTATTCATACTGTGTTATTTATCCTGTTATTTTTTCTACGCCATTTATACTGTATTTAGTTTTTAAATTGATTTGGTATTGTTTACTTTTAAGCTTTTTCCGAATAATTTTCCGAATCTTTACCCCGGAAAGAAGAGAGACTGAAAGAAATCAGACAACAACATAGTTGGACAAAAAAGCACAGGATCGTCATGATTTGTTAGCAAGAGAGTTTCATCAGAAACAAAAATCTCTTATGAGTCTCATCACAAAGGCAAAGATTTTTAGAGAAGTTAGGTGTCATATGTACACCATAATTGCAGTTTTGGCTGATTTAAACTCTGTATTCTCACATTTTGATGCCCCTGTAGCAGTAGTGGATTACATGGTTAACTGGAGTTACTCATTTTGTTCCATTTTAAAGGAATTAGGCTGTGGTTCACCTGGGAATGGCGTTTAGAAACATACGGCATATGAGGCAGATATTATAGATCAAATAATATCCAAAGATGACACTACTTCAGTCAGTTTTCACAAAACAACTGTCTCCGTCCACATGTTGCAGAAACCTCCTCTACACGATTTCTTCATTCGGGAATGGCGTTTAGAAACATACGGCATATGAAGCAGATATTTCGGATCAAATAATAGCCAAAGATGACACCACTTCAGTCGGTTGTCACAAAAGAACTGTCTCTGTCCACATGTTGCAGAAGCCTCCTCTACACGATTTCTTCATTCGGGAATGGCGTTTAGAAATATACGGCATATGAGGCAGATATTACGGATCAAATAATAGCCAAGATAGCAAGTGTCTATAGATAATGCGGTGATTGTCCCGTATTGCCCTCTACTAACCACAATTTTCAATGCCCATATAAACGTACTTCAGGAGCTTCAGGAAGAGTAGTGGTAACTACAGAACATGGGCCGGGCCCTCCACTGTAGGATGATATAGCAACGCACAAAACTTCAGTGATCAATAAAAACGAATCTAGGAAGGAAAATAGAAAGTGGGGAAAACAAATAGCTTCGATAGAACAAGTAAAGCTAAAACAAGGGTGAGAAAAGAAACAGGGCGAACAAACAGGACAAACAATTAAAAGTTTCGAGCAAGATTAAAAGTTACGAGCAAGAGCCCATATAAACGTAGAGTACTGTAATTCAGTTTTATAGTGTTGCGTGTGAGTGGAACACTGGTGTGTGGTTTTCAAATGATTTTAGCTTTTACTGGAAATTAGCAGAACATTAGCTTCCAAAACAGTAATTGTTTGGAAAGTTTTTATTTATATACACAACTCACTACCATAATACTCTTAAAATTTATATTTTAACACATTTCGGTTACTGCTGTTGTTTGTAAACACACAATCTTCATTGTCATGCTCATATCAGAAATTTCTCATTCGGATGATGCTCATTTAATGCGTGTTTTCAAAAGTGAAATATACCATGTTCTGTAAATGCCCCGAAAATATTTCTATACTGGAGATGTAGACAGATTAAAGAATTTAAGTAAACTTTTGTGTAATTTATACATTTGTGTGTGTTTAATTATTTCAATTAATATATTTATATTTTTTAAACGTTTTATTCTTGCATTCTTTTAGGGGTTTATAGTGTTGCGTGTGAGTGGAACACTGGTGTGTGGTTTTCAAATGATTTTAGCTTTTACTGGAAATTAGCAGAACATCAACTTCCAAAACAGTAATCGTTTGCAAAGTTTTGAATTTAATTTATTAAATGCTGATCACGAGATTTCTTTTCTTTTTGTGATACTTTAAATTAATTTTGCGTCACGTGCATAACAACGAAATTAATTGACAAAGAAAATATTAAAATACAGTAAAATATAAAATTTAACCACTAGACTAATTGAGATGGAAATTTTAAAAAATTTAGTTCAAATTAGTATGTTTTATGGATATTAAATCAAATCTATATATAAAACTGTAATTTCCTCTCAAAATATGCTTCGCCATGACGATAAATAAGTCCCAAGGCCAAACTTTAAAATATGCTGGCATACATTTACGAGAAAATTGTTTCTCCCACGGTCAGTTTTACGCGGACGAGCCAGTAATATTAGTTCCGCCCAATGAAGAAACAAAATATATTGTTTATAAGAAAATCCTCTAAAAAGCAATTTCATTACTTTCTCATTGTAATTATCCTAAAATGTACCACGTAGCGAAGCACGGGTATTCAGCTAGTATATATATATATATATATATATATATATATATATATATATATATATATATATATATATATATATATATATATATATATATATATATACACTCTGTCGCTAAAAAATATATGTACCCAGAGGAAATCGAGCTACTATCACGTAACTTAGCAGGAATGTAGTCTGGTAAGACATATGCAAATGATTAAAATTTCGACGCCAATGAGACAAGGGTAAGCGCGCTATGCGCATATGAGATGCGCAGCTGGGAGAGTTTAAAAGCATGATTGCTCGGGCCATAGGGTTACTCAAACTAATCTGTAGATTGGATGGTCGGTATTGTGACTAGAGATGCCTCTGAGACGTAACCGGCGACAGTACGAACAATTGTCGGACTTTGAGAGGGGGCGTATAGTATGTCTCAGAGAAGCTGGTTGGTCGAACAGGCGTATCGACCGCCACGTCAGTCGGAGCGATATGGTAGTTGATCGGTGTTGACAACAATGGACCACGGAAGGCATAGTCTACCATCGCGGAGGGTCAGGGCGTCCCAGGAACACAAATGCGCTCGAGGATCGCGCAATTATAAGAGCGGCCACGTCCGCACCAACAACGTCGCTAGAATCAGTTCGACGCCATTTACCACCTTCCAGACATCCGGTGGTATCAAGGGAAACCATTCGGAAACGACTGGCCGAAGCAGGTATAAGGAGCCCACCTCCATTAAGACGCCTACCACTGACCACACATCATAGGCAATGTCGATTGGATTTTTGCCGACCTCGGGCAAGCTGGAATGTGACGGACTGGAGGCGTGTGATCTTCAGCAATGAATCCCGATTCCGTCTGAATGCTGATGACCAGCGCATACGCGTGTGGAGGCGGCCAAGCCACCGGTCCGATCGGGCATTTGCTGTCGAGAAGCATACGGCGATTACACAAGGTGTGACAGTGTGGGGAGCGATTTGTTGGGACACACGATCACCTCTAATCATCCTTCAACGCACTTTGACGGCACGCAGTTGCGTGGGCGAGATTTTACCGCCAGTATATATAATTAACTTTTACTAACTGCCTATGCTATCAAGTCGCCCAGGGGCCATTTAGCAAGAAAACGCTTGTCCACATACTCTCTTTTTTCTGTTTAAATTGAATTTAGCTCGGAAGTATTTCTGAAACCCGAGAATACGAATACAGTGGGGGAGTAACTCAACAGATGGAAAAAGGATGAAGGGAGGAATTCCGAATTAAGGAAGATTATTTGGCGTTATATACTGGTCGCTCCACCTTTAAAGAATGACCACAAGAAGCGAGTGCCATGGACCACGCAGAAACTCAGCTCACTAGTAATATAGGAGTAAGTCGTGTAGTCAATATTTATCTTCATGATTTTCAAGGAAATCGAATTAATGTTCTTAGTTTTCATTTAAATGTTGCAAAAGCAAATAACACTTACATGAAAAGAGGTAAAAGACTTGCTTTGGGAGAAAAAAATTAAAAAAATTTTTGTCATTAAAATTTTTAAACGAAATTATTGTTAAATTACCAGATGACATTTTCATATTTTAATCGGAATTTTGAACATTTATTTTAAAATACTAAACATGATCAAATATTTAATATATGAATACAAATCCGTGACTAATGACATCTAAAATTTAAGTTATTTAAGCTGTTAGGGATAGAAATTCTATCAGCGTTTAAAAAAAAAAGCCAATAAAGAGAAGGAATAAAAAAAATTCTAAAGGAATTTCCTTTTTGTCGACCAATGTACACTGCTTGCCATTAAAATTGCAACACTATAAAGGAGGGAAATACAAACGTAAAATTCGCATGAAAGGAAGAAGATGCTGGGATATGCAAATGATTAACATTTAAGCGCATTCAAACGATGCAGGAGGGAGAAACGGTATCTCAAACTCTGTATAAAAGGAAAGTTACGCAGCGGGTTTCTCATTCGGAAATAGCTTTTAAATGTTGCTTGTTTGTGAGAAGATCGTGTTATTCCTCGTATAAGAAGGAGTAACGGCTACCAGAACGTGGCCTATTGAGAGTGCAGCTTATCATTCCATGACATTGCTACTCGCATTGGTCGATATCCAACGACTATCATGCGAATATGGAATGAGTTTAGGAGGGCCATACTGAACCACTAACGCCAGAGAGGACACATGTTGTCAGGTCGGCCTTGCAGGATGGTACAGCCATTTCACGGACCTTGAGTCAGGATATGGACTTGTTTGCAGCACGACAACTATCCGCATGGACAGCGCGATGACGTCTGGAGCAGCACGGACCATTATTGCGGCTTTCCTTGACGATGCAGCATGGAGATGTGCGGCGACAATGGTGCGCTCAACGATAAAAATGGATACAGGAGTGGCACCACGCCGTCTTTTCAGACGAGTCCCGATTCTGCGTGCAGCATCATGATGGACGTATCCAAGTCTGGAGGCACCGAGGAGAACGCACGTGGCCTGTTTGCATTCGATATCGCAATATGGGCCCTGTAACTGGTGTGATGGTATGGACAGCCATTGGTTACACGACACAAGCACCTCCTGTTTGCATCGTCGGCATTCTGAACAGCCAGAGTTACATTTCTCAGATATTAAGGTCGGTAGCTTTGCCCTATCTTCGAGGCCTCGGAGACTTCATCTTTCAACAAGATGACGACAGACCGCATGTTGTCCGTCGTTTCCTGACCTGCCTCGACACAGATGGAGGTCTACTGCCGCCCTGGCCAGCACGTTGTCCATATCTTTAACCCATTGAAAACATCTGGGCATGGATGGATGAGAGACTGGGCCGCCACCGTTCTCCAAACACTACGATTGATGAAGTGAGGCATAGACTTGAAGAAGCATGGAATAACTTTCCCGTATCCGTCGTCCAAGCCCAATTCGACTCGATGCCGAACCGGGTTAGAGCCGTTTTAGCTGCCAAAGGTGGCAGCTGTGTGTACTACTTTCGGACCCAGTATACCCCCAAATTGCCTACAAATTTAATCCTGTTTTCTTCCTACTATGCTGTATACGTACAATAAGTAATGTTTTGTTATTTGCTTTCCTTCCTGGTGTTGCAATTTTAACGGTTAGCAGTGTAATATAACTCGAAATAGAAGGGAGAAATCAGAATTATCTTAATGCGGGACAGCTGGACTTTGTGTAAATGCAAAAATAAAAAAAAAATGTTGCCCATTCTGCTAATCTATCAATTACATAGAAAATACAGCGGAAAAAGGAAGGAAAGTTATCAATCAGATAATTTTCCCCGATTGCGATGCTATAAAAATTATTTTTCCTATTTACCATCCCTATATGACATGATCCGTTAATAAATATTACAACACTTCATTTAATAGGTCATAAAAATTTGCCTAGAAAATAGATTTATGATGGAAAACTATTTATAATTTAAACCTAATAAAGCCGGTTAGAGATGGATTTCGAGTGTCAAAAAATTTTATCTTTCTACCTATCAAGCTTGTAAAAATCTATGGATGAAACTTAATATAAATTAGATTTGAAAACTAGATTAAAAGACAGCTTAAGTATTTCCAACTGACACCTTCGGATATATGGCACTATCACTTAGATCAGGGTAAACAAAAGTTATATAAAGTTTTTAAAGGCTGCAATCGTGGAAATATCATATAATTTGGAAGCGGGAGTAAAATTTAGTCCTTATTTTGAAAATAATACGTCTACAATATGTTTGAAAAAAAAACAATTATCTTAATTCTTTTTTTATGGCAATAATTCTTGATAAGCATGTTGTAATTTCTTGTGTTTCAATCTGTGAAACAAGAGGGTTATAATAAAGATAATTTTAAGGTAAATATAAGATAAGATAATTTTCAGTTCGAAAAAGCGCAGCATAAAATAAATTTAAATTGAAATCCTACAATTAATGATCTCTATGTAATACATTTGAGTCTATTTTCAGATTTGAGAACCACAGGCATTATTCATGTTACATCACTATATGTCTAATATGAAACGTATCTTTTATTTGATCACACTCACTTGTAACAGTATTATTTACCTACAAATATTTGGAAATTATCTTTAATAAACTTTAATTTTAGATGACAGTGACAATCCATATTTCATAAAACATGAATAGTTACTCACTGTTGAACTCTGGAAAACGAAGTGAAAGAAATTTTTTGGAGCGAGTCAGATTTGGCAAGATTTCAGGTTTTACTAGTGGACATTCACTTTACGTTTAATGGGACTCTAATGTCAATGTCAAGGTAAGTGTATTCATTAAGGTGACGTAAAAATGGAATTTTTAAAAAGTGTATGATTTTTGCTAGAAGAAATCTGTACATTTCTTTGCTACTTCCCTGCCTAAGATTAGATGAAATAAAAGGATTTTAGTATCTCTAAACTCCAATAAGCAAATTAACTAACTTCTTAGTACATAGTATCTAAAAGAAGTGACGCAAATTCAATGTGCATTTTAGGCCCGTATGCCGATCAAACACTTACGAGAGCAAAGCTCTCGCAAAGCCCCTCCCTTCCGCAGAGGGGTCGCAATCGCGATGCAGATCAAACAGCGAGACCTTTTTCTCTCGTAAATACGAACGTCACGTGATCAAAACTTGCGGCTAGTAGGGAGCTCTCGTAAGACTCGTCTTTTCTCTCGCAAAGCCGGAATAGTCATTCGCTTTGCGAAGGAGAAGGATGTTATCCCTTTCTTTAAGCAGGGAATGGATATTACAAGATACGGATAATCCACTTGAGATGGAAGATGAAGTTTTTATTACAAAAATTTAGACTGTGCAAACATGAATTTATGTGTTTATTACATTTTTTCTACAACATCTTCAGCATTTATGAGCTCTAAAAGCTTTTTATTTCTGACTAACAACTATTTTTGTCTTCCATTATTTTAATTAATGTTTCTAAATTTTGATTAATTTTTAGCAGAATTCCTTGCCGGGATGTTGTTTCGATTTCTTGCACCATAGTTTTTTGGGTTTGAAGAGCCTCAGCTTAAAATTTGCTGCTTCTCTTTTTCTTTTTAATGCTAGATGCTTCCTGCCACGTACTGTTGAACTGTCTAGAAAATAATAAAAAATACATAGTAAATGAGATAGCACATGGAACAGAGCTATTATGTCATACATAAAAATCAACATATGTTATTTCATAGAAGTTATTGTCACAGATTATATAGTAAAACTGCAAATAATTATGAAGAAGAGTTCTATGCAGGCATTTACATAAAACTATGTATGTTACGTAAAGCATACAATTGTTTAATTTCTATAAAGTATGGTACTAAAAAATTTTTAATTATCTCCAACAATTTCAGTCTGAAATTTATATTTTAAAACTTGTTACAAAAATTTGATTTAAATTTATCAAAATCCAAATAACTTACTTGATGATTGAGCAATATGCCAAGACTTTGTTTCTGCTGTTTTAGTGGTAGTTACAATCTTATGTATTGTAATTCACTTTGAATAACAACAACTTTCTGGGGGGGGGGGGAATTAATTAGTATAAATAGCAAATAATTTTACTTTAAATTTATTTAAAAAATTCAAATTTTCCAAAAGCATTATGAAACAAACATTCATTTTGTTAGTTACAATAGCTATTTTTTTCTCTGGGATTTTTCTTAGCTTTATGATTATTAAATACATAGTTGCATTTAACAATCATAAAGCTAAACATAATTCTGATATATGACTGAGCATTGGCAGTAATCTTTTGAAGCACAATTATTAAATTTATATTTGCTATTTAAGTGTACAATGTCATGGTCTCAATCCCCACCCTCAAATATTAATAATGCGGTGATCTTTACCTGGTAACAAAGCCTCCTGCAACAAAATATTTTGATCTTTGTTTAATGATTAACTAACAGCATTTTTAAAAATTTATAATAAGATTTATAAACAAAAATAGAAATATGATATTCTTGTACACAAATGCCAGAAAAGTCTAACAGAACACTTTTAGTACTTAATTGTCCCTTAAATAAGCATTAGGACATTTTAAAATTTTGCTTTAATTAAATTTATTTATGATAAATATCTTGCAATGTAAAAATATGATATATTATAAATAGCATTGAAAATGATTAAAAGAAATTCTAATAAACAGGTAATTAAATACAAAATTAATAGTTTACTTACCATCCATTTTTTTCTGTTTTAAAACAGCCTACAAGTAAAAAAATAATAATAAAATATTAGGATATTGCTAAAGTCAAATTACATTTTTTTCTTTTCAAATACAACTGAAATTACTTACCAATGCAGATGAATAGAATGACTCATCAGTGATGCCTTTACTGCACTTTTTTCTCTACTGAAAAATTTGATGTCCTTTGAGACAATTTTATCTACAAAATGTAAAAGAAACAGCCACATTGATCGAAGTCAAAGCGCGGGTTTTTTCCAATACTGTATACTTTTTCTTGAACCCCAACGCAAGGAAGCAATTAAAATGCCGTGTTTTGAGGCAGTTCAGTCGGACGGTTTCGCTAAATTGACCGTCGAATCCCCCCCCGCAGATTAGGGTTCATGAGGGACCCCAGCTCCCGCAAAAGGGAGGAGAAAAAGGGCGTGGCTTGACCATATAAGGTTTCCTTACACATCTTGACGTCATCATTTGCGGAAGCGCAAATTGTTTGATCAGCATAGCTAAAAAGAGTGCTCACCCCCTACTCTCGCAACAACCCCCCGTTTGCGAAGCGAGAGACACAAAGCTCCAGCGTTTGTTCTGCATACGGGCCTTAGTCATACATTAGTAAAATAATTCATTAATTCATGTAGTTGAATAAAATGATTTGTAAATTCTCTAAAGGAGGGACAAAGACTCATTATAACAGCATGTAGCAAAGATTTGAAGCTTGCGTTACTTGAAGGCCCATTTTATTGCAGGGAGGGGGGCTATTTATCTGCAGCTGCAATCGACTGTCATGTGTTACAAGACCTTTGTGATCGACGTGAAAACTTCTGAAATTGGTACAAGGATGCAAGTTTAGAAGTGTGCCATAACAGTAACAAATCGTAAAACTCTAAAGTGACATGGAAACCCTGCCCCGATGCATTATTTCTCTTGAGGATTTTTCTTTTGTTTAGAATCTTTTGGATCAAAAGCATGACGCTTCAGTGTTATAACTTCAATTTTGAAGTAAAATGTTTCGACTACTTTCCCCTTTGCGTCAAAAAGGAAACTTCAAGTATTGAATGAGTTTAGCGGTTTTTTTTTTTAAAATCCGAACTCTTAGTGGCACATGCTTAGTGCTAACTATGTAGTGATATGTATAGGAGTTCTCAAATCCGTACTTACATAATTCAGTTAATAGGAAAGATGAAAAAAAGTTCAAAAAATTATTCATTCGAAGCTTCTAGTTTCGGTGGGATTCTAGAGCTTAAATTGAAAATGATAAAGTCGTATTGTGGGAGTTGTCGATCGAAAAAAAAAATATTTGAAGAAACTTATAGAAAATCATTATAGAATTATTTGCGATATAATTTTCGATTTAGAATGCTTGAATACTGTATTACTATTCTTTGTACGTTCTACACAAATGAAATATAAATTGATTATGAAAGTTAATAGCCCGACAGGTTACCAAGCGCGTATTTTAGAACATTTTTAGAATATAAATGGCTCAATAAATTCGAAAAAATAAAGGTAACAGATTCTCTACTGAGATTAGCTAGGAAAATGCCCAGGGAACACACAAAATATCGGAATACACCTCACTTTAACAGAGGAGTAAATAACTGATGATCGCAGAGAAATTTGTGAAGCTAAGTGTTATCCTGTATGAATTTAAATTTCCCAGAGAGATTCTAACTTCCCCAATATATAACTTGATTCATTCCGAAATTCTCCCGTATCACAGAATATTTTGCCTTTCACATTAATAGCACTTCTTAAAACACAAAACTATACTCCTATTCCAAACTTGAGATATTGTTTTGATCGATGAATTTAAGAGATTTGAGTCTCATGCTGAAATTGAGCATTAAATACTAAAAGGGATCATGCGAGTAATGAGGGAGGTCCCAGTTGAAATGAAACTCCTCTTTATGGACGATTGTATATGACACCAACATTCTCAATTAGTTGATGGTTTCTGGAAGAAAGAAGAAATTTTTCACATGAAAGTCATCAGCTCAATTGACTTTGCCCTCGAAATCAATTGAAGGAATCAATTGATTCTTTGAATCCATACAGCACTAAAAAGGAATCCTCCTGCTATTTATACTTATGTTTAATTTTATGAAAAAAATTGAACACAGTCTTTACAAGTCATAACTTAAATAATCCAGAAATCACTTACAAAAATAATCCCCTTTTAGTAAAATTTTGAAATCATTTGCGTTGATCATAATTTATAGTAATATATTATGGATACCATCATCATAGGAAGATCTTAGCGTCACTACTAGATATAGATTAAGAGATTCGATTTATATGCACAGATTAACACTTAATGCTAGAAGTCAGGAAGTATAGCCACGTAGGAATAATTGCAGACGAATTTTGCATACTGACAGTTCGGAGGTTTCAATTATTTTGGACTGATGTAACATGAATACAGAAAAGCAAAGAGACCAAGCTATTCATTTTAGATACCAAGGTCGCCTCCTGTTGAATCGTTACGATAGAAATTGTCTTTCTACTACCTGACCATCGTTATGCCTGAGAAACTTTCCTTGTCATTTGTTTCATCCATTCAAACTAACATTCAGTCAGTTATTTTGAATCCCTCATCCAAAATTTTGGCTTCTCGCCTGTCATGGTGAACTGTGGACGCTCAAAGAAAAGTATGCCCTCAATTACAGATCCAAAAAAGGGTCAAAACTAAAAAGAGTAAGAGAAGATCATTAATGAGAATAACAGCATATAAGGAACGTAAGTATTTTTTTCTTCGATACTACATAGACTCAGAAATACGCAGATATCTAGAAAGAGCTTAGCAGGCAAGAAGTCCATGCATTGTATATTTAAACATGTACAGTAAGGTACGGCCTAACTTTTATTTTTAAACATTTCGAAGGGAATAGAATTATATTATTTTTAGAATTCTTCAAGACATCGGAACTTCCTGTATTAATGATTAAAGCGAGGTGTTCAGAGAACTATAAGGTTTAACAATTATGCTCTGCATGAAAGAAAACATTTATGTGTTTTTCATCTAAGAATTAAGTTACTGACCAATTTATAATGTGTATGAACATGATAATATTAAGTCCTTTTATTTATGAAGCTAAAAATAAATTAGCGGTCTCTGAGTTAACTAACATAAAAATACGGAGCCAGAAATTCACTTTAAGCCAGATAATTAAAGTTCATTTTAACTCACGTTTGTCAATGTATGTATAATTTTTTAATAATAAATTTAAAATGTCAGTAACACCAGATTTTTTATGTCTTACAAAAATTACAAATGTAATTAACTAAAAAAACAATAAAACATTTACTATTATGCCATTTGAAAAGGAAAAGCATCTCTTTCTACTTGATTTCTTGCACATATTAAATTTTTAAATACACGCTCTACTGTTTGATATTTTTCAACCGGCTTTTTTATGCTTAACTTTCTATTTAACATTTTATACATCCAGTGTAAATTTCTGAAAATTCCCCATGTGAGAGATAAATTTCGATTTAATATTTTACTCAGAGTTCAAATGTTTTGAATTGGTCCATTTCATAAAATACTTACGAAGGATTGAAATCGTTTATTCTGCTGATGCCAAAAATTATTGAATATTTCAAAAATATAGCTACAAAAATGATCTCTCGAAAATACTGGGATTTATTTGATATACAACCCACCTAGGAATATGGATGATAAATGCGTTACTTATTAGGCTCTATATTTCTCATTTTTGTTTCTTTTAAGGTACCTAAATTTAATAAATCATTAAAAAGGTAATATTTATTGGGAAAAATCAGTTTTGAATACCCGGATTGATTTAAAAATGTACAACTTTAAACATGTAAACGACTAAGATGTAGTTTCTGTATGGAAATTACAGATAAAATATTCGACCCCAAAAAAGAAAATTTTATTTGTAAGACACATTTAAGTACCAGTTACAGAATGTCTTCATATGTTTATATTTTTGACTTATTTTATTATAAAAATGATGTTCACAGACATTCAAAGGGACAAATGCTTTGGTGATATTTTCCTTAAGATACTTATTTCATGAGAAATGGATTTCGAATTTCCCTAAATTGCTATTGCTAAACTTCTTCATAATATGGGTTTCAGAGAATAGCTAAAATAACAAACAAATAATATCGTATTTACTAGAATACAGGCCAGTGTAAATTTTAAAGGTAATTTTTAGAAAAATAGTATAGAATAAATGTTTCCGTCTAATGTAAATACTTTAGTAAATGAAATAAAAATTTTAATCAGAAGATGAAAGATTTCATCAAGTATATTGTTCAGTAAAGAGGTATTTTTGGAAGCACAATTTATAGGTACTTAAATCGATGTACTCCCCTTTTGGATATTTAAACCTCTCTTAAGTAGGGAAGAAAATCCCTTCAAAACATTCTCTCTATTTTAGCAGTTAGAAACTCGATTCATAAATTTATTGGGAATGAATTCGTGGATTTTTATTCTTATCAGTTACTAGTGAATACTGATAGTGCTGTTTTTCTAAAATGTTTCCCTTCATAAATGTACTTGCTAGCACTGAGGGATGAATCAGCTGTATCCAAAATCCTGATAAAATGTGTTAACAGTTTTGCAATCACAACATTTCATTTTCCCATTCTTGACGTTGCATTTTTTAGGTTTTTGACGCCATGACGTTAGAAGACTCGAACAACTGATGTAGGAGTACCCTCTCCCCTTACGACACTATACGCTAGAGCTACACTAGAGTAATATACTATAGTACTATATACATCCGTCCGCAATTGGTTTTCCTTTTTATGTCCAATTGGAAAATTAAGAAGCTGTTCTATATGAGAGGACTGGTAGAATCAATGTTTAAAATATTATTAAAAATAAATAGGATATCTGTTCAAATGTAATATTTTAAAGCATCTTTCTTCAAAGAATTTTCTTCGAAAATAAAAACCTATAACGAAAATTTAAGATCCAATTGACTTTCCAGTCGTTTAGCCCTAGAACATTATATGCGCAAACAAATCGCGATTTACAGAGCGGACTACAGACTTAGTTAGGATTTACAGATGACGAAATCTTGAGGTTAAACCAGTGAACCAAAAGGAAAGTACTTTCATATGCTACATATAATCAGTTAAATGTATCAAAACCTACTATAGAAACCATCTCTATCAGATTAAGCAGTTGATTCCAGTTCTATTCCAGTTTACGAACCGAGGATTATGCGCTTTCACACATGACTGAGAGTTATCGCTTGCTGCTGCGACTTCTCTCACCGTCAACTTTCTGTTGATGCAAATAATTTTGGGCTACTTTCAGCTAGGCATATATATTTTGTGGCCATTCTGTTGCTTGAAAAATTTGATAGATACTAATTAGCTTTGTTTTTAATATTAATTTTCTTGACCTGAATTTTAGAACAAATTCCAAAATGAAATCTGTGATAAATTCAAAGTATTCAACTCTCTAATTGCAATGCATGCTACTCGAGTCAATGATCTCTAATTATGAGATACCATTGCACCAGACAGGGCCCGATATAGCAACTGAATCCCTACCGATTTAGACCCCAGGAGCGACATCTGGTGCTCTTATGCCCTCTCTGACTCTATATAGAATGCTTTTCTGGTAGGCAAGAATGGCGTCGTCCACATTCGCTACCACTAGGCTACCTCATACATCAACTCATTCGCATCAATACATTAGGTTCAAGATAAGAATATCAAGAATTTACATCAAGTACTGTCAAACAAATATTATTCTGCTAAATTTTGCATCAAAAATTTGAAATTTCACAAAAAAATACAATATATAAAATTTCGCATTTATTCTCAACTATATATATATATATATATATACAGTAACCACCGATTATAGTGATCAGTGATTATAAGAATCAACCGTTTATAAGAATCAATATCGCGAAAACAAGAACAAATGTATTATTTCCATGTTAAAATTTTCGCTTTAAAGAATCAATCCATCGGTTTTAAGAATCAGCTTACACTCTTCGCTTTACTTTCATTTTTCCAAAAAAGCCACTTAAACCCTCAAAAAGCGCGAAGTTCTTTCTTTTCTTTTTTTTAAAGAAAATTGATAAGATGGGATGGTATATAGTCGTAAAATTCATCCCTTTCTTTGTTAGACATAAGATAATAGTTTCCCCTTAAACGCTTTAACCCAACACTGTCCTATTAGCTTGACCCAGGGGCATCTTTATTCGTCCGCGTCCGATTTCACTTTTCTCCACTGACAAACAAAAATAAGGACTCTTTTTCCCCCTCCCACATCCTGGTTGCGGTTTCCTGGACCCTGAAACTCATAAATCTTCAGCGAAGTGTCCACTATCACTTAGGGAAACGTGACATTAGTAGATTCAGCACGTTATAAAACCCTGAAACGTAAGCTAGAAGGTGAATCTTCGTCTCAGACTATTAGTATTGAAAGAGGTATAAACAGCCTCCTAAAAACTTCATTACGTCAAACTACCAGAGAAAACTTTTTCTTGCTCCCTTCCTGTAGTTGAAATGTTAAAACTGTTAAGCAGGTATGTTGTAACAAATATTGGATTTTTTTCTCCTCTTACTATAATCATGTGTATCTACTTATAGGTCTAGAAATTAAGTTGTATTTTTAAAATTATAAAAAATAATTTTAATAAAAGATAATTAACGTAAATTAAAGAGTATTTTATGGTAAATTATCTAATATATGTATATATAGGTGTGTGTGTGTGACTGTCCAAAAACCTAAATTTCGGCTATAAGAATCAACCGCTTATAAGAATCAAAAACAGTAATAACAAGCGTGATTCTTATAAGCGGAAATCACTGTATATATATATATATACACTGCTGGCCACCCGAATTGCAACACCAAGAAAGACAAGAGATATCACAACAAAATTTATTTTGTAGATAACATGTTGACCAAGTATCAAATGATTAAATTTATAGACTTCTGTGAAGTGTGGTTCCTGCCAAAATCAGTAGCCAGAGTAGCCGCCATTGTTGAAGATCACCTCTGCCATACGCCTCGGCATTGATTCAAAGAGACTTTGGATGAGTTCTTGGGGTACAGCAGACCAAGCAGCTTCCACACGTTGCCAAAGTTGATCTGCTGTGGCAGCTGGGGATGGAATCTGCGTCAATCGTAGAGCAACCATGGACCACATGTTATCTATCGGCGAAAGATCCGGAGAGCGAGGCGGCCAGGGAAGCAATTTAATTTGGCGATTGACGAAGAACCATTGGACAATGCGTGCCACGTGTGGTCGCGCATTATCCAGTTGAAATATGGCTGTGGGCAAGCCCTGAAGGTAAGGAAGGACAGCTGGCTCCAACAACTCGGAGATGTAGCGCTGGCTCGAATGCGATCATCGTGGTGTTGCAGACAGAAGTATGACTCGTCAGTAAAGACAATTTCATTCCATTCTGCCGTCCACATCCTTCTGTCATCGCACCATTGGCGGCGGAGACGTCTGTGTTTCTGCGTCAAGGGTAGACAAAGCAATGGACGTCTTGCGGACAGACCACTCTGCTGTAAACAGCGTCGAATGGTATGCGCAGACACTGGATGAGGCGTTACAGACTGCATGTGCTGTGCTATGGTTCGTGATGTGACTGAGCGATCCGTCACTGCCATGCGCACAATTTGCCTGTCATCAGGTGAAGTGGTGCGCTGAGGTGGATGCGATCGAACACGCTGGTCCGTCGTACCCTCCTGCATCCAACGATCCCATATCCGCATTACAGTTGATTGGTTTCGTCCAACAAGACTACCGATTTCCCTGAAAGATAATACACAATCTCGGTAGGCCACTATCCTTCCTCTGTCGAACTCGGATACTTGATCAAAAGATGGTCGCTGTTTTCGACGATGCATAATTGATCGTTTTTTTGAAAAAACCACAAGAAAAACACAATTGCCGAATTTGAAATCGTCGAAATCTCCAAGCCTTAAATAGCGCTTAGAAGTGCCGCCACAGGCGCGCGTGATGTGCGTCTGCGCTGAAATTCTAATCATTTGCATACCTCACCTCCGCTAATGCATGTTGTAAATTTCATGTTATTTGCATGTTCCCTTCAGGGTATTCTATTTACAGTGGCCAGCAGTGTACATATATATATATGTATACAGTGGGTGATTGGTTTACGAACATAATCCGTTCCAAGACTATGTTGGTAAACCGAAATGTTCGTTAACCGATCATCGATTTACTATCGATTTTTATGGGACTTCGATTAATTTGTTCTGGAGGCCCTAAACATTAAATTAAAAAATAAATATATACTTACTAAGTTTATTTTTACCAAATAATACAATCTCGCACATTAATCAATCATTTTTTTGTTAAAGGGTCGTTAAAGAACATGTCCAATGTCGATTGCTTTCAGAATTAACCGGAAGTGATTAACAGCATTGTCGTTGTAGAGATTCCCAACCCTATTGACATCGGCTTGGTTTGGGTGCCATTCTAAGACGTTGCTCTGACATCCTCCCACTTCTTTAAAAGATACAGTAACCACCGCTTATAGTGATCAGTGGTTATAAGAATCAACCGTTTATAAGAATCAATATCGCGAAAACAAAAACAAATGTATTATTTCTATGTTAAAATTTTCGCTTTAAAGAATCAATCCACCGGTTTTAAGAATCAGCTTACACTCTTCGCTTTCCTTTCATTTTTCCAAAAAAGCCACTTAAACCCTCAAAAGGCACGAAGTTCTTTCTTCAATTTTTTTAATGAAAGAGTGATAAGATGGGATGGAATACAGTTTTAAAATGCATCCCTTTCTTTGTTAGACATAACATAAAAGTTTCCCCTTAAACGCTTTAGATCTAAGCACTGTCCTATTAGCTTGACCCGGGGGCATCCTACCCGTCCGCATCCGATTTCACTTTTCTTCACTGACAAAGAAAGACAAGGACTCTTTTTTTTCCCACCTCCCACATCCTGGTTGCGGCTTCCTGGTCCCTGAAACACATAAATCTTCGGGGAAGTGTCCACTATCATTTAGGCAAACGTGACATTAGTAGATTCAGCACGTTATAAAACCCTGAAACGTAAGCTAGAAGGTGAATCTTCGTCTGAGACTATTAGTATCGAAAGAGGTATAAACAGCCTCCCGAAAACTTCATTACGTCAAACTACCATAGAAAGCATTTTCTTGCACCCTTCCTGTAGTTGAAATGTTAAACTGTTAAGCAGGTACATTGTAACAAATATTGGATTTTTTCTTCTCTTATTATAATCATGTGTATCTACTTATAGGTCTAGAAATTAAGTTGTATTTTTAAAATTATAAAGAATAATTTTAATAAAAGATAATTAACGTAAATGAAAGAGTATTTTATAATAAATTATCTATTATATGTATATATAGGTGTGTGTGCCTGTGCAAATACCTAAATTTCGGCTATAAGAATCAACCGCTTATAAGAATCAAAAACAGTAATAACAAATGTGATTCTTATAAGCGGAAATCACTGTATTTAATAGCAGATGTCGTCATTGACCCTCTTTCGTCTTCCTCTTTTTCAGAAGAGATACATTTCACTGGTGTTCTTCATTCAAGATTTCTTGGAGTTCTTCTGTCGTTAGCTCATCTTTACGTTCCATTATGAGATCTTCAATGTTATCTTCGTTCACCTCCAATTCCAGATCTTTCGCAATTGTCACAATTTCGTTCATAATTTCAGGGGCATTATCTCCGTCTCCCTGAACACAAGATGGACACAGTTTTCGCCAAGCAGAAATCCATTTTGAATAGGGACAGAAGTTAAGGTATTAACAGAAGTAATAGGTAAAACATCATTACTATCAATTATATTAGGATTAGTTAACAAATTTTGAGAAGGAGGGTCACAGTTGAGTCTAGAAAAATAATCATCTAAGACATTTAGCTTACCAGGAATATCTTGATATGTAATTGAGTATTCACTCATTTCCTGTAACCACCTGGTAACAATATCGGTAGGAGAAGAGGTATGTTTGTAATTTATTAGGGGTTTGCTATCAGTCAAAACAGTGAAATTTCGATTATATAGGTAGTACTTAAATGCAATGATAGATGAAAATAGTGCGAACAATTCTTTCTTTAATGTTGGGTAGTTTTTCTGACCATGCTTAAGTGATTTACTAAAATATGAAATAGGTAGTAGTTTATCATCAAACTTTTGCATCAAAATGCCAGAAATAGCCATGTTTGATGCATCAGTGTTTAAATAAAACTCTTTATCCCACATGGGTAATTTTACAAAAGGTTTGGAGAAAAATATAGATTGTAATTTATGAAAACACAGTTGCAATTCAGGCGACCAAATAAATTTAGCTTTAGGTGAGGTTACATCAATTAAAGGTTGAGTCAAGGCAGTAAAATTACTATTAAAGTTACAGTTAGAGTATTAATTGCAGATAAGAATTAAAGTACAAAAGGAACCTGTGGTGAATTTCCTCACCACATCTATGATAATGTATCGCCTATTATAATGTTATTTAAGCTGCTGCTAGTGTAATTAAAGTATTTTGCCACTGTTTACACTAAGTCTGTTGAACTATAATTAGCTTTTGGAAATGCTCGGTCTCTATTTTCTTCCAACTGGTTATCCCATGAACTGTCTCGATTAATTCATGCTTTTATTTGAATTTATTTCAACTCCAACAACATAATGTCACAGCGCAGTATTGTGAGCAGTTTCACAAAATCTTAGGTCATGGTACTGTAATTTTATTAGATTTAGATTTAATATTCATAAAGTTAACATTTTAAAACACAATATTTTACTTTTCATTTCACTATTATAACTGTAATTATAATTTATTGGACTAGTTGATTATGCAAATTATGCGTATTTGTGTAATAATAAAATATTCACATTAACGGTATATATGCTTATTAGATCTCTTGCCTAAACACGTGCGGATTTATTGTAACTACCGTCAGCCGGAACCGGGATTTGAACTCGGATCTTCAAACCGTAAGGCCAGTACTCTATTAACTGAACTATCCTTCCGATGCGAGGAGCTATCATTTTTCGAATACATTTTTTTCATATTTATACCCTTTCCTTTCGTAAACCAATGTCTAAGGATGTCTCATTTTTTTCTCTATGTTATTATATACTTTTCCAGACAATTATGACTTCTCTTTTCCATGCAGTCTATCGGTTCCTGTTCGGGTGCCACTGCAAAATAGTATTTAACCCCAGATCTCAGTGGAGGTCAGATTTTTACTAACTGAACAATAACAATAATGAAATTATTTTTTTAATACCCTTCCTCCCAGTGTTAAGTAGCATATATTTGGAGGTTATGGCTAATTATTATAATTTCTATACAACTTTAAAGATGCCAGACAATAATTGCCAGACAATGATTTACAATAATTGCTCAAAATTTCTGTCGATGAGGCAAGTTCTTTATTAATAGAAGAACAATCGGAGGAACTACAGAAATACATTACTTCGAAAACCAAAGCAAAGGACTTCGGTAAATTGTATGGATTTGTTAATCGGCTTTACCTTGAAACGCTGAACTTTGTCCGTGACAGGAAAGAATGTCGATCAAATAGTGTTTTATATTGTCCAGAAGGCTCCAAATCTCTAAAAATAGCAAAGCATCGATCAAACTATTCTCCAAAATGTTCGGTTAGGTACGGATCAATAGTTCTCTGGGGAAAAATAACAGTAGTCGAATTGAAATATAGAAGATAATCCCTAAATTATTATAGAGGTATATCTCAGAAGAGCAACTTGTTTGCAAGTCAGTAAATAATTTTCTCGTCAAAAGTATATCTCCTATAGACGAGAGTCACTTGGATTTTCATATCCATCTCAGCTAAAAGTTATCAACGATCGAAACTCCATTACTGAAATCGACTTTTCTGGATCTTGCAAGGAAAACGACACCTAATTAGGGAATGAAATATTTATTTCTCTTATTCATGAGATACTTGGAAACAAACATCATATGTATAAAACAAGAAGAAAAATGAAATATGTATATGGGAAAACATTTATCGAATTAATATCGGTTTGGATTAAAATAACGAGTTTTATTTCATTTGTTCTTGGTTTAACAGCTACCTGAGAATTTTGAAAAGAAAAAAAAGCCATTAATATCCTTAGGTATGCGGATTTTAATTGCATGAGTAAAGAAATAAAGTAATCTAATTTTTTGTTGTGGAAATTGATGGTGATTAAGTTGTTCTTGCGCAGCTACTTCCCAGTAACATCTTTTTCATACGCGCTCACAAATGTTTATGTACTTCAAATAAGTTTCCGTGTCACTGTCATGATGTAGAAAATGTAGTAATTGGAAGAAGAATAGGACACATACTAGCCTATAAGATCAATATATGCTCCTGTATCACTTCGTTTGCCAGTGTTTGTTTAATTATGGAGATCTTGATCTTAGTATACTAACGTAAAAATTCGTTCAATGTAAGAACTGTGCAAGTCAAAATCAACTGCTCTTTGATAACATTACATTTAGATTTTTTTTAAATTTTTATACTGTGATTAAACAAAAAAAAGGGTTCAGTTTCATAATGAGAAAAAAAAAAGTTTCGATAAAGACACGGTACACTAAGCACAACGGTTTCTTAGCAGGTGATTCAGAGTCTAAAAACCTGCTTTTTTGGTCTAGAACACGGAAGAGATCGAGATTGTTGAGGTGAAACATGCCAATGGCAAAAAAGAAGCGACTGGGTGACGCTTCGTCCAGATGCAATTACCTTTAATACTGCAGTTGATTTATGCTGGAAAATCTCCTCGGGGACAATGTTGAGTGAGGTCTGGTTTAGGATGACGTTAAACTTTCTTTAAGAAAGTTGAAGAGCCATTCTAAATCACTGAACCATTTCTTTTTTTCTTTCGAGAAGGAACGTCTCTCAACATTTTTAGAAAAACATGTATGGGGCTTGGTAAATCAGTAGAACTTTCTATAGAAACGTTTAATTGGATTTTGCTTTGAATAGATGGGGCAGATGTTATCTTCTCTGACCATTGAATTGTGATCATTATGTTGCACTGCCTAGCCGCTGAATTTTATTTCACAGGACTGATATTGTCTTTGTTGTAAATTTCACTTTCCCCCACGCAAATAATAGACTTAAGCTGTTTAATGTAGCTATCCAAAAAAGTCGAAGCGAGGATATCAACCTAAACAAAAATTCAATGCAGGAGAGGGTTGGATGAAGATCACAAAAATATTTCGTACTCTCTCTCTGTGTTTCACTCAGTAATTATATATTTTCAAAGATAATGCTTTTGGGAAACTAATCCTACGTCTTCGGTTGAAAATCTTTATTGGCATTTATGATCGGTAAAACGGAATTTAACCTTCATCTATATATATAAAACAGTTCCGTAACTGACTCACTGACTGACTGACATACAACACACAGACCAAACCGCTGGACCTAAAGGGCTGAAATTTTGCATGGCGATTCTTCTTATAGTGTAGGGGTGCACTAAGAGAGATTTTTGAATAATTCTTCTTAGATTTTTTAAAATTAAATTTTTAAGCCGTTTTAGTAGCTTTTTTTAAGTTTGCACTTAAAATAATAATTTAAGGGTTATAAAATTTATATCACGAGAAAGATCATAAAAATTCCTTTAAAATGAAATCTTTTTCGAATCTTTACCTCTATTTTCTGATTTTTGGTGAATTTTTAAAGATTAATTTTTAGAATTTAAATTATTAAATGCCGATCATATGATTTCTTTTTCTGGTACTTTAAATAAATTTATCGTCACGTGCATAACAACTAAATAGACAAAAAATATTTTTTTTCTTGCTAATGCGGCAGACGATTGGACATTATTTTGTCTATAAAAATATCCCCTACGATTTTTTTATAAATATATTTTCTACATCAATTGCATATATTGATCGTCGTATTTATTATAAATATATATATATATATATATATATATATTTATTTATTTATTTATTTTTTTGGCATTAATTTCATACATTGACCGTTGTATTTAATTTGAATGTACTCCGTAGCGAAGTGCGGGTTTTCAGTTAGTATATACATGTATTTTTATGTGGAAGAGAAAAGAGGTACATGTTATTAATTTCTTTGGTTTATTGATTAGATATTCACATGATTCACATTTATATCATTTGGGGTACTGCATTTTTTATGTAAATTAGCGTAAAGGAGAACACGTAAAATTCCACATACATTAAAGATGGATATCTTCTTGTATTGATAAATAAACAACAAAAATTCTAAAGATTTTAAGGGTTTTAACTCAAATTTGTTTAATTAGAGTTTGTTGTTATTTCTGTCATTAAACTCAGGTTTGTTTTGCGACGTCTAATTAAAAAAAAAAGTTTCATACTAAGATGTCAAACCTTAAAATTTAGAGCATAAAGTATAGCATATTGACAGATCTTTTATTACAATCATTAAGAAACTCAATATTAATTACTTAAATCATTTTGATACATAGAAACTCAAAAGTTTATTTTGGGGTTAGAAGTGAATAATCATGTTTTTATTGAATTGATTTTTAGTTCATTTTTAGAGCCATTTTAATACTAAAGGACAGTTGATTACTAATAAGATAATGTGTAATATGAGATTAATTTTCACCTATATTTTACAAATAAATATTGTTGATTAAGAACTCAAAGGATAGTGTGGACGTACAAGGAAAGGATGGACTTCAAAACTTTTCTTTTTAAAAAATGCTATATGAGTTGATGACACAACAGCATATTCCTTTCCGTGTAGCATAATACGACAAAAACCACGAGTTCTCTAAAATTATATTATTTGAAACAAATTGTCTATTTTGAAAAAAAAAATAAAATATCCAGCATGAACTGAAGTTTATTTATATGTAAAGGAAATATTTTTCTCAGAGGCTGATTATATAATTCACTTGTTACAAACAACTTTAAGTAGTAATTTTTGTCTTTAATAAATTGTTAAATGAATGTATTTCATGTACCTTTAATAGACTACAGTGATAAATTATTTCTTAAAGCAGGGGTGGGCAGACTTTTCCCGGGTACAGGCTATTTCTAATTTTTTCAACGTGTTGCCATCCACCCAGTGACGTAGGTGTGGTGAGCTAAAAAAAACGGTCTACAATATTTATTATAACTTAATAATAAATACGGAATATGTATTTACCTGCATAACTACAAGAAAAAAAACTTACTCTTTTAAAACAGCGTTTAAAGCAAATCGAGTCGGTGTTCCATAAATATGTTTCTTTTAGTATGCGCGCCTTAGGTCTTAGTAAAGGCGGTTACCCCAAAATGTCTTGGTGGTCCACCGGTCGAACGAGATCGACTTAATGCCCAACCCTGTCTTAAAGTATACTGTGATTCTTAGCAGGAATTGAGGTATACACCCAATGTTTTTGCCTCAAAAGGGATTTTGTGACATTCCTCAAGAACAACTAAATTATGGGCGCTTTGCATTCCTCGTTTGTCCGTGTGACACATACACAAAAAACTTTGAGTATGCATTACACTTATCTTTTCTTATGCATTTCTTGAAAATTTTTGCTACAAAAAGCGTGGATAAAGCATTCTTCCTTTGATGCATAATCCTAAACTCAAGTATATGAAGCTTAATCCTACACGGCAGAGCTGATATATTTTGCTTTGCTGAAATATTTGTTTACTTTTTGAATTGAATATTTTATAAAGAACTTCATAAAATAGGTTGCATAAACAAACATTATAAGTTAGACTATTATCTTTCCAGGGAGAGCAAAATTTTCAAAATTGCGTTACGCGAAAAGAGCGAGAGCTATTTACTATTGCAGTGGAGACCTAAAGAATATTGAATAACAATGAAGCTAAGAAAAAACATCGCTGAAGGAAAATCGGATGAGTAGCAATGATTTATGGGCTAGGAAAATACAAAAGATAGAATAAGTTCAATATTATTGAGCAGTAATATATTTAAAATCCTGGAAGATGTAACTTAAGAGCCTACATCTATATATAGCATCTCTTAATAAAATGTATGTGTATTGAAGTAAATAAAAGAAAACGGATACAAGTACAGTAACCACCGCTTATGGTGATCAGTGGTCATAAGAATCAACCGTTTATAAGAATCAATATCGCAAAAACAAAATCAAATGTATTATTTCCATGTTAAAATTTTCGCTTTAAAGAATCAATCCACCGGCTTTAAGAATCAGTTTACACTCTTCGCTTTCCTTTCATTTTTCCAAAAAAGCCACCTAAACACTCAAAAGGCATGAAGTTCTTTCTTTATTTTTTTTAAAGACAGAGTGATAAGATGGGATTGAACACAATTATAAAATGCATCCTTTTTTTTGTTAGACATAGCATAATAGTTTCACCTTAAACGCCTTAGCTAAACACTGTCCTATTAGCTTTACCCAGGAGCATCTCTACCCGTCCAGGCCCGATTTCACTCTTTTCCACTGACAAACAAAGACAGGGACTCTTTCCCCCCCTCCCACATCCTGGTTGCGGCTTCCTGGACCCTGAAACACATAAATCTTCGGCGAAGTGTACACTATCACTTAGACAAACGTGACATTACTAGTATTCAGCACGTTATCAAATTGTGAAACGTAAGCTAGAAGGTGAATCTTCGCCTGAGACTATTAGTATTGAAAGAGGTATAAACAGCTTCCTGAAAACTAAATTACGTCAAACTACCATAGAAAACTTTTTCTTGCGCCTTTCCTGTAGTTGAAATGTTAAACTGTTAAGCAGGTATGTTGTAACAAATATTGGATTTTTTTTCTTCTCTTATTATAATCATCTGTATCTACTTATAGATCTAGAAATTAAGTTGTATTTTTAAAATTATAAACAATAATTTTAATAAAAGATAATTAACGTAAATTAAAGAGTATTTTATGGTAAATTATCTAATATATGTATATATAGGTGTGTGTGTGTGTGCCTGTCCAAAAACCTAAATTTCGGCTATAAGAATCAATCGCTTATAAGAATCAAAAAGAGCAATAACAAACGTGATTCTAATAAGCGGAAATCACTGTATTTAACTCAGTATTCTCACATAATCTATAAATATTAAAAGAAATAGTTTGATATCTCTAAACAGTTGAGTGCTACAAAATTTATACGAATAGTTATTTTTTTTTCTAACGTGGAGGCACTAGTCGTTAGAAATTCGCCTTTTGTTATAGACCCCCAAGTCTTGCTGGCTACTTCCTTATGGGAGTTACATTGCTCCGTATGAGGTAACGACTAAGCCTTATTTGGGATTGCCCACCACACTATGTGGACGGCACATTTAAATATTGTTTGAAGAAGGAATCTTAATCCTTACCTTTGTAACGGGTCTGGCTGAAAGAACCCGTCTTTAATTATATATAACACGCAAATAAACCTCTTTCCCTTTTTATGCTCTTTGCGGGAATCAATATTTAAGTTAATATTATGAATTAATAACTATTATATGAGTTGTATTTGAAAGTAATAACATTTATAGATTACTGCGATACATTGTAAAAAACGGAGATTAAGTCTTTGACGTAATCTTTATGATGCTTATAATATTTGGAAATACATTCTCAATTATTATCCAGTTTTATATGCCTTTCACACGAAATATCAATCTGAAAAAAAAAGTTTTTTAAGTATTTGTTTTTACCTTTCCATCCAGAAATTAGAAAATCTGCTTTGTTTTCGAATAACTTTTAAGGATTTTTCAATCATTTTTACTCCTTATTCTTAGATAGATATCAAAAATAACTTCAGCTTCGTGTATAAGTCTGCGACTAAACTATTTTTGTTAAATCGATAACTCTCTTTCTTATTGGATATCTTAAACGATGTTTAAGTATAATTAATAGGAAATTCAATAAAATGTTATTAGCTTTTTCATGAAACTTGAGATTTACTTTCACCCTCATCTTTCCATTTTTCTCTTTCTCTTAATATATTTTAGAATAGTTTCGATAAATTGTTTAAGAATATCAATGTAGTATAACCTACATAATTAAGGCGAAATCGATTCAACAACATTAATTTTATCAACTCAGCATGTCTATTTATCTTGCTCTCTGTTTGTACTTCAGTATGAAATCCTTTAGTTAATATTACAAACAGAGTAAAGATTTTTCCAAACCGATTTTCACTAAGCTTCGCCACATCAAATCTAGGATTTTGCTGAGTTCATGTGCCTAGAAGGATCAAACGCATTAATGACTGGTCTAACTTTAAGGGATTTATTCGCATGATAGTTTTAAATAAATTCCTGTTGAGTCCTAATCTGTAACGATTATAATATTCTTTAGGTACTTTGCAGGTTTCTGTTGATATGTTATCAATTCTCTTAGTCGAACAGCCAGTGGCGTACCTAGACCATTTGGGGCCCCGGGCGGATTTATTTTTGGGCCCCCCCCCCAAAAAAAAATGGTAACTTTAACTTTTCCTAATGATAGCTAGCGTTTCTTTGACTTAATCAGACAGTCTCCTCAGGCTATTGACCTGTGAAGACAGTGGCGTGCTCAGGATTTTTTTTTTTTTTGGGGGGGGGGGGTCAAGGCCTCCATGTGCTAGGGGTCGTCCATTTCCCTGACGCCCTATTATCAGGGTGGACTAGAAGGGGCTGTCTTCCGGGGGGTCCGGGGGTCCTCCCCCGGAAAATTTTGAAAATCAGGTGTTAAATAGTGCCCTTTTAGACTATCTAGAGTACTAGATGCCACTTCTTAAAAATCATAAATCTATGAATTCGGATAAAATATTTAAAGCGACGCCCCCGCCATTATTGGAATGAAAATCTAACAAGAAGAGCTTTTTAAAGCAGATACGCGACGAAACAGTGCGTGCGTGCCCTGTTGAAATAAAGACGTCTTCAATACTTTGATAGGCAAGGGTTCGGTTCACTCTCGCGGTTCACAGATAGTACAGTAGAAGTGTATAAACAGCGCTTGGCACTTGGCTTTAGAAATACTGTTTCTGGCACTGTATAGCGCTAAAATTGTAACAATAAAGATCGCTAAAAATGTAAGTGCAATAAAGATCGTAATGGTAAAGAATAAATAACACAATTACTATTAGGCCTACACGAAATATTTTTGCATTATTTTGTAAATTTTAAAAATTTATTTTAGCTCTGTTGGGGGGGGGGGGGGGGGTCCTGCCCCGCTCCCCCCCCCCCCCCCCCCCCCGTCGCACGCCCCTGTGAGCTGCGAAAAATATTGACAGAATAAGGGAGCGAACTCGTGCAGTACGAGGTGAGCAATGATCATTACTGTTTGAGCGTTAAATTAATAAAAAAGGTCTTATGTCAAGGCCTGGGTTCGAGCAATCAAACCAATGATATACCGCACGGCACAGCTCCGAGACCAACGTTCTAACCGCCTGAGTCATGAGCTCGCTAACTTACTGTTCGGTACAAGGTTAAAATCAATTGTACGGCGCTGATTTTCGTTGTATAAATTTTTCGCCAGGCCAAGGTGAATGGTAAAAGGCTTGGCCGTTTGATTAATAAAAGCGATAATAGTTAAAGACAAAATTCATATTATAATGAAAAGGAGCCATTTTGGCGCCAATACTTACTTATAATATATTCAGGTAGCTTCAAGGCAAACCAAAGAAATGCCTCACTTTGATCTACGTTAACTTTATTGGTAAATCAACTTTAAAAATTTTTACTTTTCACAAGGCAATACACATTCACAGTATCAGTATGAAAAAAATAGAATGGGAATACATCACCTAGAAAATGCCGTGTTGTGTGAAACCATGTTATATGAGACCCAGGGGCATTTCCAAAAAGGGGGGGGGAAGCGTTCTGAAAACTTATTAAAAACAAACATTTTTAAAAAATTCCATATAAGCAAGTTAAATTAAGAATTCTGTATTAATTTCAAATAGGTAAAAGCCTCCTTTTAAAATTGTCTTTTTCTAACTTTTGCATCAGAAAATTGTCTAATTGTCTCATGAAAGTTTGTTTTCATAGCCAACTTGTTCTCGATGGATAACATTGCTAGGCCATTTAGTCTGATTTGGCTCATTGTTGAGCGCAAATAGTTTTTGATGACTTTCAATTTCGAAAAACTTCTTCCACAAGTTCAATGCAAATCGTCAAAAACAATTTTAGTGCTAAACACAAGTTTGGTACTGACTCTTGAAATTCCATACCAACAATGAACTGCAAAACTTGAAGAGCTGACCACTTTTTGACTTCGTCTGTATTAAGATTTGAAGGTTATCATTATGGAATGGAATAATATATCTCCTAATGAAACATTCAAACTGGTTCAATCTATGCAGAAACGATTGATGGATGTCCTTAGACGTAAGGGCTATCCGACCAGTTACGTCTTAGTCTTTTCATTTCTGGCAAAACCTCGTCTTTAGAAAATTCGTTGTAACTTTCAGTTAGACGAGAAATAAGTTCTAGCAATTTCTCATCTGGAACTTTGATCAAATTAACCGACTGCAAGACTTCAAATTTGTTATGAATGTTCTCCATGGATTTTGTTCTTGTTTGGAGTTCCAAATACAACCTATCTACACATTGGAACATGGCAGGGCTGCCCAGAGGGGGGGGGGCAACTGGGGCACTTTGCCCCAGGCCCCCAACTGCCGGAGAGGCCCCAAAAAATTTTTAAAAAAATTATTTATTAGATTTCTTCAGAAAATATAACAAGAGAGCAGTGCAATGAAATATAATAATTATGTTAATCATTCAGGTAAAAAAATTTTAAGTATGAGTAACTTAATTCAAATGTGTGTTTTCGTCTCTTTGCATTTTTTATTTTTCTTGGGGGCCCCCAACAGAAGTTTGCCCCAGGCCCCGTAAAGTCTCTGCTCGGCCCTGGAACATGGACCTCCTTAGTTCTTCTTGTAAAGATAAACCCCCATCTTTAGCTTTTTCACCAGGCATCATCTTTTTCGATCTTTTTCTGCCTCTCTTTTCAATAGCAATTCCCATTTCTTCACATTTCTGAGAAGCGAAGTCCAAAGCATCACTAACTAAAGATTCTCTGCTTTCCTTAATAAAAAGTTCCAATGCTCTTAGTTTATTTAAAGCCTTGTCCAAGGAAATCCCGTGAATTTGCTGGTAGTGTTGAGTGTGGTTGATTTCCTCCAAAATGTTTGACCACAGCGTAGAAACGCTATAAACATAAAATCGCAAACATTTGCCATTATAATCTGAGCTGATTCTCTTGTATCTAGGTTTTTAGACTCGTCGCGCAGCATCTCCACTGTATCAATCAATTTTCCAAATTTTCCAAAACACACAACATTATTCAAATTTTTACGCCAAAGCCAGAATCTGACACAAAGAATCGGCTTACCTGTAATTTCCAGGTTCATCGTCGTCATCCGTCAGTCTTTCCTCAACCTAATGCTTAAATCAGGACTTCTGACACCAGAAAACTAACCAGTCTATGACAGGGCACGATTTAGAAAATTCTTGACTTTAGGCACAACTCGGGATGGGGCGATGGGGGACCCCTAACAGTGATGTGGGCGTAAAATTTCCAAAATTGACACACACAAAAAATAATCATGAATCATTGTGAACGTATCATTTTACCGAGAATTGGCTATTTGAAGGGTAGAAGCCTAGAGCATTATCAAATAACAAAAAGCAATACAACATATTAACTTCTTCATTAAATTAAAATACAATGCAACCAGAAAAACTTAGTAATCCCTTATATACACTATAACATACATATGAACTATACATATAACTATACATATGATAAACCAATCAATCAAATTTGACAGGATATATAAAAAAAATTGATATTGAAAAAGATAAAATAAAAAAAACTGAATTGGAAAATTTCTTTTTTTTTTTCTTCTTTTAAAATAAAAGTTTTTTTGGGCCCCCAACCGGGACTAATGGAAAATCATGGCCTGGTCTATAAGGACTTTGCCTAAAATAAAGACTATCAGCCTATTTAATGATTTTCATGCGTTTATTGCACTTCTAGGATAAATACGGTTACGTACAAAATTTTAAAATACATCAAGAAAAATTCGTGGGTTTTGGAATACGACGAAGAATGTCGGGCGATTCTCAGCAACTCAGCGTCAGTTCTATGGCATCTCTCAGCACCATAGGCGTAGCGTGCTTCTAACTTTTCTATTTTTTTTTGGGGGGGGGGCACGAATTGAATTCAGTTAGGGCCCTCCTCAGCGCTTTGACTACCGGACGGTTCTTAAAATATGAAATATTGGGATATTTTTTTAAATTGAATAAAAATAGAATTGATGTTTGACTAGTTAGTTATACAATGAGAAAAATAAATATAATATTAATAAAATCAGAAAAAGCATCGAATTTATGCTATGGATCATATCATTGTTAAAATCTATGTTAAGGCTAAAGACATAATCAGAATCTTCAGTTTCACAGTTTGAAAAGGCGACAAAAAACCCAGCTTTCTTAAAAGTTTTCTACAATTTTATGGTTTTAACTGAACTTCTATTAACGTTTTAATTTATTTTAAGTTAAGTTGGGGGGATGGGGGGGAAGGCACGTGAAATGTTGGAAGTCGCTAAAATATGCAAGTGTAATATTTTATAAAAACAATAACGTTCTTGTCTGATTTTTTAAAAAAAATTAAAAATGTAATTTTTTGTAGTTAAGTTATCATTCAATTTTAAAAAAGGCCCCTGTCGTGGGGCCCCCTTAGTAAATGGGACCCGGAGCGGACCGCCCCCCCCCCCCCAACCCCTGGTCCGCAACTGCGAACAGCATTTGAAGATAAAACTCTCCAGTGTTGGAAATTTTCAAGACTTATAACAAAACAAATTTCCTGTTTATTTGGGTGATCTAAAGAAAAATTGAAAGACAGGATTAGGATTTGAAACAATGGCGATAGAGCCCAATGGATTAATAACGTATCGCTTTAGCAAGCTAGATACATTGAGTGAGTTAAAGAATTACGAAGACATTATAACACATTTTTAAGATTCTATCAACGAGGGAAATACTTACAGGAATCGTAATAATAAATAAAAATTTAAATCACTCGACATTAAAAATTATATAGTAGCACTGTCTCATCTAACAGAATCACTGCAAAGGTCAATTTTTCCCACTTATTTACTATTATATAAAACTATAAGTATGATTTCATGAAAGTGTTATATAAATTTTCATATTTCTACACATTTGACCTTACATGTAAAAGTATTAACATATTAATGAAACCGTAAGTTAGACGTTACACTTTCTTAGCTATAAAAGCAAACGAATTGTTTCTGTTCAGTAGTACCGAGTTAAGAATCAATGTTAAGAAATGATTGCAAGTAATTTAAAAAATGTGGGAATAGAGTGTTCGTTTGTATCATTTGTTTCGGAAGACGAAATAGATAGCAACTTCAGAAGAACTACCTGGTACCCGTCAAAACATGACAGCTAGATAGTAAATAAATATACTAATACACAAATTATACTCAAATGTTGAAAATCATAATAATGCGCAGAAACAAATAAATGTTTCAGCGGCCTCGTGCTTAGTATCTAAAGCCAGATTTAAAAATATCACTGAGCATGCGCAGAAGGCAAATTTTCAATTCTAAATTATCTTACTATTAACAGCTGAAGGTAAACAAATGTTTGTTAGTCAGCAGACACGGGGACTGGCTAATCTCGCGAACCGAGCATAGCAGGATATCGCGAGTGGTACCGATATACGCGGACGGCCGATACGTGTACACTGATGCAATCCTCAACTTCCAAAACTTTAAACTCTTTTAATTATTCAATTAAAACCGCCTAACTCAATAGAAGAGGAGAGCAGAAACAGTTGACATTCCGGGTGGGCCAGCTCCTTTCTGTTTCACAAATTTTCACTATTTTCATGCATGCAAAATTCAACTTTTCCGTCCTCCAATCGACAAATTTTTTATTTCCAAGTGTTTTACAACTCTTCATCTTTAAGGATATACACATTTTTATAAATTTAAAAATGTTTTTCACTGCTTTTTCCCCAAAGCAGTTTTCCGAATTTCACGAAATCGACAATTTTGATGGACAAATATTTCGGTTTTCTGCACCTATCTATATATATAAAACGCGTAGGTATCTGGCACAAAAATCGGCGATATTTCTACACTCCGAATGGCAACGGCTCTAACTACCAAATGTAAACATTAGCGGCCAACCGCTTGTGTGTAGTGGTTCGACGATAGCACGTAATTTGGTACAATTGAATTGCTGTATTTTACACGTGAATAATTTTAATTTATCCACGAAATAACTTATTCTTTTGTTCCATCGGTATTTCTAAATGCAAGTAAGAGGACAAACTTTTGACAAAATATGTTTAGACCTATCAAATCCAGTGTTTAGTCATGTACAGTTGTATGTAGGTTTATCTAGAGTTCGTTCTTTTGATTGTGTGACTGTAGTATCTCATTTTTCTTAAATACTCAACTGTGTATATCAAGAAGTTTAGGGAATATCATATTATTCCATTTTATAAGTGAAGAAATTTTCCGAACAATTTTTTATTTGGTATGATTAAGTGTAGATATCTGAATTGAAAACAGTAGTACATATAGAGAGAATCCACACTATATTTTAGTACTTGCTGAATTTTTACTCCTATTTTAGTGAAAAAATTTGTCTCTAACAATTTCTTATTTGATGTAATGATAAAGTGCAGCTATGTTAATTTTGAAAAATATTACATACAGAGAGGAATATAATTTTAAAAATCTTTGCTGTTAGGTTGTCTTATCTTTAACTCTGTTCTGAAGTAATAGAAATTCATATTATTTTAATCACGATGTTTTAGAATCAACCTTATAGAGAATTTTGCAATGATTATAAATTTTTTGGCTGAGATCGCACTACCACTTAACAACGTATATTTATGATGACAGGTAATAGTAACATTCCTTACATACGTTTATTTCAGTTGAGTTGCTTTGCAAAAGAAAATATAAAACTAAATGCGACCATGCTGGTCGCGCAGCAGCTAGTTAATGTCAATTTTACGATTTATCGGCATTTGATAGATGTTCAGCTTCCAAAATATACCAAATACATTTAATAAAAAAAAATGTTTTCATTCTAAAATAGCGTACTTGGAAAACTTACTTCCATAGTATCTTAAAGTAACTGAATGCCGAGTTCGTAATTGTTCGACTTGTTATTTTACTCACTAATAATTCGATCAAGTTCGTGAAATTTGTTTCTAATTAATGAGCAACTGATGAGGATTCTTCGGTCACCAATTTTGAATTCATCAAAACTGTCTTTCTATTTTTTTAAAGCACATTATACCGAAGTAACGGTGGCTCAGCGGTATCGCTCCTGACGTCTAATCCTAAGGTCCCGAGTTCGAAACCAGCCGCCGTCGGGTGCAAGAACATCCTTTGTTTTTATTTGCTCTGCATGCGAGCTGTATGCAAATTTATCTATTATTTATATTTCAGTTCCGGTTTCTAGGTTTCTGGAATAATCCTCACACTTCCGGTGGGAATGTCGGGAACGTTCCGGAGGTGTATTTTAGGTGATGTTCCCTGCAATCTGGTCAATAAAATCTGTTCTGATGTACGCTTCGTGTCATTTCCGTATTCCCTGAAATCATCGTGACAATATTTTCATTCGGCCATGTTGCCAAAAGGAAAAATTATTAGTTGAGAAAGAGTCATTTAAATAATTGAAATCCAGAAATAAATTTGAAGTACCAGAAATAATTTGAGTTTTAGGAAAGGAGAAGATAAAGCCTTTAGAATTTTTTTTCTAATTGAATGAGCTTTTTTGTTTAAAATGCAAAATTTGAAAACGGAAATTTTAAATAACTATTATTTTTTTTTTAAATCTAATATATTTTTAAAAGTGATTAAACAGTTTTTAATCTTTAAGATATAAAACCATTTCATTTTAAATAAAAAAAAAGCAACACATCGGGCTGCCACTCAGCTAGTCGCTAATTAAGCAGCGCGAAATAAACAATTTCCATCAGGTTTAATGTTATATTTCACAAACATAATTATCATAAAAATAAAAATCGCAGAGAGAGATCTAGAGAGACTCCTCGGCATTGAAACATGTCACTGAGCATGCGCAGAAACAGTGAGTTTCTAAAGCCAGATTGAAACATGCCACTGAGCATGCGCAGAAATCAAATTTTAATTGTAAATTGTAGCTCATTAATAAAAATTGCAGTTACAAAAACCAAATTTGACAAATTTACAGATTGAAATCTTTCGTTTAAGACCAAAATGAAGTAAATTGATGCAGTAGTTTTCTCTCACGGACTGCCCAAAGAGTCGGCTTAGCAACTTAAATATATAGATGTAGCAGGTAGTTTTCATACAGTACTATACCATTAATAAAAAGAATGTGCACTATTGAGTGCTATCTTACTTCAATTACTCCCTATCACATGTATGAAAGATTACATCACCTTGATATTCGTGAGGTGTGCATTATGCTAGAAATTCCTAATGCTAAAAAGTTTGGAATATTTTGAAATTTTCTATTGATGTTTTCGGTCAGTCACACTGGTTTATGCATTTGAACATTTTATGGCTTAGTTGGCTATCGAGTAACGAAGTAAAGAATGAATGTTAATGGATATTACACTTACAGATGCATATATCTGCTAAATATTTTTTCTTCATTACTTGGAAGTCTGAGTACTCCTCCTTTTTAATTTGAATTCCATTCAAAGATTATGACGACTTAACTAAATGAGTTCGGAATATTGTACTTTGCATACGTTAACTACTGCAATATGTGTTTGATTCAAAAACACATTTATTACTTTTTAGATATATTATGTAGTTTTCTGCTCCTTTTTTTCCCAAAGCTATTTTACAGTAACAGAAAGAAATTTGCTGTAAATACACAACAAATAATTCCCCCAAAGCTGTATGAAATCATTTTCAGACGGAGATTTGTAACAGTTTTGCATTATGTTCAGCTGTAAGTACAGCTGAACGTAATGCCACATTATGGGAAAATATAAATTATATACCTCTTAGGATTTTATTTTCAATATGCTATTGTTGGATTTTAACAACTCCATGAAAACCGCTGTTCTAGATATAGGAAGTCCTGGTAAAGAAAGATAGTTCTTTTTACAAACGTATTCCTTACAGTATAAATATGAATACTGCATGACATGTAGAGTGATACATGACCAAGGTTCTTTTATTTATTCTAAAATGTACAAACTTTCTTTACAAATATCCCCTAAAAGTTACTAAAATGATCTCGTGTCTTATCTGAAAGGAAAAGATCAAGTCTGATACGTCTTCAGATAATTTAAATCTTTACAGAACTTTTTATTTCTAAGCGATGTGTAAGAATAAAGATTGTAAAACACTTTCATTATAATGCTGTTAATGAAAGAATATGAAATTGAAATTGTTGTTACGTTTATTTCTCGTATCATATTATTTAGTATGGTCTGTACGATAGATTGAAAGAGGTTGGGACAGTACAGTGACTGTGTTGGAGGCGGGAATTAAATAGGAGTCAAATCACAGGAGTCATCCCAATGTAATACCCTCGAGTAAAAAACTGTGTTTCATTTTCTGTAGTATAGCAGAAGGGCGCAAAACCACCAAAACATTCCCCTTTAATTATTAATGTCAAACTTACGAACAATAAAATTTCAGAAGTCAAATTTGTGAAACATTAGGGCAAACTGTGCTTCCAAACGCTGTGATTAATTACAAAAAGAGAATCCGATATCAAAGAGTATCCTGTTTATTTAAAGCACGAGGGCGTGTTACACAGTGAAAAGGAATTAAAAAAAATTACTTTCAAAAATTAATCTGGGTTCTTTTTCAGCTTAACCTTCTAGAAATAACGCATGTATGTACATGACAGTAGTGTTTTTCCTCGAGTTTCAAGAAGAAAAAAAAACTGATTCTAATGTTTCAAACCTTTTATTTCAGAATAACGCAAACAAAAATTTCACTTTTTAGTAAGTCTGTTGTAGTTAAATAAAAGAATATTTTCCCCTTTACATGTAAGCGTAAAGAAGGAACACAGAAATGACTAAATGTTCCTAAAAATCTCGCACATTACATACACCTTTTTTTACGACCGATAAAAAAAACACGCGTGCTTTTTTTAGCTTCCTTTTATTTCACCCAAAGCGGAGAGATGCTGCATTGTCATAAATATTCAATGCCAATGCTACGGAGTGGATATATATTCCTTGTATCTGTTCGTGTCATAGACGGAAGATTGACACAATGGAAGTATTTTTCAATCATTGCAGAACCACGCCCACGCACAGATATTGGATATTGTTCGATGAAAAGCCAGATTGCGCAGAAACTTCCTTCCCATTTAGACCTAAGTTTCCCGACGTTACCCCGACAGGTAAATAGTTCAAAGGTTGCAAATGTATGACGAATGCTTTTTAATTAACAGGCATAATTCTTTTCAAGTGGTGAAATTTATTTAAAATTATAAAGTACAAATACGCAAAAACATTAATTATTCATAGGATTAGTTAAAAACAAACAGCAAGAAATAGACAGTCTTTTCCTTTAAATAATTTTTCTCGAGAAAATCTACAATCACCCAGAGGATTTAATTAAACGATTATAGCAAGGTCACAAAATTTTGTTAAGAATAGATGTACGAAACTTGAGAAAATTAGCATAATTTTCTATAGATGCGCGATCACTTTCTTGCTCCTCCTCTCTCTTTCTATACATACGTGTATATATATATATATATGACGCAGTGAAAGGCAAAGTGGTGTAAGTCAGTAAGTCAAGTAGTGTAAGTCAAAAGAGTTTTACTGCAAAAACTACAAAAAATTCCACCATAAATTGAACAAATTATAATTCATAACAATTATTATAATATTGCAAATAATAACTATTTACAATTCCACTCTAAATTGAACAAGGAGATTATATTTTTGCCCTCAAATGAAAAAAGTTGAAATTTAGACTTACACCAATTTGCCTTTGACCGCCTCATATATATATATATATATATATATATATATATATATATATATATATATATATATATATATATACACACGTAAAGAGACATTTCGTTGAAACTTTGTCGAAACACAGATCATCAGGTTCTGCAGTAGGTGCAGCGGCAGTTTCGACATGGTAATTTTAGTTCTCTTGTTAATCATTCGTGATTGTGTTTCGTCAGCTGTCAGTGGCGTTGAAATCTGAAGTGCGTGCATTAATCCGCTGCCTGTGGGTAAAAGGTTGTGACTTCAGTGACATTTATTGGCAGCTGCACGAAGTGAACGGTGATAACGCAACATCGTGCCAAGCTATCGCCAAGTGGTACCTCTCATTCGAGAATTGCCATATAGATATCGAGGATAAGTTTCTTCCACTTCGACGACAGATGATAATGTTTCACCCGTGAATGAACTCATTCTTCAAAGCAAGCGTGCCACAGTAGACGAGATCGTCTCGTCTATTGACAGACCAACACGAAGCGCAACGATTCGAAAGTGCTCTAGCATTTCTGGAACGTTATCAACCGGAAGGAAATGTTTTTGGGGGCTAAATCGGGATCGGTGACGAGACTTGGGTTCATTATTTCGCACCTGAAATGAAACGCATCTTTCTCGAAAGAAATGCCAAACAGTTCCATCCACAGGGAAGGTAATGCTGGAGCGGTTTTTCGATAGAGAAAGTGTAGTGCATACTGAATTCTTTCCGAAGGGTGCCACAATTAATGCAACGTCTATATTGTGAAACCCTGAAGTGGTTGCGAAAATCGTTCAAAGATCGACCGGGTAAACATTCAAAAGGCATCGTGTTCTTGCATGACAATGAGAGATCTCATGTGGCAACCATAACGAGGGATCTTTTGAAAAATTTTAAGTGGAAAGTGTGAAATCTTGCGCCATATCACTTCGAAGTCTTCGGTCCCAAAAACAAAAGCATGCAACGCGACGATATCACTCGGATGAGGAGGTAAAAGTTGTAACCCAACAGTGGTTATCTCACATTGGATGGCAATTCTTCGCAGATGGCATGGAAAAACAGGTGCCATGCCCCAACAAATGTTAAAATAAAGGAGGGGATTACGTCAAAAAATAGGTTATGTATTATACTTTTATGTTAGTAAAACTTTGTTCTAGAATTTCAACCCGGTTTTGCTTTTTTCTAACGAGTGCAACTAATATTTTGACCTGCCCTTGTATGTATGTGTATATATATATATATATATATACACTCATGGAAAAAAAATTATCTCACCAAGAAATAATTGCGGGATCGTAACGAAACTTGCAATGAAGGTACATGTCGGGGAGATATGCAAATGATTAGAAATGCAGCGTGATTGCGCATTACGTATAACCGGTAGAGGGCGTTGAACATCGTACTCTGTGGAGTATAAAACAAGTAACCAAAGCTTGTTTGAGCGTGCTGAATCATTTACAAAGGAAGAGCTGAGATAGACATGCCATTACGCCGTGTTCGAAGACAATATAAACAGTTGTCGCAGTTAGAGAGGGGGAGAATCGTCGGGATGATGGAAGCTGGGTGGTCAGCTAGGCGAGTAGATCGTCAATTAGACCGCTCTGATTGTGTTGTGAGGATTTGTTGGGACCAGTGGACCCGAGAGATGTCATGTACACGAAGACCAGGCTCAGGACGCCCTCGACAGGCACGCGTACAGCCAACTGCTTCATCGGCCGCCATCCAGGTACAGGTAGCACCTTCAATAGGGGCCTCTGTGTCTTCTCGAACCATACGAGGGCGCCTGGCTGAAGGACAGTTGGTATCGCGGCGCACATTACGTGTGCTGCCCTTGACGCCCACCCATCGACGCCCACCCATCGACGCCTCCGTTTGGAGTTTTGCCGCGCACGAGGAAACTGAACTGCAGCGGAATGGAACCAGGTTGTCTTTAGAGACGAATCCAGATTCAATCTCGGCAGTGATGACAATCGTGTTCGTGTGTGGAGAGCCCGTGGTGAACGCTTCAATCCTGCCTTTGGTGTACAGCGACACATCGCTCCCACAGCTGGTGTGATGGTATGGGGTACCATTGCCTACAATACACGGTCACCCCTAGTATTGTTCCGTGGCACCATGACAGTCCAGCGGTATCTTCATGAAATCCTGCAGCCACATGTGTTGCCACTCATGCAACGGCTCCCAGGAGCTATTTTTCAACAAGACAATGCTCGGCCTCATACGGCAAGGGTGTCACAAGACTGTCTCCGCACTGCTACTACCCTTCCTTGGCCTGCCCGATTCCCAGATTTGTCTCCAATCGAGCATATCTGGGATCATTTGGGACGACGAGTTGGGCATCCCACGAGTTTCAACGAACTAGAGGCAAGGTTACAGCAAATATGGAACGAAATATCTCAAGACATCATACAGAACTTGTATGACTCAATGCCCGATCGTATCGCATCGTGCATTCGCGCTAGAGGGGGTCCAACGGAGTATTAACTCCTCCGTTCCTTTGCCTTCTTCTCTGCAATAAATTATCCTTTTTCTTTGATTTTCTTATCATTTACTTATATCAAAGTAGTCATTACGTATGTAAAATTTCGTTTCATTTTGACGACTCCTTCTTGGTGCGCTATTTTTTTTGTCCATGAGTGTATATATATATATATATATATATATATATATGTGACATTATAAGTTTGAATCTCGTCTATTTTCTATAATTCGGGTACCCACATCTGTTTAAGTTAGGCCCCTTTTCTCAGAATAGCCCACCCAACAGCAAATGAACATCTGCAAGTCCCAGAAAAATTCATTCAGACAAATAACCGCAGCAGAGGGTGAAAGTCTGGGATAAACACGATTATAAATCCGAAACAGTTGATAGAAATATAGAGCCGTGCCGCTCCAGAAGGATTAACAAAACCCCGTCTCTAGTCATCTAAATCCTCAGTTCACAATATCTCAGAGATAATGGCTGCAGGTGCCAGATATAAAGCAATCCAAGTGTCAAATGATACCATAAAGATAAAACGCACCCATATGCTTCTAAGAATTGCATCAGCCTACCTCCCACGACAAATATCTGTGTTTATGTAAACGGTCGCTGACTCTTTTTTGTACAGACCCTGGCTAAGAGAGCAGACACGGATTCTGTTGTTGCCTCTGTATGTGAACACGCTTGTGTGTTCCGCGTCAGGCTAGAAGGATGCTCTGATCTCAGCTATCAACTCTAGAGAAATAAAGAACTTCAATTTTGAAAGAACTGTGCCTCTTTATTTGTGGATTTTGTGTTTATTATGGAACGTCATGTGGTGAAATGCGACATATGTATATATATATATATATATATATATATATATATATATATATATATATATATATATATATATATATTTATATATTATACATAGATAGATTGATTGATAGATAGGTAGATATTGAAACTTCTCTAAGGCCAGTAAGGGTTCCGAAAATATGTGGCTGTTTTGAGGGGTGGACTGCATATATATTCATTATTCCCACCCTGACGTTTGCGGTTTTATTTCTGAGGTACTCCTGGATTTCTGTAACTTTTCGGATTTAAACTGTAGGTCCCTGTCAATTTAGCTGTTGTCACGGGGCTATTGACATTGGACGCCAAAATGAAATCTACAAAGAATAGGTTATAAAGCATGCATTGGAAAAGATAAGGCGATCGGAAGGAATGATAGGGAGCAAGAAGAAAAGTTGAGGAGGGGAGCAAAGTTATGGCCGTAATAAAAGGGGACCACACGAAGGAGCTTCCAGCCCCGGGCCAGGATGAAAAAGGGTCCAGATTCGTGAGAACGATGAAAGTGGGGTCACGATGATAGGCACGCCTCTAATCAGGAATGGCCAGTAAAATGTTTATAATTAAAAACCCAAGAGGATGAATGCGTGTAGGTGGTATCAGAAATGGAATGGAGACACCAATGGGACTCTCAGGTATGAGGAACAGAGGAAGTTAAAAGAAAGAATAAGTAGTGAGTAAAAGAGGAGAGAAGGAGTTTGTTTTACATATACAGATGTTCTGACTTATGATTTGACGTGACTCTTGAGGATGATGCTGATGCTGGTTTACTATAGATGACTCTGCAGAATGCGAGCGACGTTAGACTGCGTAGCCAAAGATAGCTGTATAAACCAAATCGCAAACGCATAAAAGTAGTAAAAATGCTACAAGCTGATATGATAGGCGATAGTGCCATTTGACGTAGATGTGACAAGAACGCTGCCGGAGTAGAAGAGAGAGTGTCGCTGAAGATAGTGTAGTGTTACCCCTAGCCGCAGCCCCAGTAATAAACTTAAGCCATGCCGTACTACCAATGCGTTGCCAAGACCATACTACTACTGTCAGAGGAAAGATTTTCCTCAGTGCCCAACGAAACATCAACCGGTGGTAATGTTTGTTAAATCCCAATTTGTCATAAGCCATGCTTCCTTGTTCTAAATGAATCAATTACTGATAACTCGGGTGTAGATAGATATTGAAGTTATTTTAAATAATGATTAAGTATATTTATGACGGTAGAGCGCGCAATATCACAGGAATGATGATAATTATTAATTAATTGTGTTAAATGTATTCATTGGAATGATAATTATTAATTAATTGAGGGTGTTATATACGCAAGTGTGTTATGTTGAATAAATCAGTTTGTCATGTAAAACCAAAGCAATTCTTAACTAAAAGAATTCCCAACAAAGACGCAATGTACGTGACGAGTTCAATATTATCTATGGTGCTAAAATGTATTAAAACTAAACACTCAATCTAACCAATAATTACTTTCATTGCTACATTTGGTATCGTACTATTCAATCACTGTCGCAATTCTCGTGTTACCCAACCAGCCGTTTCAATTTGTACTCACTTCGAAAAATTGGTGCTGTGTTTATGGTTTCTGCTTTGAGTCAATTTTGCTTACAAGCGTTTGAGGTTTCTGGAGCTCATAATAAGTTTTCATGGGTCAATTTCCCCCCTTATTTCAAAATGCTACTATTATCAATGCCTGTAATATAAAGATGGCTGTAAAAAATATGAGCATGTATTTAATTAATGGAAGACTTATCGAAAAATTACCCTTAGATGTATCCTATAGGACACATTGTTTTTTTAACCTCAATTTCTTTTTTAGAATATAATTGAGGTTTTAGTGTTAGATACTAATCCTGAAATTACAGGATCACAGCTTCTTACAAAATTAGAGTAGTGCTGAATTTCGAACTAATGCAAATTGTTCTTCACCGGATCGAGGAGCATTAAGTGGGATTTTGGACAATTCCCAGACAGTAGTGTTTTCACGTGAGTAATTGTATACTTATCACTTGTTCATTTCAAATAAAAGCATTCAATAAAACAGTGGTTAGGGGGTATGCGAAGGACAGATATAAGTTATAAATTGTACACTTATTTTTGTTAAACATATATTTTTAATTTTGAAATATTCAGACTTATAGCTTAATCCAATATAATTATATAATAGGAGAATTTGTGAAAAGAAGAACTATGAAAAGAATTAATAAAATGATTAGCTTTCATAAAAATTACTGAAGTAAAAATTTGTATGAAAACGTGTTTTTTTAATAAATTTGAGCTTTTTTTTATTGAACTGTAAACAAAAGGTATATTTCTATCAATCCAAAAATGGTTGAATTAGACAAGTTCTATCGCATTTAAGAAACCTTTAATGTACGGATATTGTTACTTGGTAGGGTTTTTAATATTTCTAAATATTTTTTCATTGATATTGAAACTCTGATTTGAAATCTGAATTCACGACTATAGTTGGTTAGCACTCGAACATACACAATTTTTACCACCCAGGCCCATAAATATTACCCGAAAAGGTGAAATTCACCGTCGGCTGAGTTACGCAGCGACTGGTTTTCATGTTCACATTTGTCGTCTAAGCTTAACGCTGCGGCCTACATATCCTTGTCGAATTACCTTTATATTAAATTTTTTGGCAGAAATAACTTCTTAGCTGATATTCTGTACTATGTTCAAATACAAAATGTCTGAATACTGGTTAAGTAAGACAACAGGGCAAGAAAATTATTAAAACAGACTCTATGAATTCATTAACCAATCGTTATGTCACACCTAAATTAAGGGAAAGGAAAGAATATTTAACATTTACCTTATTACGGTTGTTAAACATGAAAGTTTTACATTCATAGAATGCACTTTATTCATTCATGATTTTCTGTTTGAATCTTTCCATATTTTCATGGAAACGACCTTGAAAAAGCTGTTACTATTAACCAGCTTTTCGATCAATTTCTGTAGATTTTCCCCACTGTAGATTTAACATAAACATTAAATATTCATGCTCTTAGAAAAGATTCATAAATTAGAGAGTTATACAAATGGATTCAATATTGTTGAGGAAACTTTGATGAATAGTTTCCGCAAGATGTTTTATACTCATTAGGACGTGATAAAAAAGATACATTAAATTTCGGATACTTGTTGAATGACCATAACTTAAAATTACACAATTTTCATACGTTGTCAAAACGGTGTATGCGTAGTTAAACAACGCAAAACGTGGAAGATATAAAGCTAAATATTACTACATCGCGAGCGCACAAAATGTTAAGAAATTAAGGTTAAAAAAATTACTTCAAAATTTTTATGCATGTTCTGTTTATTAAGCTACTTTGCTTATTACGATGAAAAAAGTATCTTAATAAACATAATTCATTACAGGAACACACATCTTCTTGCACAGGTAATCACTTTTTGTGTGTGTATTTAGAGAAGTCGTGTGTTCATATTACATGGTTTTACTTATGAATGTATTTTTAAAAACGTATAATAGAGAGACCATAAGGATACTGTACAATAATTTCCCTTTGATTTATACCATCCATCAAGACAGAATGTTATGAGTTAAAATTTTAACTGAGACAAATTTAGGAGAACTACAGATTAATGATGTTTTAGCGAAATACATCACCTTGGAAATCTCACATTCGAAACTCGCTTGTCTCACAACTTGCTGTTTAAATACAAGAGGGGCGTAATTAGTTATTAGAAACAGAATTTACTAGATGAATTATTTTCCAACAGAGCTAAAAGCTGAAATCTAAGGAGAATGGCATCATTGGTCTATCCGTCAATCTGCTTTTAAGTAATACATTGCAATTTCCATATACTTAAGTCTTACGTGATGTATAGTTTACTTAAGCATCAACGTCAATTTTACAGTATGTGTCTGAGCATAAAGAGTATTGTTTCAACCAGGAAACAAATAAATCATGTTCTTAAATTGGATCAAATTTCTTACTTAAAAGAGAAGTGGATACAAACAGTAAGGGAAAATATGTGTAGTAGTGGGAAAATGCATTTAAATTTTAAAGGAATGTTGATGAATTTGGAATTTATTATAAAAGGAGAGGATAAAATTTATTAAATTGAGCTTAAATTTATCGCAAAAGACAGTAGCCCTAATAAAACTTTTGATGGCCGTAATTTTTTGTGAGATTTTATTGTTTATTTTACGAAAAGAAAAATCAGTTATTCAATATCTTCGGTCCTAAGGCGAATGTGCAATTCCTAATTTTGAGAAAACGAAGTTTCTTTTGGCTTTCAAAAATCAGGTGGCATACTTACCTAATCAAACCGACGACCATCAATGATGACATAATAAGTGAAATAGAATAGTTGTGTATGGCACATTCGTGAATTTAAAAAGAAATCACATTTTAATTACACAAATCACTTAGAGAGGTTTATTTTTCACATTCTTGGTTTTGTCTTAGGACCGACGATATTTTTGATCAAGTGTACGTTTTCGTCACACACACACACATATATATAAAATGCGGATTAATCTACAGTTAAGAAATTTTTTTAAAACTCCCCGCTTAAAATACACTGCTGGCCACTGTAAATTCAACACCCTGAAGGAAACATGCAAATAACATGAAATTTACAACATGCATTAGCGGACGTGAGATATGCAAATGATTAGAATTTCAGCGCAGACGCACATCACGCGCGCCTGTGGCACCACTTCAAAGCGCTATTTAAGGCTTGAAGATTTCGACGATTTCAAGTTCGGCAATTGTGTTTTTCTTGTGGTTTTTTCAAAAAAACGATCAATTATGCCTCGTCGAAAACAGCGATCATCTTTTGATCAAGTATCCGAGTTCGACAGAGGAAGGATAGTGGCCTACCGAGATTGTGGATTATCTTTCAGGGAAATCGGTAGTCGTGTTGGACGAAACCAAACGATTGTAATGCGGATATGTGATCGTTGGATGCAGGAGGGTACGACAGACCGGCGTGTTCGATCGCATCCACCTCAGCGCACCACTTCACGTGATGGCAGGCAAATTGTGCGCATGGCAGTGACGGATCGCTCAGTCACATCACGAACCATAGCACAGCACATGCAGTCTGTAACGCATCATCCAGTGTCTGCGCGTACCATTCGACGCCATTTACAGCAGAGTGGTCTGTCCGCAAGACGTCCATTGCTTTGTCTACCCTTGACGCAGAACCACAGACGTCTCCGCCGCCAATGGTGCGATGACAGAAGGATGTGGACGGCAGAATGGAATGAAATTGTCTTTACTGACGAGTCACGCTTCTGTCTGCAACACCACGATGGTCGCATTTGAGTCTGGAGACACCGTGAAGAGAGGATGCTGAACAGCTGCGTTATGCACCGCCACACTGGTCCTGCACCGGGTATTATGGTATGGGGCGGTATTGGATATCACTCTCGCACACCTCTAGTACGCATTGCCGGTACTTTAAACAGCCAGCGCTACATCTCCGAGGTGTTGGAGCCAGTTGTCCTTCCTTACCTTCAGGGCTTGCCCACAGCCATATTTCAACAGGATAATGCGCGACCACACGTGGCACGCATTGTGCAACGGTTCTTCGTCAATCGCCAGATTGAATTGCTTCCCTGGCCGCCTCGCTCTCCGGATCTTTCGCCGATAGAAAACATGTGGTCCATGGTTGCTCTACGATTGACCCAGATTCCATCCCCAGCTGCCACAGTAGATCAACTTTGGCAACGTGTGGAAGCTGCTTGGTCTGCTGTACCCCAAGAACTCATCCAAAGTCTTTGAATCAATGCCGAGGCGTGTGGCAGCTGTGATCTCCAACAATAGCGGCTACTCTGGCTACTGATTTTGGCAGGAATCACACTTCACAGAAGTCTATAAATTTAATCATTTGATACTTGGTCAACATGTTATCTACAAAATAAATTTTGTTGTGATATCTCTTGTCTTTCTTGGTGTTGCAATTTGGGTGGCCAGCAGTGTTAATGAAAATATTGCTCTTTTTAAGAAAGGAATGATTTTAAATTGTGTAATTTCGTATGTATTTAATGTGTAGTCACAAGTAGTTTTAAATTTTCAAGATTCAGTAGATATATCCTTATGCAATAAATTGAATGAGATGGAGTTCAGTTGATTTCGATTGGTTCAGTTGGTTTGTCGGAATATTATAAGACCCAAATTATTCCTCAAAGAAAACAGATTCGCTTTATGTAGTCATAGTAAGATTAATATTCTTCGTCGAAAGGAAATTGCTGTCTTCCTCGTTTTCATCTAGGCGTTTCGATCTGAACACAGCAGATAGGAATAAAAGGCTGGTCTTTTACAACCCACGCATCCGAACTTGGAAACGAGGTTAAAACAGACGCTCTCGAAAATTCTTTTAAATGATCGCTAGTATTCGCGAGATAAAATATTCTTGGGTACAGGATATTTTACACATGTTGCTTTTTTTGAAGACGAGGGCTATTTATATCATTACGCAAATGTTTTTCTTTAAAAATATTTTCTACAATTCCTTAAAAATTCTATGAAATAGTCAAAAGATCACTTCAATATTATTAATTATAAAACAACAACAGTAAAATAAATCATTAAACACACAGCTCTACAAAGTTAAACTTTTTGTCCCAATAAACATCATTCAAAACATATGTTTATAATAAAGATAGAATTTTCATGGATGGACATTTTGTATGCTGAATTTTTTTACACGGTTTACTTATAATACTAACAAATAATTTAATTTTAACATCAAAGCTCTTTACTAATAGTTATACTTTATGTCTATTTAAGCATAAATCTCTTCCAGATTCATTTCAAGCTAAGCTCACTATATCTTACAATTGCACTGCTTTACGACCAGTTCTTCCCCTTTCGTGGGCAAATATTACGTCTTTACCATGCGCCACTGGAGTAGTCAGGAGAGAGGACACTATTAGCATAAAACATTACTAAAAGAGCCGGAGGGATTAATAAAATTTCAGTATAATCATTAAGTCGAAGCCTTAATAAATAAAAAGAAACATGTTTTAAAAATAGAAAATTAAGATATTTTATACATGATAATTTATTGAAGAGCGATGTCATTTTTTTCTACAGAAAACAGATGTCTATGTTCCGAAAATACTGTTTGATATCTAGATTTCTACTCACTAGTTGTCTGGAGTCATTTTTAGGTAAAGGTAAAAAAAATGAAAGACCACTCAGTGTTTCATGCACACTTACCTCATGCAACACAAAATAAGGCAGTGAAACTCGTATCCTCCATAATTTTAAGGCCGAAAAATTACGATTTGTGGCAGAAAAGTCTTTATATGCAATTTACTTTTTGTAAGGCAAGTTTTTACAAGGCAAAAATGCAGCCCCCCCCCTCCCTACCCTCCAAGCAATACCCTCTACATATAATATAATAGGGGGGGGGAGCAGAACTATCTGCTCATCAATTCAATCTAATTTGTTTATCGCATCATCGACATATCTAACTAATCATTGATAACTTTATTTAATCCTTCACATCAGATGGGCTAGCTTAGCAAAAATAATATACGCTACTGATATATTTAATATTTATAAATTTCTTCTCAATTTCTATGTATGAGCGTATATGAGTGTGTGCGATATTTGTATTCATTTGATGCTCTGTAACTTGAGTATGATTATCGATGCAGATTATGAATAATTTCTTGCATGATTAACAGTTGAACGATTTAAAAGGTACTAGTTAAATTATAAAGGCTTCGATTATGCAAATATATATACCCGATCATGTCACTTGCTTTACTAATATAATTGATTATGACATTTAAGAATCGACTATTCTATGCTCCTAGAGCTATGTGTTAGAAAACGAGTATCTACTCCCGCTACCCCCAATCACACACGAGGCACCGACAAATCAATGCACATAGCAAGTGACCTGTTTTGAACTCTCGATGGCGAAACGTCTGTTTGGGGCTGGGCAAGTTAAAAGTCAAGGCAATATCTTTTCTTAGTTTATCACGCAAAAGTCGTTTTAACCTTTTGTGCTGTTTAAACAAAGTAAACGCCAAAAAGATAGGCAATAGTATCGATTTATAGTACATATAATCTCAGTGCATATGAGAGACACGATATTTGTATTTTATAACTTATGGTTATCAATAGTAATGTATAAATTTTACCGCTCTATTATATATATATATATATATATATATATATATATATATATATATATATATATATATATATATATATATATATATATATATATAAAAGCCTCGTAAAAATTAATAAACTATTAAGAACAACGTATTTGTTAGGAACGGTTAATTATTGTTCTTCATATTTCATTTAAAAAATCGTTCCTCAATCATTTCTTTAAATTAACGTAACTTTATATTTAATTAAAAAAATCGTTCCTTAACAGCTTTCTTTAAATTAACGGTAACTGTATATCAAGATAAGAAAACGATATATTGTTTTTTTTTTTCGTTGGAATAAAAACAGTAAAAAATTTGGTCTCTCAAGTTTTTTTTTTTTTTTTTTCGAATGCGAAGGCACTTGTCGTGAGACATTCGCCTATACCACGCCGCAATTTTACTGCCCATTTTATTGTGGGGGCACCATATAGGCGGACAGCACTACCCCCTATGAAGGGACGACACGAACGGAGGCATATTTCGTGGCGCGACGCCAGGATTCGATCTGAGCACCCTCAGCACCGCAAACCAGCGCGCTGTACCACTGGGCCGCCACAAGCCCCGGTCTCTCAAGTTCTTTGCTCTTATTTTGTTGTTCCCTTTTAAAAGTATTTTTGAGTAAAAACACAACCTGTAGGAATAAAAATTTGTAACGGATACCCGTTACATATTCAACTTTCATTGAATAATTATTAATTAATTTAATTAGATCTATTGCATTATAATTATGTCTTTTTATGTTAAAATATTAAATTAAATTGGAACTAAACCTGTTTATTCTTGCTAGTTGTAACCCCCAAATTATCTAGCAATAGTAAATTGCCACTCCGTTAATTTTTTCCATAAATGTCAAGTGATTTTTGTTTGTTATTCCTTTGACAACTAAAATTTATCCAAGGCGTAGGATCATTTACATCTTTTTTTTGAGTATTTAACATTTTAAAATATTTTAATGTAGGATTTCATAAAGCTGCTCAGTCACTTCAAGTTCAGTCACTCAATCAAGTTGGTAAAATAGTATTTTACCTCTCATTTTACCGACTTGAATCGGATCTCTTAGCTACCATTTCCACTATTGCACGAGGTAAATGGTAGTCTTCAGTCCCGTTTTTTGTTTTTGTTTGTCTGTTTTCCTTCCAGCTCGTTTTGTATTTTTTCCAGACTTTAGAGGGATAGCACAGTGCCAAGATGTGTTTATCTTAAAGATCATTTTTAGAAACAAGCCTTTGTTGAACTAGTTGCCACTGCTGCAACTGAGACTTTATCATTTTGCTTAAGGAGAAAATGTTTCCTGAATTTGATTTTCCTTCACGTTTTGAATTTTATTTTCAACGTTTACATTTATCTGATTTTATAGAAAGTTGCTGCGTTTTATTTTTGCTAGGGGAGCATTCATATCGAATTCCATAGCTAATAGATTATATATTTTTTAATTTGATGAATTGATGCTGGTTCTACGAGGGTCATTTTTTAAGTAAGAACCGTTTTGTAATGGAATAAGAGAAACTTTAGTTATGAACGTACAATTTACGTTCATAACTAAAGTTTCTCTTACTCCATTACAGAACGGTTCTTACTTAAAAAATGACCCTCGTATATCCAATTGAGCTCATTTCTTCTTACACACACACACACACATATAATTGGAACGAAGTTCTTTTACGCGGCTTAGCGAACTGGGAAAAATTTCATCACATACCGGAAGTGCGTCACGTCCCCTGTTAGGCTTACTGCCGACGGCTATCCGTTTGGGTATGCCGAGGCCTAAGCAGACCGTTTCGGCAAGCTTTGTTTCCATGTTTTAATTCACATATATTGTGTCATTATTGAAATTTTATAATGGAAAGTCGAGAAACACAAACTGCAGCAAGTGTAAATAATGCAAACTTCGAAAAGTATGTTATTATATCATATAACTTAATACCATTCATTTAATATACATGTGATTCGAGTGTTTACTATTTACATGCATTACAGAGAAATAATAGTGAAATCATGTGCTCAACGTCAAAAAGAGTATCGAATGAGAAAAAAAAATCCAAAATCAACTTCAGAGTGCGAAAAAAATACCAAAAACAAACGACCAACGTCAACGTCAACAAAAATTCCGGCAGAATCAAAAACAGAAAGTACAGCAAAATGAAACATTGAATCTTGCTAGGTATGATATATATATATTTCGCATGAGAATAAGAAACAATTTTATTTTTAATTTTTCTATTTTTGTTATTAATTAAGGTTGCTCAGATACTAAGCCGATAGTTACTTAAAAAGCTGAATTTTTAATATGTTATAAATCGTTAATTTCCCTCTCTAACTTACTTGTTCGGTAGCACAGCGCCAGAGCGCTCTACTCCAGTACTGAAGGTTGCGAGTTCGAATCCCCAACATTTCGTTTCTAATAATCTGTAATTCTTTTTCTTTTTTTCTTTTTCTACTATTCTGTATATCTCGACTTACAATGTAGTGTGTAGTGGATTACAAAATAACTTATATTAAACTTCTTATAACTTTTAATAGTCTATGTTAAAATTTATTAACTTTCAACATACACTATTAACTTTTATTAATAAACACACTATTAATTATTATAATTTACATTTCAATCTACACTAATATAATTATTATTAATAATTATTAATATAAATAATAAAATTTTATATAATTTTTATATTACTCATTGTGAAACGATAAATAAAATACTCGAAACTATATAGCAGCATCAACAACACACAGATGTTAGATGCGCTGTTGTCAGATCTATTTTATGCAAAATCAAAAGAAATTTTTTATTTTTGTTGGTGATTAAATAATAAAATTAATACGATTAAAAATTATGCTAGGTAACATCTAAATCAAAATAATTAATTTATATATTACAATTTTTAATTTAAATAAAAATAATTAATTTATATATTAAAATTTTTAATTTTAATTAAAAAAATTTAGATTTTTTTTTTAAACTTGTTTTGACTTGCTTGGTATTGTCCGAACAACCTTAATAACAATAAAATAACAATAAAAAATTATATTAATTTTTATTAATTTTTTAGAAAAAAAAATAATGTTGAACGTGTTAAAAGATATAGAGATAAATTGAAATTAAAAAAGCAAGAAACTAATCATCGCCATGATACAAACTGTGAAGAATTAATCTATAGTCAGTTTCAAATTCAACAACCAATAAATATTGAAGCTCAGCAAGTAATAAGTCCAAGTTTTCCATCATTTGAAGCCCCATACGAGGAACATGATGAATGTTCAACGCCAAACGTCCTATTACATCATGAAATAGACATTGCTGGCGACGGTAACTGCCTTTTTTCATCTCTCATAAGAATTTTACATCTTCAAATATCTGCATCAGTCCTTCGACAGCAACTTTATAATTCATCCTACTTAAATGCTTGTCAAAATCCAATTAGTGCAAGAAGTATACTATGTAGTGAATTTGAATACGGAGATTTAGATTGCTTATTCATATTTTCCAGAACATACAATCAAAATATATGCGTGCACTTTCATTATTTTAATAATAATACAAAAAGAGAATAACAAATTAATTTTTGTTATTTTAAAGTGAATAATTCTATAAATTTTTTGCATCTTCATCTCCGTAATACACATTTTACGCCGTACATCGTAGTTCAAGAAATAGTTTCGGACAGTAGAGTAAACTTTCAGCAAAATGAAGATTGTCTTTCTCATAAATCATCTGATGAAATTGACTTTGAACAAAGTCCTCCAGTTCATTTTGAAATTGATGTAATTGATATGCAAATTGAAAATAGATCGAATGTTACGAATTCAACTTACACGGATTATGGTAAACACGGTAATGCTCATCTAGAATTCTGTCGTCAATTTCAAAATAATACATTTGGTCATACTTGTGCAGTTTGCGACAGACTATGGTGGAAAAACGATTTAAGAAAAGCTTCTAACGTACACAAAAACATTCTACAAAAAATAATACCGAATTATGAATCTAGTTCGAATATTGATGTTTGTTCTACGTGTAAAGTATCTTTAGATAAAAAGAGAATTCCTATAATGTCGACTTATAATGGTTTCAAATATCCAACGATTCCATCTTACTTGCCAACATTAAATTTTATCGAATACTTGGATAAAATTGAATCTCAAACATATGCATCTTATTATAGTTACCATAAGCCAATAATTACCATGATACAATATAATGAAAAAATTAAAAAATAATTTTTTCTTATTTCGAATTTTTTCTGTGTAATTTGTAATTCACTATTTAATATTTAATTTTTAATAAATGACTATTTTTCCTAAAATATTAAATGGAATTTATTGTTTTAAATCCTTACTTTACATTTTTGCTTTGAAAAAATGATAAAAAATAAAAATAAAACATACAAATTAGAGAGAGAGAGAGAGTTGGTTGGTTGGTTGAATAAAAGAGGTCTGCGCTTTTTGGCGTGACAAAAATACACTAATATAATCAATAGAAACATACATATTAAATGACGTTTAGAGTTGAAAAAATAACGTAAGGAACTTAGTTCCTGACGGGGGTCCCCCGACCGCACAATTTTTTTTTTTATTCTTTGTTTAATTTACACCAAAATAGTTTTCAAGCATGCGGTTCTGCAGTTCAATATAAAAAGGGAACAGAGTTTGAAGGAAGGCAGAGACCTCAGTGTCATCAACACACAAAAAAGGTTCTCTCCGGTCATAGACTAAATCCCACAAAGAGGGCAAGTCGAGTCGTCAGAGAGTTCAATACTAGGGTTTGACGGTTTTTCAAACCCGGTTTTAAAAAACCGGTTTAAAAAAATTTGTCACATTTGAAAACCGGTTTTTAAATCAAGAAAACCGGTTTAAAAGAATTCAAATTATTACGTAAAAATTTATTTTTAACTTATTGGATTTGCTATTCATTCTATGCAACGGGCAGCAGACACATTTTTTTAACGTTGCGAGTTGCGTCGGCCAGTACTTGTGCATTATGCACTGAGCACGTGAAAAAGACGTGCCTAACCGACTTATTTTATGTAAGTACATATGTGCAATACGTCACGAGTCACGACAGGTTCGCTTAATCTTGTAAAGTGAAAACTGGAAACAAAAATATAAAGTTGTTATAGTTGGTAAAAATAACGTAAGTATTAAGTATGTTTCTAATTTCTATGTTTGTATTTTCAGACACTGAAAGCTGAATTTTCATTATTTGAGGCAACGAACAAAAGAACCAAAAACTTAGATTTATTATTTGATGCCCTGAAAAATATAAAACCAAGCTCAGTAGCTAGTGAACGAGTATTTTCAATGTCAGGCAATATTGTGTCCAGAATAAGAACAAGACTTAGCCACCGTTCAGTGGATATTTTATGTTTTTTATAATCCTATTTTCTTAGGAGAAATTAAAATTAGTGAAATAAATATAATTATTATTTGAAATTTGAAAATTTTGTTTGAGTTTTCGTTATTTTGTGTAAGTAATGTGTAATCCTTAATTTTTTTTTTATATTTTGACTTTGATATTGATTTCGTTTTTTGTTATTTTATATAAATTTAATAAAATATTTTTCACTATTCTATTTTTTTGACAAAAATTCGAAACCCGGCTAAAACCGGTTTTTTGGAAATCTGGAATTCGAAAACCGGTTTTTCAAAATGTAGGTTTTTGTATAAACCCTATCCAATACGATAAGAGTAAGAGTGAAGAAAGTCATGGCCCGTCAAAGTACTGAAACAAATTCCCATGACTCTAAGAAGATTCTGGGGGGAGTTGTTCATGTTTATTCAAAAGACAAGACCACTTTTCTCCAGTATAGATGTCGCTATATCTGGAAGATCTCAGAGCATGAGTCTCCTTGCTAATCAGTTTCCTTGCATCACGTAATGGGATGGAAGTAGTATGAGATTGAGATGAAAAGTGAAGCAAATGTAGAATATATGTCAGATTGATCATTCCGGAAAGTGTCACAATGGCTGGGTTTCCACTGGAGAACTACCTCCTTTGACTAAAGGTGATCAATGGAGAATTCGTCAGTATATATCATTAACCGAAGAAAAATAACTGTAATCAGTTAGGGTTCAAATTGTGGCTTGGGAAACAGGGAAAAAACATAAACTTATAATCGGGCCTACTTTGAATAGTTCCCATGGCCAATTGAACTGCTCTCATTTCACCTTCAAAATTATCCTACCAGCAGCAGCCCATTGCTTCCTTAAGTTGAAAAAAATCGGAGAAAAATCCAGCACCAGCATTTTTACTAGCTTCCGTGGGCGGGCCATCAGTATACGAGTAAAGACGCAACCATTGATTGAAAGGCTAAATTTCTTGAATTGTAGTCAATGCAAATGTTTTAAATTAAGAATCATAGGGGCCATCATGTCAAAAGGGCTACTGCATGATTCAAAAGTCCAGGAAAAATACTAGCCTTATAAAATGACTGCCTGAAAGAAGGAACATGTTGTCGGAATAAAGCCAAGAAGAAATGATGGTTTGGAAGAGAATATAAGTTGAGCAAAGATGGTCTTTCGGGAGTATTCTTTCTCCGAGGACGGTTGCAGGCTAATTTTTGCGATGAGAAAACGGTGCGATACATATCTGCAGTTCCATTACTGCAGTGGGAGTTGAGACAGTTGAGTGTGAGAATTCTATTTGGCATCACATCAGTTTTCATAAGGCACTCGGAGAGAGCTGAAAAGCAGATGGAATATGAGAGCAATCATCAAAATCCTTTGGGAAGCACACCATTTCACACCTGCAATTCTTTAGAGAAGATTTCATTTTCCTGACCCAATGTTAACAGTATTTTTTGTTTTCTCCAGTATAGCTTTGGATCCTCGGACTTATGTAAAGTTTGAATTCTAAAAGAGAGATTAATAGAGTGATTTTGGGGGCATTAAGTTCACAATTGAAAGGTGAAATCATTTGTGTAATACATACAAACACATATGTATGGAGAGAGAGGAGGAGAGAGAGATATTGGTAAGAGTTGTTGCAAAAGATGCAATTCTGCGTCTTTGTAGTTTAGAAAAAAATTAAAGCTTTATAAGAATTAGAAATGAATGAGATTTAGTACTATTGCAGCACTTAAAAATGGACATTTTGGAGTTTTAAATGTTTAAGAAATGAAATCAGAACATCGAATTCTATCACGAGAAGTAGATATTGAGAATATGGAGCTTAACATCTTATTTTCAGATTTGTATTCCAAAAGAGAGAATCACGCTTTAATATATCAAACTCAAGAATTCTATCCAGCTTTTGTAAATATTTATTCCGAACTGAAGCGCGATTTCCTTCTCTGATATCAATATTTATCTTCTCTAAGCAGCAGAATACGCAACCCACAGGTTATAAAACACCCCGAAATATGTTTACATTATTCAAGATGTGAAATATTGAATCAAAATTCACTCTTCAGTAACGGTATTAGTAAGAAAATATATTTGTATGTATAAATATCAGAGTTATAGGCAAACTTATTAGCTACTATAGTGGTGAAAACAATATCCGTAGTATTTTTTTTGGCATTTTGGACACTGAATCCGGAAATGCGATCCAATTTTTTTTTATTATCATACCCACATTCCTCTTTGTGAATCGTCTACCAATGCATTCATATATTTATTTTTATTGATTTTATCCATATTTTTGTGCAATTGTATCTAATAATCGAAATTTTTTCTTTGTAGACATCATTTTATCTTTTTAGAGCTGTGATAAACAGTTATTTTGAGGTAGGCGTGGCAAATTTGAAAAGCTAGGTTCTAGGTGGGCCATCTTAATTAAAATCTTAAAACTGAAAGATTTTTGCTTATGTATTTGAAATAAATTTAGCGTTAACAAAAGATAATCTAGAAAATAAAATTGATATAAAGCAGAAAAAATTGCTAATGTAAAGGATTATTTCAATGTAATTACAAATACAGTGATTTTCGCTTATATGAATCACGTTTGTTATTACTGTTTTTGATTCTTATAAGCGTCTGATTCTTATAGCCGAAATTTAGGTTTTTGGACAGGCACACACACACCTATATATACATATATTAGATAATTTACCATAAAATACTTTTTAATTTACATTAATTATCTTTTATTAAAATTATTTTTTATAATTTTAAAAATGCAACTTAATTTCTAGACCTATAAGTAGATACACATGATTATAGTAAGAGAAGAAAGAAATCCAATATTTGTTACAACATACCTGCTTAACAGTTTTAACATTTCAACAACAGGAAGGGGCAAGAAAAAGTTTTCTATGGTAGTTTGACGTATCGAAGATTTCAGGAGGCTGTTTATACCTCTTTCAATACTAATAGTCTCAGACAAAGATTCACCTTCTAGCTTACGTTTCACGGTTTGATAACGTGCTGAATCTACTAATGTCACGTTTGCCCAAGTGATAGTGGACACTTCGCAGAAGATTTATGTGTTTCAGGGTACAGGAAGCCGCAACCAGGATGTGGGAGGTGGGAAAAAAAGAGTCCCTATTTTTGTTTGGCAGTGGAGAAAAGTGAGTTCAGAACCGGACGGGTAAAGATGCCCCTGGGTCAAGCTAATAGGACAGTATTGTGCAAAAGCGTTTAAGGGGAAACTATTATGTTATGTCTAACAAAGAAAGGGATGTATTTTACGACTATATTCCATCCTATTTATTATAATTAACTTACAAAACACAGTTTATATAAACAGCGGACTGTACACGAATTTCACACACAAATATTTATTTTAAACATAGCACTGAGCTTAGCGAACTCTCTGGCCGCCATTACTCCACACACACATCTTTTTCCAGTTCGGCGTGGGGTAACGCTAACAGCCACACCACACTTAGGTTGCGGAGTACATGAATTTAGCCCGCATGAGTTGGGGCCTTAACATACCGCCGGCCTTGGAAGAATCCACAGGGATCTTCCAATTTACGTTTTTTCTTTTCAATACACATTATTAATCCAATTTTACATGTTAATCACAGGGCAATTGATTCAAATTATATGACATTAAATATACAATAATACAAAATATCGCACCTCTAGTGGTAAGACAGCAATTTTTGTAATTGGCCGTTTAAAAGTTAATGTCTGAGTTTTAACATTAACTAAACGGACTCTCTGATCCTTACCAAGGAAAACATCAGTAATTTTACCCATTCTCCATGTGCAAAATGGTAGATGGTCTTCTTTGCCGTTTTTTCTTTTTACAATTTGCCATGAACCTGCGAATATAGCTATAAATTATAATTATTACTCAAATTTAACAGTTCATCAAAAAACAACGAAATTTCAGAATTTAAAATTATACACTTAGAGTCACTAGAATTTAGATTTTCTGCTACTTCAGCAGTTTGGTCGTGTTTTAGTTCTTTATTAAACAGCTCCATGTCTATGGGCTTAAGTTCACGGTCAGCATTAGGAATACATTCAGTTGTCTCCGGCCATTCGAGGATAAATGGTGGCCCATGCCACAACTAGGAATGTTCTTGTAACACAGCTGGTGAACACTCGCGAGATATTATATCTGCAGGATTTTCAGCAGATGAAACATGTCTCCTTTGAGAGACCTCTGAAAGTTCCTTATCTGTTAATTTCCTCATTGGAGCAGAAGTTACAATATGATCACCAGAAAAGTGACCACGTAAATTTCCATTATAATCACACCTACTGCTTCCATCTAGTGGGAAATCTTGTGAGCACCAGGCACATTCTGGATCAGCAGTAATACAATCACCACAATTTTCTTTAGCAACACATGGAATACCAGTTAAATTTCCAGGAGATTTAGCTCTCTGAGCGTGAACAATTAGTTGGTTATCAGCATCCAGTTTGTATTTGAAAGCAAACTGACGGTCATTGTCATCTCGAAAAACACACAATTTTTCTTCATCTTTGATTTCAACTTTGTCAACGCCAGTTGTACTAAATGTACAAGCAGTACAATTCTCTGGAGGAACATCATTGTCATCAGGAAATATCTGACGTCCAACACAATCTCTAAAGTCATCACACCTCAGAGAGCAAGTTGGGCAACTTTCACAATCACCATGCCCATTGCACATTTTTTCAGTACCAGGTTGAATACAATTTTGAACGGAAGTACTACAATTGTAGTCATTTTCTTTCCAACCCTCTAGACATTTGCATTTTCCACAGTTGCAGATTCCATGATCTAGACCACTAGAAATCCTTTCCTCAAATCTATCACATGAACAGTTATCACATTCACAAAACTGACCATGTATCTTCTCTTCGGGATTTTGACGCTTTAAGCACTCACAGTCACCACATCTGCAAACAGCTCTTCGAGAGCATGGCTTTTTATAATTTCCAAAATAGCATCCTAAGTCATCGGGTGCTTGATCCCTAGATTTTGTATCACATTCACATTCTCTGCCATCTTTATCATCTTTCACTCTTTTATTACTTGATTCCTTATTTAAATTGTCCTTTTCTCTCACTAATCCGCAATGAACGGAAACCTGAGAACATAGACTAGAAATGCTTCCACTTATCAAGTAGCCAAAAACAGAATTTTGGAGAATTAAGTTTGTATTTGAAATATGTAATCTTCCTGGTCTCAATAATTCCAAACACACTTCTGATCCGAGAAGCACGTGAATGCTACTTCGTTTATAAAATTCAGGATCAGCAAGATTTATCATTTCTGGCATTGGTATATTTGAAAGATCGATGTTCTGATTTGGAATTAGATTCGTTACTTGCGACACAAGAAAAATTCCAACTCTCTATAGTAGTTCTGGGACTCATTAAATAAAATAGCAGTAGTGCGATAGGCTACATTCATTGAATTTCCAGTAATACCTGCCACAGATAAATTTATTTTCTCCTTCTTTAAACCTAATTTGTCAGCTAACACATTAGATATTAAACTTATTTCGCTACCGCAGTCGAGTAATGCCCGCGAAGTTGCAAACACATTACTGACTGGATTGCTAATGCTGACTAAAGCAGTAGTGAGCATTACTCTTTTTTCTTTCTTTTTTATTATCGCGGTGAATGAATTTTGTACAGGCTGAAACTCTGTCACCTCATGACTCCGTTCCACATCTGATAGCCGCCATTACTCCACACACACATCTTTTTCCAGTTCGGCGTGGGGTAACGCAAACAGCCACACCACACTTAGGTTGCGGCGTACATGAATTTAGCCCGCATGTGTTGGGGCTTTAACACATCCCATCTTATCAATCTTTCTTTAAAAAAATAAAGAATGAACTTCATGCCTTTTGAGTGTTTAAGTGGCCTTTTTGGAAAAATGAAAGGAAAGCGAAGAGTGTAAACTGATTCTTAAAACCAGTGGATTGATTCTTTAAAGCGAAAATTTTAACATGGAAATAATGCATTTGTTTTTGTTTTCTCGATATTGATTCTTATAAACGGTTGATTCTTATAACCACTGATCACTATAAGCGGTGGTTACTGTAATTTCTTTACTTTTGTTTGGTTAAAAATTAAAAGTTTGAAGATTTTATTTTATCTGATTAACATAAGTTATTCCATAGCAAATAAATAAATAAATGAAATAAAAAATATACTATAAAAAATAAATAGAAAATAATATAAAAAAGCAAGAATGCATTTGAAAATATAAATATTATTTCAACATTATTAACTAATACTATTTATTTTTCTTACTTCAAAATAAAAGAGCAAATAGATTTTTATTAATAATTTTTTCTACATAAATTAAAACAGGAGTTTAGAAAATAAAAAATAATTCTATATGAGAAAAGTAACTGAAAAATGAAATAAAAGATAGACTGTTTTAATGGCAATTCGAATTATACTTTCTTAATTGTTACTTTATTTTTCCTGAACAAAAGTTGAAAATTAGTTGATTTTTATTTATTTATTTTACATAAATTATTAATCAATATAAATGTAAAAAAGATTTCAAATGGAAAATATTATTTAAATGAAAATTATATTTATTGTTTCTTAATGGTTAGTTAATTCTTGCTTATCTAAAATAAAAAAAAAAATTGTAGTTTTTTTTATTTATTTAACACAAATTAAATATTTGCAAATGCAAGTTAAAAACCTAAAAAGTCAATATAAAAAGCAAAATATAGTTGAAGAATCAAATTCAGAAAACTTGATTTTGAGTAGTATTTATAAAACTCAAAGTAGCATAAGTTTGAAACTGAAAGTTAGAGGAGTTTATACATGTAGAACTTAATTCATGTTAGCACTGTAACACAAGATGAAGTTCATCCGTACGTTTCCGCTGTAATGACGAAACACGACGTAATTGGCAAAAGATACACATTATGGTCTGTTCGCGAGGTAAGAATTTCGATGTATATCTCTGAAACACGCTGAAACGTTGCTCTACGAATTGACACTGCAGTTCGGCGGTTTGAATGCTACCCCAGAATACCAAACGAAAAGATTTCTTCCCAGACCACTGTTCATTTGCAAAAAAAGTTTAAAATAGGACTGAGTGTGGAGTGTTGCGGTTGTTACCGTCCCCAACGAAAACTGAGTGGTTTCGAAAAAGGGGAGGGGGGGGGGCAACATACGAAAGCTATTCTGGAAGGTCTGATCATGGGTATGAGCATACCTTGGCACTGAATAAGTCTTTAAAAAGCTGTAAAGGTTCACTCAAATAAAACTATAAAGATCACAAATTCAAATAATGCTGAGATGTCTCCTTGTCGTTAATCTGTGAATTATTGTCCATTACTTTCCGTTTTATTCACTCTCTCTCTCTCTCTCTCTATATATATATATATATATATATATATATATATATTATTAATAAAAGCAAGTGTTTGCGTGCGTGCGTGCGTGCGTGTGTGTATGCGACCGAATCTGTGAAACTTACAGCCGTGAAATTTGGCACACGGGTAGTGCAGACTAAGGGAAGGTGCACCTCGAAGCCCGAATTTTAAATTTTATTCTAGAATATTTTTTATTTTATGTTTTGTGCCATATTTTATGTTTTTTTAACTTCAGATTACGATATCTCGGCAAAAAATGATCGTAGAATTTTGATCTTTTTTACAATCTAAGACTACAGACATTTCTCCTTCAAACAAGACTTCATTTGTTTAAAAATAATTTAAAACAGACTAATATTTTCATCATAATAATAAACCCACTTTTTCGAGAAATTTACGCATTTTGAGGATCTACGATCGATGATCTTCGTGTTTTTATCTTACAAAGAAAATATTTACATCATCTGGAAGATGAAAGCTTTCTCATTCATATGAACCTCATTTCAAGTCTCTATCTTAAAATTTCGATTTTTAATTGAATTTTAAAGAACGATACTCGAACACAAATTTCCTGCTTGATTCTTCAAGCGCGGTTTGGATGAAGAACCATTTTTTCACCCATAGGCGGGGGGGGGGGGCTCGAAGAGAGAATTTTCGCCCATTCGAGGAGGGTTGGACCGAACGAGGAGGGTTCGCCGAGGGGGCGAGAATTTTTCTTCTGGCTGCGACTGTTAGCAGGACGTGGAATACGTAGCCACAAAATTTAGATACCTTGATTCGTTGTTTTTTAGTGTTTCCATTCTCTGACAATGATTGCTGAAGGGAGCGGGTCCCTAAGCCGACCGGCCTGAAGGGCGAAGCCCGTGTCGTGGGTTATGTCACAGTATAAATAACATAGAAAATGTCAATTTTTTCTATGTTATTTATACTGTGTTAATTTTTAAATTGATTTTGGTTAACAAACATTCTTAAAATCCCGGGCAACGCCATCTGTAATTAGGAAAACCTCCAGCTTTTCCTTTCTTACCGAACAAAACTCATTTCGGAGGTTTCATTGAAGGTAAAACGAGTAATTTCTGTTGTGGCATCTAAAAAGGTATTTTAAGTAAACAATTAAACTTTGAAGCGTATTCAAATCTTTAACATTACAGTAATAAGCATTAAATCTTATTAATAAAAGCGAATGTTTGCTTGTGTGTGGGGGGGGGGGCGGCCCCCAGGCGAATCTATAAAACTTACAGCCGTGAAATTTGGCACACGGGTAGTGCAGAATATCGGAAAGTGCACCTCGAAGCCCGAATTTTAAATTTTATTCTAGAAATTTTTTTATTTTATGTTTTGTGGGATATTTTATGTTTTTTTAACTTCAGATTACGATATCTTGGCAAAAAATGATCGTAGAATTTTGATCGTTTTACAATCTATAACTACAGACATTTCTCCTTCAAAAAAGACCTCATTTTTTAAAAATAATTTAAAAAGACTAATATTTTCATCAAAATATAAAACCCACTTTTTCGAGAAATTTACACATTTTGAGGATCTACGGTTAATGCTCTTCGAGTTTTTATTTACAAAGAAAATATTTATATCATCTGGAAGATGAAAGCTTTCTCATTCATATAAACCTCATTTCAAGTCTCTATCTTAAAATTTCGATTTTTAATTGAATTTTAAAGAACGATACTTCAACACAAATTTTATGTGGTTCTTCCAACGCGGTACTCTAGGCTCTTGAAAAAATATCAGTATAAATAACACAGTATGAATAAAAAAGTTCAGGCTGCGGGCAGATATGCTCAGACCAATAATACAAAAAAAAATTTTTAAATCGTAGTAAGCAATGAAAAATATTTTACACACTTCAATAATAGCAAAACAAAACATGATGGTAAAATAGAAAGGAAAGTTAAAACAGAAGTAAGAAGTTAAATTCTAAAAATATAAATGAGGTATAAATCAGCTATCGATTCTAATTTAAGAATCAGGACATGAAAAAATTAATGCATGTATAAAAAATTAACCTTATCTCCATTAATTTCAACACTTCTTGACCTTTGTCTTGTCCAATCATGTGAAATATAATTCTTGACAATAATTATTGTTAACCTAAACTGTTATTTGTGTTTTTTTAATTTAAAAAAGTTATGTTCTCTAAATATGACAATTAAGAAAAAGATATCATCGAGAAAAAATAAATCATGCTACTTAAGAAAGTCATACCACAAATTTCTATAAAATTAATGTGCAACTATATTTGACGTACAAAATAATGCATATTTAATACATTGTTAACATGCTTTAACATCAAAAATTTCCACAATCAAAAGCTAAAATTAGTTTAAAATATTAGCTTTAGGATTTTGTGCAGAATGATAGGTGTTTTAGCTAAATTTCATTAAAAATTACTTCAAATTGATCAATTTATAAAAAAGGTATGCTATTTACAGGTAAGTTTTTTTTCTTTTTTTTTGATTTATAAGTTCTATTTTAGCATAAAAGACCAAAAAAACCTTTACAAAATTATTTTTTCTCAAAGCTAAACACAAACATAATTAACAGTCTCCGGCGCATGGAATTCCGAACATTCTGGAAAAATCCAGGCTCATCTCGATTTCGACGGCTGCTGCTGCGATTCTTGCAACCACCTCCTCAGCATTGTCAACGGGGGTGTCATAAACCCGTGTTTTCATATGTCCCCATTGTGGTGATGATTACGAAGAGATTTACGTAAGTTAGTACTTACACCACTAGCACTTTTTCGCTAACCCAGGTTCAAAGGAAACAAATACTTTAGCCTTGGTTGCCTCTGCACAATATATGTCCTTAGAGTGAATAAATATGACAGACACTATCAAATACTATCACATACATTTAATAAAGAAAAATATTACATTTCATTACAGATCAAATAATAAGGATGAACACATCATATTACACATTAGTTCACATCACAAAAACATATAAATTTACCCTAAAGGAAGGACTCTACTTGGTGTAAAAAAAATTTAGAAAAGGTAATTATGATATATAAAAAAAAGAAGAAGAACGTCACCCGTTTCACAAAATTTCGCGCGGTGAAGGAGTTCGGTTGAAGGGCCTAAATTGTAGTCTCCAGGCTTCCGTTCGATTCTATACTCCTAAGTCGTGAGGAAGAATGCGACTCCGGGATCAGAATTGTAGGCAATTCATGGGACACATCTGATGAATTCACGCAGTGAAGGAGCTAGGTTGAATGGCTAAGAAGGGCAGCGCTCCAGCTTCCGGCAGGGATTGCACTCCTGTGTCGTACAAAATGTCGGCTACTGGATCAGAGGTTCTCTTGTTTCCGGGAACCCTTCTCCTCGGAGAACAAGCCGAGTATCCTCGCAGAGTTCACTCCAGCCAGAGAGAGAAACTTTCCCCGACCTCCACGCTCACGCATTCACTCGATACTGCCGCACTCCCGCCAAAACCTGTCTGATGGCTCAGAGTCCACGCTGCAGCGCCGTCTTTCATTGGACCAAGAAGTGGTCATTCAAGCCTAAGTCCGGCCCTTCTCCCCCAACACTTCAAGAAAAGGAAAAACGTGGCGGACATTTCGAACAAAATGACGAATTCGCCATTTAGCCAAAAAAAATAAAAGGGGGGATCGTAAAACACAAAAAATAAACTATTAATTAATACTGAGTTAGCTTTTAAGTGAGATGATGATAAATTTCTATGACATTACTATTATTTGGTTTAGTTAGTAAAACTTATGGAATGGTGAAAAAAAAGAAAAGTCGTTATTCGACAGTTAGAACAATCATCACGACACCATAAATAAAAATCAAGACATGATAGATCTGGTGACCGAGCAGGCCAACGCACGAAACCACCACGTCTGATCCACTGTTGGCCAAATCTGACGTCTAAGTAGTTACGGCGGCTGCCTCACTACAATCTGCAGCCCCGTACACCAAATGCATGTCGGCTAACTCTGCTTTCGTATAATTAGCTATCCTACTAACTCTGAGTCCTTGTGCGGAATGTCGATTCCCTGCACGAATGCTCGGAACTTTCCCGCAACGCCATCTACCGCTTCAGGAAAGCATTTCGGACCCCCCCCCCCCCATTGCTGTATGATTTCGAGTCGTCAGGATGCACCCTACCCCTCGTAGAAGTTCTGAAACGTTTAACTGGGACACCCTGTATTATAAACTACACTGGTTATCAAACATTAAGTAAAAGTCACAAAAATAGCGATTACTCAAAAAGTTACGCATAGAATTTAATGAAACTTATACATATTATACAACACATAGAAAGGTATAAAATAGCATAAAAAGAAATCGCCAGACAATTATGGTGTTATAGAAACTAGCATATGTATACAATGAACAAATCGGATGTGTCAGTTTCGTATAGGAAAAGTACCTTTAATATGGCGTATGACCCCCCCCCCCCGAGAAGCAATACAGCACAAACAGCCATAAGTGATGCTGTCAATTATGCGGTCTATGCGTTCGGTAGGAAGAGAGAGCCATTGCTCTTGCAAAGCAGTTCAAAGCGTGGCTAGGGTCCTAGGAGGAGAATTGAGAGCAGCTATACGTCGTCATAAAGCGCACCAAACATGCTCGATAAGATTCAGGTACGGTGATCGAGATGGCCATTCCATGCGCTGAATTGTTTCCTGATCAATATAAGCATCCACGATGCGAGCCCTGTGCGGTCTCGCGTTATCGTCCTGTAGCACGAAAGCATGACCTATTGCCCCGGCATAAGGGCGCACACAAGCATCAAGGATGTCATCTCTATAGGCATGAGCATTCACATTTCCAAGGGGAAAGACATGGAGGTCTGTGTGTCCACCCAAAGAGATACCACCCCCAAACACAGACACTGCCTGATCCGTATGCATCTCTTTCACGGATGTGTGATCAATGAAAACGAGTTCCAGGTTTTCCCCAAATCAATATACTCCTACTATCACTTTGGAGGCTAAACCTGGACTCATCCGTAAAGAAAACAGCCCTCCATTGATCACGAGTTCATTGGACATGTTGACGTGCCCACTGCAAACGTTCTCGCCTATGGCGTGACGTGAGCGGGACGAAAATGGCTGGTCGCCTCGCAAAAAGACCACCTACGTGAAGCATTCTACGCACGGTTGACGATACCAACCTTCCGGAGCTTGCAGCGAGGGAGGATCTGAATTCAGATGGAGTTGCGGTTCTATTCCTTAATGCGCATAATGACAAATATCGGTCATCGGCACTCGTCGTAGAGTATGGCCGTCCTTGGCTGAACCTCCTGGATGCCGAATCCGTGGTTAGAAATTGTTGCCAAAGTCTATGAACCACAGACGGACTCACATTTAGCCATCTGGCCACTTCTGTCTGACTTTGTCCTGCCTCTAGTCTCCCAATGTCTCGACATCGCAGTTCTTCGGTCACATGATGCCTGGCGGTCATTGTTACAATTTGGCTATGTCAGATGTCTAATCTCAGCCTCGCAGCGACAACTGCCGTCTTGCTCTTAGACATGCACTTTTATGCTCCTCGCAAATGACGTATTCCGACTGCAGCGCCACTATTTTGCATAATGTAGTACTGTTCAGCACCTTTTACTTAACAACATATTCAAATTTTAAACAGATTGGCCTAGTTTTGAACGTGTTATCCCTCTTTTTGTGATTTTGCCTTAATTTTTGATAACTAGTGTAATTCATCATCCAATTTCTCTCTTACAAAATGGCGACTACGATTATTGTAGAATTTATTAGATCTTTAAATTATTAATCTCTTTTTACCTAATTAAATATTATCATGAGGCAGTAAAGCAATGCATATACAGTGACCAAAAATGAATATAAGAAATACCTTATAATGGGAGCCACGTCGCATCAGTCATTACCCATCAGGTAGGCCCGGAATTCGTCTTTGTAATACAGTTCATTTGTTGAGGCACTCTCGTATACACATTCAACTCTTTCGGTGGCTATCTGGGCTTAGTAGGGGTGTCACAGTTCGTCAGTCTTTGTCCGGCGATTACCTTCGTTGACAGATGTGGTCAGACGGTGTCTTTCAGTCATTCATCTGGGGCATGGCTAATACACCTGCAGCAAACTTCTTTTCTCGTCGTCTCTTTGATTCTCGGCGACGTGAGGGGTCGTTCACTCCGGTTGGGGAAGTCAGGCTCTGGCCATCTACGGTGATAATCATCAGCGCTCGAACTGTCATTGTTTCTTGACCCTCTTATTTCATACCAGTTAGTAGCCGTCACTATCGGTCAGCTTAGACTCTGTGATTGCTCCTAGTCATATCTAGTTCATGGCAGCTCAGATTTTCATCTGGTGGTCAGCTCTGCATCTGGAGTCTCTGTTCTATGTAAATCTACTAATTCTATTGTACAATTTCTCACTGGCTTCACCTTCTTCTTATTTCTTACTGGCCCCTATATTTTCTTTTGATTTTATTGGCTCCTACTCATCTTTCTAGATCATTCTATTACCCTCCTTCTCTGAGGGCGTGGCTCCTATCTTCATTACCACACTTCCTACTTTTCCTATGGTATCCACGATCGAACTTACATCTGTTTTCCGTTCTTCTCATTACTGCTAAATTACTTTTCCATTCACAGTTCCCTTCTTCTTTCATCTCTGAGCCAAACTACCACTTCACCACATCTGTTTCCCTTTTTCCCATCCTGCTGGTTCACTTAATCGTTGCTTCTTAGCCCTATTCTTTTTTCATCTCGTTAACTATTGTCTTTATATTGGCTACCTCTACCTGTGCCGCTTCCTGTTCTCATCCATTATGTGCCTTTTGTTGTTTCTTGTGCTATTCCCCGTATATTTTATTTATCCTGCCATGAATTTTTCTCCATTTTTCTCCATTTTACCTCGTTTCTATGGCCCTTTTATTTTAATCCATACCTTCGTTTAATGTCGACAAAATACTCTGCGACATATATCAAATAATTTTAACAAAAGAACGGAACTTACACTCGTATGCAAAAAAAAAACGACGCACCAAGAAGGAGTTATCCGAATGGGACGAAAATCGGTAGATGTGATGTACATGTACGTAAAAACGAATAATTACAATTTGAGAAAAATTGGAGGATCTATTCAAGAGAAAGAGCTTCACAAAGTGAAAAAGTCACTGACGCGTTGGTCCAACTGTGGCCCTTATGCAAGCAGTTATTCGGCTTGACATTGATTGATAGAGGTGGCGGATGTCCTCCTGCAGGATATCGGGCCAAATTCTGTCCAATTGGCGTGTTAGATCGTCGAAATACCGAGCTGGTTGGAGGGCCCTGCCCGTAATGCTCCAAACGTGCTCAGTGGGGGAGATATCCGGCGACCTTGCTGGCCAAGGTAGCGTTGGGCAAGCACGAAGACAATCAGTGGAAACTCTCGGTGTGTGCGGGCGGACATTATCTAGCTGAAATGTAATACCAGGATGGCATTCTTATACTTGAAAAACTATTTGAAACTTGTAACATTTTGATGTTTGAAAATTTTAAAAAAGAAAATGTGTATAAATAAAGACTGAACTGTAAGCGTGATATGAAGGGGAACGCAATGGGGCGTAGAATATCGTCGACGTACTTTTGGGCTGTAAGGGTGCCGCGGAGGACAACCAAAGGGGTCCTGCTATGAAATGAAATGGAACCCCAGACCACTCCTGATTGTCGGCCCGTATGGCGGAAGACAGTCAGGTTGGTATCCCATCGCTGTCCCGGGCCTCTCCAGAAATGTATTCTCTGGTCATCGGAGCTCAATTCGAAGCGGGACTCATCACTGAATACAATTCTACTCCAGTTAGTGACATTGCAAGTTGAATGTGCCCGACACCACTGCAAATGGGCTTGTCGATGTACAGACGTCAATGGTAGTCTGTGAAAGGGACGCCGTGAGTTCAATCTGTTTCTCTGAACCGCCTATCAATGGTCCTTACGGTCACTGAAGCACCAGTTCCACGTACGATCGATGATAATGATGAATCTGGGGCTGTGTGTGCTGCTCTGACGATTGCTCGATCCTCACATTCTGTCGTTTCTCTAGGCCGACCGCTTCCTTCTTGACGCTGTGTTCGGCGATGGTTCACCCATTCCTGCCAACGTCGTCCAATAGTGGCATCGTGCCTATCCAAATGTCGAGCGATTCGCCGATTAGACCAACCGTCTTCTTTGAGTCCAAATGCACGTCCTCTCTCAAATCCTGACATCTGCGCATATTGCTCGCGCACCTGTATGCGAGGCTTAGTTACTGTCTATCTGAGTACACGGAATGAAATTCGCAAAGAATTTATGACTCGGAAATGAAATTTCTCCTCTTTAATATCCTGCCAGTTGCGCAGTTAAGATGCGCTGCAGCGTCACATGTTCATTCATTGACCGCCAAACTTTAAAATTTTGCATTTTCCGTCCAAACCAGTATGCATATCAATTTGTGTCCAATTTGTATTACCCCTTTGTGCATCTTTTTTTTTGTTTGTTTTTTGTCTAAGTGTGTATTTTATATCACTCAATTTCGATTACTATGTGATGTGCCTTATATAAGTCATTTTATTTTTTTTTAATTGTGGCCACATTAGTCTGTCAAAAAATATGTCGGGATATTTTTTCAGTATTTTATTATTATAAAAACTCTCCTGAAGTCCAGAGTCTTTCGCAGCCTATGAATATTCATTCGGAAATTAAGTTCATTAGTCGAGGATTTTCAGCACTCACGTATGTAGAATTTTAAAAATTTTCAAAATAAAGTTTAGAAAAATGAGACTCTAAGCTATAAGTTGATAATGATGGTATAAGTAATACCAAAAAATATTCCAGAGAATTTAACTTTTTGGTCGATTTTTGGATTCATTTATTCCGATTTCTTCTCTAAATATGTTCCAACATTGTCTTATATATCAAATACACTGCTGGCCACTGTAAATGCAACACCCTGAAGGAAACATGCAAATAACATGAAATTTACAACATGCATTAGCGGACGTGAGATTTGCAAATGATTAGAATTTCAGCGCAGACGCACATCACGCGCGCCTGTGGCGCCACTTCAAAGCGCTATTTAAGGCTTGGAGATTTCGACGATTTCAAGTTCGGCAATTGTGTTTTTCTTGTGTTTTTTTCAAAAAAACGATCAATTATGCCTCGTCGAAAACAGCGATCATCTTTTGATCAAGTATCAGAGTTCGACAGAGGAAGGATAGTGGCCTACCGAGATTGTGGATTATCTTTCAGGGAAATCGGTAGTCGTGTTGGACGAAACCAAACAACTGTAATGCGGATATGTGATCGTTGGATGCAGGAGGGTACGACGGACCGGCGTGTTCGATCGCATCCGCCTCAGCGCACCACTTCACGTGATGACAGGCAAATTGTACGCATGGCAGTGACGGATCGCTCAGTCACATCACGAACCATAGCACAGCACATGCAGTCTGTAACGCATCATCCAGTGTCTGCGCGTACCATTCGACGCCGTTTACAGCAGAGTTGTCTGTCCGCAAGACGTCCATTGCTTTGTCTACCCTTGACGCAGAACCACAGACGTCTCCGCCGCCAGTGGTGCGATGACAGAAGGATGTGGACGGCAGAATGGAATGAAATTGTCTTTACTGACGAGTCACGCTTCTGTCTGCAACACCACGATGGTCGCATTCGAGTCTGGAGACACCGTGAAGAAAGGATTCTGAACAGCTCTGTTATGCACCGCCACACTGGTCCTGCACCGGGTATTATGGTATGGGGCGGTATTGAATATCACTCTCGCACACCTCTATTACGCATTGCCGGTACTTTAAACAGCCAGCGATACATCTCCGAGGTGTTGAGCCAGTTGTCCTTCCTTACCTTCAGGGCTTGCCCACAGCCATATTTCAACAGGATAATGCGCGACCACACGTGGCACGCATTGTCCAACGGTTCTTCGTCAATCGCCAGATTGAATTGCTTCCCTGGCCGCCTCGCTCTCCGGATCTTTCGGCGATAGAAAACATGTGGTCCATGGTTGCTCTACGATTGACCCAGATTCCATCCCCAGCTGCCACAGCAGATCAACTTTGGCAACTTGTGGAAGCTGCTTGGTCTGCTGTACCCTAAGAACTCATCCAAAGTATCTTTTAATCAATGCCGAGGCGTGTGGCAGCGATGATCTCCAACAATGGCGGCTACTCTGGCTACTGATTTTGGCAGGAACCACACTTCACAGAAGTCTATAAATTTAATCATTTGATACTTGGTCAACATGTTATCTACAAAATAAAGTTTGTGTGATATCTCTTGTCTTCCTTGGTGTTGCAATTTGGGTGACCAGCAGTGTAGTATAAAAGAATTATATGCTATGTATAATGTGCATTTATATAGAATTTATTACGCAACCTAAAAGGAGTGTAGAAAGTTTTCTAAAACATGTAAATAAATCTTCTTTATTGCAAATTTGTAGTAACATTTTTTTGACGAATCGCGTAATTCTTTGTAATACCAAGGGATTTACGACTCATATTTTTCTCTTTATTTTTAATACTGACAATATTTTAAAAGCTATTGTATCAGTTGAAAAGGCAGAAAAAAAATAAGTATTAACACATTTCAATAAAATGATATTATACTTGGACCATTAACACTGTTGTGAGATATATATATATATGTGTCTGACTTGCTTTTTACGCCCATATCTTATATTAGTCCGGTCCCAGTTTACCAAGTTACTCCTTATTGCAGTCGGCTCCCAAATAAATCCTCCTTCATCTTCACAATGCAGTCATCGTGGCTCGAGTGGGAAATAAAACAGGTTCTTGTTCTTTAATTACGGCTATTATTCATTCAAAAAGTCTCCGGCTCCATAATTAATCCTATTGACTTTCACTAATTTCCATAATACCTAAACTTCTATAATTTTGAACGTCGAAGCCTACATTGTCTCTAAAGTTAATTCCTTTGTCTCAACCTTAGCTAATTCTTTTCTCCGATGTTCTCGAACATTCCTGTGACGTATGCACCGGAGATGACTGTGTGACCCCCCCCCCCCAGTCTGATTCTATTAATAGCTCAATGCCATTCTTTTCGCTACTTCCTTATTCATTTTCGCGATTTCAACTCTGATTAATCTGGTGTTTAATGTTTTAATTCCTCCCTTTATTTTCTCTAGAAAAACCCCTTTTTAGACCCCTTACGGTTTGCCGTCCATAAAATCCTTCATATATATATATATATATACACTGAAGTGCCACTGAATTAGGGATAGCAAAGCCTATGCAAATTGTGTAGCGCTGCGCTTCATGTATACGCAAGTGAGGGCGCTGTGGTAACTGCATATATATAGCGCGTACTGTGGTTGTTCTGAATTAGTTGTTGGAATTGCCAGTATGGGTAAACTGCCTGATTTAGACGCCTTCGATCGCGAACAAATCGTAGGTGCGCGAAGCATGGGCCATTCAATTTCCGAAATCGTCAGACAGCTAGGATTTTTAAGGTCGACAGTGTCAAGAGTATACCAAGAATACATGGATGGTGGAAAAAAACTAGCGATCGGTCAAACTTCAAAGGACAATTAGCCTTGACAGTGCGTGGTGAGAGACGGATCAGGCGCATTGTACGTAGCCAGCGAAGCCAAACATTAGCTCAAATTACAACCCAGTTTAATGACGGTGCCAGTCGTACAGTCAGTAAACGGACTGTGCAACGCTCGCTTCACCGTATGGGTTTCGGGAGCCGTCGACCAACGAGATTACCATTGTTCTATACTCGCCATCGGGCTGCACATCTTGCCTGGGCAAGAGAGCACAGAGACTGGAGTGTAGAGGACTGGAAACGAGTAGCATGGAGTGATGAGTCTCTATTCCGACTACTTAACGCCGACGGGAGGCTGAGAATATGGCGTCAGGCTCATGAAGCCATGGATCCTGCATGCCTGGCTGGAACTGTACAAGGGCATGGTGGCTCAATCATAGTCAGGGGTGTTTTTTCGTGCACAGTTTGGGATCTTTGGTGCGTGTACCAACCTCCCTCAATGCAATTCGGTACGTAGAGTTGCTGGGTGATCACCTCCATCCGTTTATGCTGTTCTGTTATCCGCATGGTAATGTAGTTTTCTAGCAAGACAACTGTACCTGTCACAAGTCCCGGTTGGCTACTGGCTGGTTGGATGAGCATTCCTCATCTAACCTCTGTTATGAATTGGCCACCTAGAAGCCCAGACTTAAATCCTATTGAGCATCTTTGGGATGTTTTGGAACAAGGCGTGAAAGGCCATCACACAGCACCAAAGAACCTTACTGAATTATGGACAGTTTTAGCCAATATTTGGCAAGCCATTCCCGTGTAACGTTTCCAGAAACTTGTTGAATCTATGCCTCGTCGTGTGGTAGCCGTTATCAAGGCCAGAGGAGGCCTAACTCGTTACTAGGTAGGTATCCCTAATTCAGTGGCACTGCAGTGTATATATATATATGTATAGAGAGAGAGAGAGAGAGAGAGAGAGAGAGATGTTCCCACCCATATTTTGTTACACCCCCTTAATTTCTAAACGGTGACAGCTTAGCCATAAAGTTGGTGTCTAAGTATAGTAAAAAGGCTATGCGATAACACAACTTACAACTATCTCTATCAGCAAAATTTGGAATTAGCGTTTGTATCTCAAAAACGGTACGAGATACGGGAAAAAAGTCAATTACAAAGTTGTTCAGCATCATCGATTTAGTAAAAAAAGATACCTTGCTCACATTAATACTCAAAACAGAATGTAAAAAATGAACATTTGTTGGGTCCGGATTTTTAACACTATGGCGTCGTTAAACGCGAAGCTCGGATAGACCACCTCACGGACTAAATAATCTAGTCCAGAGTGCAAATGTGTATATTGGCTAATGGAGTGCATTTTCAGTAACATAAATAAATGAACCTGAAGGTATAGAAGTGTCTCAGTTTCTTTCTGCCACTCTTTATGACATGACAATTTTCTACATTCTGTTTTAAGTATTTATATGCGCAAGGTTTCTTTTCTTATTAAATCGATGATGCTGAACAATTTTGTAATTGACTTTTTTCCCGTATCTCATACCGTTTTTGAGATAAAAAGCTAATTCCAAAATTTGCCGATAGATGGCGTTGTAAGTTGTCTCATAGAGTGGCGCATAGTCTTTTTACCATACCTAGACACCAACTTTATGGCCTAAGCTATCACCGTTTAGAAGTTAAGGGGTGTGAAACGGATATAGGTGGGAACCCTGTATATAATATAATATAAATATATATATAGTGGAATCTCGATCGATCGTTTTCGGATCCATCGTTTTTCCGTATGTGTCGTTCATTTTATCCAGTCCCAACTATCATATTGCTTTGTTATGTTTCCGCATCTATCGTTTTCCCTCATTTATCGTTCATTTCAATCAATCCCTTGAAAAACAATAGATCGAGATTCCACTGTATATATGTAATGAATTTTCACGGAGTAACGATAAAATATCAAACCGGTGATCTCCTAGCGATCAGGATATTCGAGGATTTTCCGAGTAGTCGTGGAGAGCTGCTGATTGGCGTAGGGATGAAGTTCAGGCGAGAAAACATAATACTCCGCATAGCTGGTTACACAGTTCTTTATTTAAGTAATATTCTACTAGCTCAAGTACACTATTTAAGTTCCATTTATAATAGCTATAGGACTTTATGCATAGGAAATATCGTCCTGGGGTTGTCGGAAAAGCACATAGCAATATAAAACCCGCATCGCAAAAATCGCATGTTTGTCAGACCAGAGCGAAACACAAAAAGACGCGCGAAAGCTCTAGTTCAATGCCCTTGAGTCGGGCGGGTTGAACTGTAATTGGTTTAAACGAGACACCTGACCCAAGCATGTCACATGGGGGATCGTTCGTCATGATTCTAGAACATGTGTTGTTATATAATTTGTAGGCGCGTGGCTTGTTTAAGGGGAAACTAATAGATTACTTTGGTTATTTCTAGGTCAAATTTAAATGGGGATAATGTTCTGTTGCAATAAGACAAAAGTTAGTGAAGGGAAACGTTATTGTTTTATATATATATATATATATATATATATATATATATATATATATATATATATATATATATATATTATATTAACAGGGTGTCCCAAAACGACCGCATAAACTCTGCACAGCTAGATTCCTCGTTGGGAGTACATAAAAACTGTCCAAAGAAGCGTTCCTGTACGATCCATAGTTTACGAGAAAAATACGAAAAACAAAGTATGACGTCACTGCCAGTGCAAGAAAAAAAAATTTATTGAACCTATCAACAGCATGCACAATTTAAAGCAGATGTTCAAAGTGTCTGCCGTGCATGTCGAGGCAGGCTTGAGCACGCCGTGGAATGGCTGTCATCACACGTTGCAGCATCGCGGGGTCCACCGAAGTACAAGCAGCATGCAGACGAGCAACTAAGTCCATTTGTGTTGTCACTACGTCAAGATACACCAGTTCCTTGAGATGGCCCCATAGGAAAAAATCCAATGGTGTAAGATCTGGCGAACGTGGCGGCCATAGAACTGGACCCCCACGTCCGATCCAGCGGCCGGGGTATGCCATATCCAGCCAACCACGTACAGGAGCACAGAAATGCGCCGGAGCCCCATCATGCTGGAACCAAAGTCCCTGTATTTCCGCAAATGGTATGTCATCGAGGAACTCGGTTAAGACCTCATTGAGAAACACCAAGTACGACTGTCCCGAGAGCCGTTCAGGCAACAGATATGGTCCAAGCAGGCGATCCCCGAGTATGCCGGCCCACACGTTAAGACACCAACGTTCCTGATGTTTCTGAGGCCGGATTGCATGCGGATTGACCTGGGACCATATATGGCTGTTGTGATGGTTGAATACCCCATCACGAGTGAAACATGATTCATCAGTCCACAGGATATGTGCAATGAAACCATTATATGTGTTCTGTTGCTGCAACAGCCATTCACAGAAGGCCACGCGTTTCTGAAAGTCATCTGGTTTCAGACCTTGCACGGTTGTGTACCGAAATGGGTGTAGCCTCTCAGACCGAAGCCTGTGCACAGTACTTTTACTCGAAGTCATCTCACGGGCTAATGCGCGTGTGCTTGCCTCGGGCGTCTCTTCTACCCGCTGCAGTATTGCATCCGCCTGTGCTACCGTCAGGCCGCTCCGCGGTCTTCCAGTATCGTGAAGATTGGCTGTTGGCAAGACGCTTCCCGTATTTCGCAGTCTGTCGTCCAGCCTACGATGACGTTGACATCGGGAGGACGGCGGGACGGATATCGACGGGCATACTCGCTAGCAGTTCGTAAGGCATTTCCATTACATCGGCCGTACATCAAGTACATGTCGCAGTAGTCACGAACGGAGTACATGGCCACCATACGAAGACTACCGATAGCTGCAAGATGCAGCCTTTTAAATACCAGTTCAACGGCGGCTTAACGTCATTCCATGGCGCGCGCGTATGCATGACGCGATATGCGCGGCGAACGTTTTAAACATTATCGTCTGGAAAGATATGAAAATATTGTTGTTGATATGTCCAATAAAGTGTTTTTTTCTTGCACCGGCAGTGACGTCATACTTTGTTTTTCGTATTTTTCTCGTAAACTATGGATCGTACAGGAACGCTTCTTTGGGCAGTTTTTATGTACTCCCAACGAGGAATCTAGCTGTGCATAGTTTATGCGGTCGTTTTGGGACACCCTATATATATATATATATATATATATATATATATATATATATATATATATATATATATATATATATATATATACTACGACTGGGCAAGGTCGACTCAGCCTTTCATCCCTTGAGTGGGTCGATGAAATGAGGGCCAAGTATGCTTGGGAACTAACTCTGGGGGTCCGGCGTCATGTTCACAACCTTACCGAGACATGCTGCATGGCACCCCAAGCCTACGGTCAAGAATGCAGAGATGGACACCACCGGCCTTGGTCCACACGGACTGTTGCGCCATGAGTTTAGTTTTAGTTTAGTTTATATATACACATAAAATTACTTACCTTTTAGTAAGGAGCAAAATGTATACAGTAACACTTTCTTTTTGCCTATCAAATCCTCACAATCACTAAGTGCCTAAAAATAAGAAAATTACTAATCTTGTCACTAAATACTAAGACGAAAAGACAAAGAAAATTAATGTATTGTAAACAAGCATATACATGTAATTAAAATCAAATAATCGAATAACATGCAGAGAAAATGAATGGAAATCAAAAGTGTGGGAAAATGGCTGAACATAATTCCACGTGGAAAAACAGGATCTACCATTAATCTATCTTATTAATAAAAGAGAGTGTTTGTGTGTGTGTGTGTGTGTGCGATCCACAGGCAAATCTGTGAAACTTACAGACGTCAAATTTGGCACACGGGTAGTGCAGACTATGGGAAGGTGCACCTCGAAGCCCGAATTTTAAATTTTATTCTAGAAATTTTTTTATTTTATGTTTTGTGCGATATTTTATGTTTTTTTAACTTCAGATTACGATATCTCGGCAAAAAATGATCGTAGAATTTTGATCTTTTTACAATCTAAGACTACAGACATTTCTCGTTCAAACAAGACCTCATTTGTTTAAAAATAATTTTAAACAGACTAATATTTTCATCAAAATATTAAAACCACTTTTTCAATTTTTTTACGCCCTTTTATGAATCTACGGTCGATGCTCTTCGTATTTTTATCTTACAAAGAAAATATTTACATCATCTGGAAGCTGAAAGCTTTCTCATTCATATGAACCTCATTTCAAGTCTCTATCTTAAAATTTTGATTTTTAATTGAATTTTAAAGAACAATACGTCAACGCAAATTCCCCGCTTGAATCTTCAAGCGCGGTTTGATTGAAGAACCCTTTTTTCACCCATAGGCGAGGGGGAGGGGGGAAGGCTCGAAGAAAGAATATTTCGCCCATTCGTGGAGGGTTGGACCGAACGAAATTTCTCGCCGGGGGGGGGGGGAGAATTTTTCTTCTGGATGTGACTGTTAGCAGGAAGTGGAATATGTAGCCAGAAAATTTAGATACCTTGATTCGTTGTTTTTTAGTGTTTCCATTCTCTGATAATGAATGCTGAAGGGAGCGAGTCCCTAAACCGACCGGCTAGAAGGGCGAAGCCCGTGTCATGGGTTATGTCACAGTATAAATAACATAGAAAATGTCAATTTTTTCTATGTTATTTATACTTTAATCAATTTTTAAATTGATTTTGGTTAACAATCATTCTTAAAATCCCGGGCAACGCCATCTGTAATTAGGAATACCTGCAGCTTTTCCTTTCTTACAGAACAAAACTCATTTCGGAAGTTTCATTGAAGGTAAAACGAGTAATTTCTGTTGTGGCATCTAAAAAGGTATTTTAAGTAAACAATTAAACTTTGAAGCGTATTCCCATCTTTAACATTACAGTGATAAGCATTACATCTTATTAATAAAAGCGAATGTTTTCTTATTAATAAAAGCGAATGTTTTCTTATTAATAAAAGCGAATGTTTGCGCTCGTGTGTGTGTGTGTGTGTGTGTGTGTGGGCGGCCCCCAGGCGAATCTGTGAGACTTACAGCCGTGAAATTTGGCACACGGTTAGTGCAGACTATGGGAAAGTGCACCTCGAAGCCCGAATTTTAAATTTTATTCTAGAAATGAGTTTAGTTTTAGTTTAGTTTATATATACACATAAAATTACTTACCTTTTAGTAAGGAGCAAAATGTTTACAGTAACACTTTCTTTTTGCCTATCAAATCCTCACAATCACTAAGTGCCTAAAAATAAGAAAATTACTAATCTTGTCACTAAATACTAAGACGAAAGGACAAAGAAAATTAATGTATTGTAAACAAGCATATACATGTAATTAAAATCAAATAATCGAATAACATGCAGAGAAAATGAATGGAAATCAAAAGTGTGGGAAAATGGCTGAACATAATTCCACGTGGAAAAACAGGATCTACCATTAATCTATCTTATTAATAAAAGAGAGTGTTTGTGTGTGTGTGTGTGTGTGCGATCCACAGGCAAATCTGTGAAACTTACAGACGTCAAATTTGGCACACGGGTAGTGCAGACTATGGGAAGGTGCACCTCGAAGCCCGAATTTTAAATTTTATTCTAGAAATTTTTTTATTTTATGTTTTGTGCGATATTTTATGTTTTTTTAACTTCAGATTACGATATCTCGGCAAAAAATGATCGTAGAATTTTGATCTTTTTACAATCTAAGACTACAGACATTTCTCGTTCAAACAAGACCTCATTTGTTTAAAAATAATTTTAAACAGACTAATATTTTCATCAAAATATTAAAACCACTTTTTCAATTTTTTTACGCCCTTTTATGAATCTACGGTCGATGCTCTTCGTATTTTTATCTTACAAAGAAAATATTTACATCATCTGGAAGCTGAAAGCTTTCTCATTCATATGAACCTCATTTCAAGTCTCTATCTTAAAATTTTGATTTTTAATTGAATTTTAAAGAACAATACGTCAACGCAAATTCCCCGCTTGAATCTTCAAGCGCGGTTTGATTGAAGAACCCTTTTTTCACCCATAGGCGAGGGGGAGGGGGGAAGGCTCGAAGAAAGAATATTTCGCCCATTCGTGGAGGGTTGGACCGAACGAAATTTCTCGCCGGGGGGGGGGGGGGGGAATTTTTCTTCTGGATGTGACTGTTAGCAGGAAGTGGAATATGTAGCCAGAAAATTTAGATACCTTGATTCGTTGTTTTTTAGTGTTTCCATTCTCTGATAATGAATGCTGAAGGGAGCGAGTCCCTAAACCGACCGGCTAGAAGGGCGAAGCCCGTGTCATGGGTTATGTCACAGTATAAATAACATAGAAAATGTCAATTTTTTCTATGTTATTTATACTTTAATCAATTTTTAAATTGATTTTGGTTAACAATCATTCTTAAAATCCCGGGCAACGCCATCTGTAATTAGGAATACCTGCAGCTTTTCCTTTCTTACAGAACAAAACTCATTTCGGAAGTTTCATTGAAGGTAAAACGAGTAATTTCTGTTGTGGCATCTAAAAAGGTATTTTAAGTAAACAATTAAACTTTGAAGCGTATTCCCATCTTTAACATTACAGTGATAAGCATTACATCTTATTAATAAAAGCGAATGTTTTCTTATTAATAAAAGCGAATGTTTGCGCTCGTGTGTGTGTGTGTGTGTGGGCGGCCCCCAGGCGAATCTGTGAGACTTACAGCCGTGAAATTTGGCACACGGTTAGTGCAGACTATGGGAAAGTGCACCTCGAAGCCCGAATTTTAAATTTTATTCTAGAAATTTTTTTATTTTATGTTTTGTGGGATATTTTATGTTTTTTTTAACTTCAGATTACGATATCTCGGCAAAAAATGATCGTAGAATTTTGATCTTTTTACAATCTAAGACTACAGACATTTTTCCTTCAAACAAGACCTCATTTGTTTAAAAATAATTTAAAACAGACTAATATTTTCATCAAAATATTAAACCCACTTTTTCGATAAATTTATGCACTTTTTATCATCTACGGTCGATGCTCTTCGTGTTTTTATCTTACAAAGAAAATATGTACATCATCTGGAAGATGAAAGCTTTCTAATTCATATAAACCTCATTTCAAGTCTCTATCTTAAAATTTCAATTTTTAATTGAATTTTAAAGAACGATTATAGAGTTTCTATGCTCACTTCTACCCAGACTTGGGTGTATATAATTTGAAGTGGCACTCTATTTGAATTTTATACAAACGCAGTTTATACATGAAACAATGTTTATTGAATTCGTTGCACATATAATTGGCTTTTACAGCAATAAGCATACGTACACCTGTACGGAATATAAATACAGCTTTCAAGAACAATATATTTTCTATACTCACGAACAGTAAGTCAAACCAGCAGTACTGCCATGTAAACTTCTGGCCCGCTAAGCACTAGCGCAGGATAACACCTTTTCAACCTTAACAACCTCTCCTTTTTTTCACTAATGACGCTGCGTGGTATTTATACTAAGCGCGTTTGCCGAAATTAGCATATCTAAAGCAGCTTCTTTAATTCACTCAAAAGTTCGATTCTTGTGAATCGAATCTTGTGTATACCTTACACTGGCCTCCCTCGAAAAAAAAAATTAGGTAACTGAGGTCTGAACGGCTTCAGTTAACTAATTGAAAACGCGTGCTGGTCTGACTTTTTACATAATGGGTGGCAAAGTCAAAAAACCTTCCACACGTTGTGTGGAGGAAAAACGCCACTACCATTTTACAAAACTAACCCCGAAGGGTCCAGGTGACACCATCAAACAGTGGATTTGCAGAGTTGCGGATACTGGGCTGCCAACTGCGCCCTAAAATATCTATTTTAATTAAAAGTGACAACACAATTGCACAGCATGACATTCCTTGACTGTATCTGCTCTCCCCCAATTTATAATGTACATGTGTTATTTTTTTTTGTGAAGTTAGTACATTAGTGGTTAATTGGTATATTGTGCAGTATGTATTTTTTTTCTATTCCCTACATGTCCCCTTCAAAAATTTATAAAACAACAGTATGCCGTTTTTTTTTCAGTGGCTCACCCCTTCCCCTCAAAATGTTTACACAGTATATATAATGGGGAATTTCAAACCAATTTGGTTCGGTTTTATTAAAGGGTGGGAGTTAGAATAAGAGAATTGATACAAGACTTGTTCATGAAAGCAGCAACTTCCTTGCACCATTCTGTCCATTCCGTGGAACCTCTCTTGATGGTCGCAGTCCTAGTAAAGGGGTTCGTTGACCGTGTGGGCATCCTTCGTGCAGCAGGTCGTAGGTCCTGAGGCGCTGGTCCGGCTTGACGATGGACAGGAGGTCTCTTGGGAGGAGGCCAACCTTGCTGGGCGGCAGAAATCTTCCGATTCCTGTACTTATGCAAAGGAACTTTAAAATTGTCATTCTTCCTTTTGATAACCTTGTGTACCTTATCAGCGACGCATTCATCCTTTGATGGAGTTTTTGTAATGCACACTTTACCTTTCTTCGTACTTTTGCTTGTATCGGTATTAGATTTTAATGCAGATTCTATTTTGTCAAATTTATACGCCGCACCAACGTGTTTAGTTACTGGCTTTATCTCTCTACTTGTGTCATGTTTTTCAACAAACTGACTCTGTTTTTGGTATTGGTGCTTATGCGACTTCTTGTTTACCGCCTTAATTACTTCAGTATTAGCAGTTTTAATGCTGGAACCTGAAGGCGCTTTTTCACGCTTTTTATCCCCCTTAACTTTAGTTTTATCCTCTTTTGACGAAAAAGTCTCTTTGAAACTTGCGACATCAGAATCGTTATCATATATATTCGTTAACACTGCTTCAGTTTTAGGAAGATTAAGCTTTTCGTACTGGTGCGTTTTAATACAACCTGAGTCTATAACTTCCGAAGCATCAGCTAAACTACTTACATTATAACTCTGTGTCAACTTTTCATCCTGATTCTCAGTCTGGTTTTCATGTACTTTATTTAAAACCATATTATCAACCTGGCCTACAGCATCCTCATTCGGATGGAAACTTGAAATAATATCATCATTACCTAGCGAGTTCCTACTATCGTTTAAAGAATTTTTATTGTCGTCAACTAATAAGTATTCACTAACTTCCGTAACGCATACTTCGTCATCTACTAAATTTCCTTCATTAACAGATGTGTGAATATCATCTAAAATATCAGGTACAGCATCAATAATTTCAGGTATAGCATTAATAGAAGTGTCAGATGATTTATTTTCTAAACCACTAGCATTAGTATCGGCACTATTTTCAGAAATTTGTACTGGAATTACCTCATCATTCCAGCTAGACTCACTTTCTTTATAAGCCACAAAAATACCCTGACTTTCACTATTCTCAAAATAATGATTACTACTCGGACAAAATAATACATTTGACCACACAGTTTCAACAGGTTGAACCATATCATGTGAATCAACTTGCCAGTGCAAGTAAGGTGCTTGCATATTATTTTCTTTAAGTGCACTAATTTCATTATAACGCCGTGCGCTTCTATTATTTTGCCTGCGGTACTGCTTACGCTGCTGGTTTGAAACTCGCGAAAAATTTTGGCGCGGCTGTATAAAACTTCTCGTACCTGAATGACGGTACGGGGTAGCGAAGAAATGCCTATTGTCATGTTTAGCTAAAGCTTGAAGGAGGGTAACCTTGCTTGTAATTGTTTGATTATCTAAAAAATCTTGAACACTTGACTTCAAACGTTGGATAACTATTTTTAAGATTACCGCTTCCGTTACCCCTTCTAAATATTCCTCACTCTTGGAAATCTTTTCTGTAGCAAAATCTAACGCAGACTGACCTTCACGTTGCCTTAGCGAATAAATTTCCGCTTCAATTTCACTTTGATTAAAGGTCTTTGGAAAAACGCTAAGAAACTGTTGCTTGAATGACAAATAGTCAAAAATCAGATTACTGCTTTGCATACACGTGTACCACTGATATACACTACCTCTTAAAGCGGCTAGAGCAATTTTAAGTTTATCCCCCTCTGGGGTGCATTGTTGCTGAAAGTAATGCTCAATTTTCTTTAGGAATTGGCTTGAGGGGCCGCCATTGAAGGTGGCTTCGAATGGCGCAATTTGCTGAACCATAATTACCCGAGGAAAATTTCCAGCAGGATTTTGTTCTACAACACTCATTTTTTTAAATAGTATATAAGTACTTGCAACAATTTTATCAATATAAGTTCACAGTACACAGTTTTTAATTTCAATTATGTTGTTCGTTACAAATGTAACGCTAACTACCAGGGTATATATAATTTCGGGCGCCAGTATAGAGTTTCTATGCTCACTTCTACCCAGACTTGGGTGTATATAATTTGAAGTGGCACTCTATTTGAATTTTATACAAACGCAGTTTATACATGAAACAATGTTTATTGAATTCGTTGCACATATAATTGGCTTTTACAGCAATAAGCATACGTACACCTGTACGGAATATAAATACAGCTTTCAAGAACAATATATTTTCTATACTCACGAACAGTAAGTCAAACCAGCAGTACTGCCATGTAAACTTCTGGCCCGCTAAGCACTAGCGCAGGATAACACCTTTTCAACCTTAACAACCTCTCCTTTTTTTCACTAATGACGCTGCGTGGTATTTATACTAAGCGCGTATGCCGAAATTAGCATATCTAAAGCAGCTTCTTTAATTCACTCAAAAGTTCGATTCTTGTGAATCGAATCTTGTGTATACCTTACACGATATTTCAACACAAATTTTATGTGGTTATTTCAACGCGGTACTCTAGGCGTTGGAATCAATCATTCATAAGAAATGCGCAAGCGCACAAGGAAACGTTTTATTTACTTTTTCTGTATTCTGTCAATTTTTGTTTAATTTTGTTACTTTTTTGCATATTCTTTCTTTTTATGCTTCTGTCTGAAACTCTGGAATATTTTTTATTATCATTCTAATACTTCGAAACTTAACAATGTTTACCAGGGGTGTTTTAAAACAACTGTTAATTATGTTTGTGTTTAGCTTTGAGAAAAAATAATTTTGTAAAGGTTTTTTTGGTCTTTTATGCTAAAATAGAACTTATAAATCAAAAAAAAAGAAAAAAAAACTTACCTGTAAATAGCATACCTTTTTTATAAATTGATCAATTTGAAGTAATTTTTAATGAAATTTAGCTAAAACACCTATCATTCTGCACAAAATCCTAAAGCTAATATTTTAAACTAATTTTAGCTTTTGATTGTGGAAATTTTTGATGTTAAAGCATGTTAACAATGTATTAAATATGCATTATTTTGTACGTCAAATATAGTTGCACATTAATTTTATAGAAATTTGTGGTATGACTTTCTTAAGTAGCATGATTTATTTTTTCTCGATGATATCTTTTTCTTAATTGTCATATTTAGAGAACATAACTTTTTTAAATTAAAAAAACACAAATAACAGTTTAGGTTAACAATAATTATTGTCAAGAATTATATTTCACATGATTGGACAAGACAAAGGTCAAGAAGTGTTGAAATTAATGGAGATAAGGTTAATTTTTTATACATGCATTAATTTTTTCATGTCCTGATTCTTAAATTAGAATCGATAGCTGATTTATACCTCATTTATATTTTTAGAATTTAACTTCTTACTTCTGTTTTAACTTTCCTTTCTATTTTACCATCATGTTTTGTTTTGCTATTATTGAAGTGTGCAAAATATTTTTCATTGCTTACTACGATTTAAAATTTTTTTTTTTTGTATTATTGGTCTGAGCATATCTGCCCGCAGCCTGAACTTTTTTATTCATACTGTGTTATTTATACTGATATTTTTTCAACGTTATTTATACTGTATTTAGTTTTTAAATTGATTTGGTATTCTTTACTTTTCAGCTTTTCCCGAATGATTTTCCGAATCTTTACCCTAGAAAAAGAAGCGAGACTGGAAGAAATCAGACAACAACAGCAAAGAATAGTTGGACAAAAACCACAGGATCGTCATGATTTGTTAGCAAGAGTGTTTCATCAAAAACAAAAATCACTTATGAATTTCATCACAAAGGCAAAGATTTTTGGAGAAGTTAGGTGTCATATGTACACCATAATTGCAGTTTTAGCTGATTTAAACTCTGTATTCTCACATTTTGATGCCCCTGTAGCAGTAGTGGATTACATGGTTAACTGGAGTTACTCATTTTGTTCCATTTTAAAGGAATTAGGCTGTGGTTCACCTGGGAATGGCGTTTAGAAACATACGGCATATGAGGCAGATATTACGGATCAAAAAATAGCCAAAGATGACACCACTTCAGTCAATTGTCACAAAACAACTGTCTCTGTCCACATGTGCAGAAGCCTCCTCTACACGATTTCTTCATTCGGGAATGGCGTTTAGAAACATACGGCATATGAGGCAGATATTACGGATCAAATAATAGCCAAAGATAGCAAGTGTCTATAGACAATGCGTGGATTGTCCCGTATTGCCCTGTACTAAACACAATTTCCAATGCCCATATAAACGTAGAGTTCTGTAATTCAGTTTTATAGTGTTGCGTGTGAGTGGAACACTGGTGTGTGGTTTTCAAATGATTTTAGCTTTTACTGGAAATTAGCAGAACATTAGCATCCAAAACAGTAATCGTTTGGAAAGTTTTTATTTATATACACAACTCACTACCATAATACTCTTAAAATTTATATTTTAACGCATTTCGGTTACTTCTGTTGTTTGTCATGATCTTCATTGCCATGCTCATTTCAGAAATTTCTCATTGAGATGATGCTCATTTAATGAGAGTTTTCAAAAGTGAAATATACCATGTTCTGTAAATGCGCCGAAAATATTTCTATACTGGAGATGTAGACAGATTAAAGAATTTAAGTAAACTTTTGTGTAATTTATACATTTGTGTGTGTTTAATTATTTAAATTAATAGATTTATATTTTTATACGTTTTATTCTTGCATTCTTTTAGGGGTTTATAGTGTTGCGTGTGAGTGGAACACTGGTATGTGGTTTTCAAATGATTTTAGCTTTCACTAGAAATTAGCAGAACATTAGCTTCCAAAACAGGAATCGTTTGGAAAGTTTTGAATTTAATTTATTAAATGCTGATCACGAGATTTCTTTTCTTTTTGTGATACATTAAATTAATTTTGCATCACGTGCATAACAACGAAATTAATTGGCAAAGAAAATATTAAAATACAGTAAAAGATAAAATTTAACCACTAGACTAATTGAGATGGAAATTTTTAAAAATTTAGTTCAAATTAGTATGTTTTATGGATATTAAATCAAATCTATATATAAAACTGTAATTTCCTCTCAAAATATGCTTCGCCATGACCATAAATAAGTCCCAAGGCCAAACTTTAAAATATGCTGGCGTAAATTTAGGAGAAAATTGTTTCTCGCACGGTCAGTTTTACGTAGCTTTCTCACGCGTAAGTTCGCAGACGAGCCTGGTAATATTAGTTCCGCCCAATGAAGAAACAAAATATATTGTTTATAGGAAAATCCTCTAAAAAGCAATTTCACTACTTTTTCATTGTAATTATCCTAAAATGTACCCCGTAGCGAAGCACGGGTATTCAGCTAGTATATATATATATATATATATATATATATATATATATATATATATATATATATATATATATATATAGCAGCTCATATACCACATGATCGGGGTCAGCCAATTAAAAGAATTCTAAACAGCGAGCGTCCTCACAGTATATAAAAGGTTAAACAGCGATTTCCGCGCCTTTTCTGTCTGTTTCCTTGGCCTGTCCTGGTGTCGTCCTTGCTTAGCTTTTTCGTGTCTGTCTCCGCGGCTGTTTCGTCTGTCTTAGTTCTTCGCGCATCTCTTCAAGATATATTCCGCTGCTGTTTCTTTATGCAAGTCCATCAAACAAGATGTAATAGAGTTTCCGTATTCCGACTATTGTTCATGTCCTGTTCGTCAACCTACCTTATAGTGATGTGCTGGAAAAATGGCCTCTTAGTGCTTCGTAATAAATAAACAATGTTACACCGTGTAATTCGTGTATCTCTGGATATATGAATGTGCTTCTCTCATCAAATACTCACGACTACATATTCAACAGCTGCCTTCTACTACATGTGTTCCCATTTTGTCAAATTCATTGTATTCATGTGAATTTCATTATATATATATATATATATATATATATATATATATATATATATATATATATATATATGCAAACATAATAGAATTGAATCCATCGGATGTTAATTTAAAATTTTATATGCCTGTAAAGGGATCATTATTTCGTTTTAACAACCCTTTTCCTATTGCTAACATCATTCTGGATTTTTTTATCTTAAATATAAGCTCCCAGGAAATTGTATATGCGTAGGTATTTGTAAAACGATATTGTGTTTGTTTTGCTTGACATTACACGTGTCTAGCCAATACGAATATTTATTTGAAAGAATTTCGTCAAGATATATATAAATCAGATTCTCTTTCCATTATTTGCAAGCTTTATGGGCACGTTGCATGCATCTATAATTACATACAGTTGAGAATGGAGTATATTGATCCTGCCATTAAACACAATACCACACGAGAGAAGTAAGAAAGCGACTTGCAAGATTTATCATAATTTAGAGAATTGAAGTTGAAACTCTTTTTCTCTAGGAAGTATTTGCAGTTTCTCAGTGAGTTAAAAGTTACATAATAATAATAAATTGATATGAAATTTCCCAGCGGAGTTATACTGTCTGAGGAATGTTATTTAGAATGAACGCATGTTTTAATCCAAGAAACTCATGAATACCGAAAGATACCTGGTTACTTGAGTTATTATTTATTTCATTTGTAGATATGTGTTTTTTTCTCTCCCTATTCTGATTAGACTTAAATTTAAATGTCTAAATTTTTTTCGGAATAAATGTCTTGTACTAGATCTAAGTTTTAACTTACGAGTCTTTATATATCTGAACTACTTTATCATTGTTTCATTTTATTGTTTTATACGCAGACAAACACATTTATTCCTAGTGAGAAAGTGAACATTTATTCCCTTTCAAAATAAATATTATAGGAAATAAATTAATTACGGCAATCTGATATATCATGGTATAGCTATATATATATGAGTAAACGCGTAAGTTGATTACTTTCTCCTCCAAGAACATCAGTTGAGGGGTAATGTCGTTTAATATGTTTTACCCAAGAGACAAATAGTTAATTCTATTCTTAAAAAATTCACGAATTACATTATAACTCGCCTCCTAGGGATTAAAATACAGTACACCGATAGAATAAGGAATGAATTAATCTCGAAAGTGCACCGTAGTCCATAAACTCGACTGCTGACCACAAATATGAGGAAAGCCTCAATTTTGAATATGGATCTTGTAATATTCTAAATGTTTTCTAACATAAAAGAAGAGATCTGCATTAGAGGGGCTTTCGATTTGGGATTCAGGCAGAATTAAAGACACTAGATATAAAATTCGCTAATTGAATATTATGTTATTGACTCTTATTATGCTTTAAGAAAGTACGAGATTACTCAAGCTCTTTAAAATCGTAAACATCTGAAATGGAGTATTTTTATTTTAAATCCATGAAATTAGGAAATAATATGTATTGAAAACGAGGGAAATATAAAAAGCATTTGCAATAACTACTGGGAATCTGAGTTGAATCCCGATTACATTATTATTAGTAAAGCATTCAGAAGTCTTTGCATCGATTTTTAAGAAAATATTCGCCTAATAAACTGCAACAGAAAAAATGTATGTCAGCAAAATTTTCTGTAGTAGATCAGTTACTAAATGCTGAACAGTATACATGGAACATTGGACACTCTCTAACCCCTCCCTTGAAACTTATAAGTTGGAAGTTGGTTCCTTTTTTCTGACGCTTTTTCGGGTTTTACCATGTCCTCTCTGGACCTTGAGCCATTAAACCCCAACCGACCAACCTTTTTTCTGGCGCAAGGTCCAGAAGGGACACTAAGTTGAAGGAGGAGAGGAGAAGGAATGCTGCTCATATTTAATACTTTGGCCCATTTATTTATGTTACTTTTTTTGGCGATTTCCTGATAATCCGCATACTTTTAATGGGGAGCAATATGTAAACTCATCATCTTTTCCTTTCTGCCTTTTTTATCGGCGATGCAATGACTTTCTATCTTATGACTCCGTTATGCAAGTTTTAGAAGAATTCTATAGCAAAGTAAGAATTTAAAGTATGAGTGAAGAAAATCCCTCATGAACTAACAAGCTAATGTTCTTCCACGTGGTCATTACTCCAGCATATACCCCTAGAGTAGGGGTGGGCATTAAGTCGATCGCGATCGACCGGTGGACCGCCAAGACATTTTGGGGTGACCGCCTTTACTAAGACCTAAGACGCGCATACTAAAAGAAACATATTTATGGAACACCGACGCGATTTGCTTTAAACGCGGTTTTAAAAGAGTAAGTTTTTTTCTTGTAGTTATGTAGGTAAGTACATATTCAGTATTTATTATTAAGTTATAATAAATATTGTAAACCTTTTTTTTAGCTCACCACACCTACGTCACTGGGTGGACCGCAACATTTTGAAAAAATTAGAAGTAGCCCGTACCCTGTAAAAGTCTGCCCACCCCTGCCCTAGAGAATATGATGGGCACAATTTTCGACAAAATCATAACTGAAGATTGTTTTTGATTGATGCAATGCAACCAGAATTTCAAGAAGGCCTAATCCCTGCACAAACCTGCTGCCAGAGTTTATTCTTGAAGAAAATAAGTCATCATTTTTCTCTAAAATCGTCAATAACTAAGTTTAGTGTGTTTTCAAAGAACAATTGGTTTCCTCCATTTCGCTCTCCTAGAGACTTTACAACCAGATTTATCAAGAAAATCTGAATTTGTATTTGTCCGTAGCAAACTTTGCACACTAAGCAGTGTCGTGGAGACACGACACGTGTTCAGAAAAAGGGGCGATAGAGAATTAATTGAAGGATGCAGACAAAGAAGTGCCTTGACCAGCGGGGTAATATGCTGCGTAGGCGAAACGAAAGAGGAAATGTGACAAGTTGAGAGGGGGCAATTGAAATGGAAAACAAGAAAACGGTCAACAGCTGCGTTTAACGAACGGATTGGAGTTAAGATGGATAATGTTGAGGTCAGAGGGAAGATAATTTTGACAGTAAAAGGGGCCCAGCTGGTTATAATGAGCTAAGGGAATTCTGAAAACGGAGTCATAGTTAGGAGAAGAAAAGGGGTGAGGCAGTTTACGATGTTGGACTGCGTTAAAAACACCACAAGAGGCCGGAGAAGAGCGTGAGAAGTTGGGAGTGTAAGAAACCCCAGACAGGTGCAAGAGCGGAAGCCCCCTTCAATGTTGATTGGAGTAAATTTTAATATAAAATAGGTGGTCGGCCAATGAAGTCGCCTCGGATCGACCTATAGGGCAGAAGATGGCCACCAATGAAGGCCTGAATAGATAATGATAGAAGTTGAGCTCGGTAGGAAAGTTTTTTAAAAAAGAGCAGAATAATTTGAGAATTCTCACGAAGCACACATAAGCCCCCGTAGCCGACGAAGGAGGAGAGAATGAGACAACGGGCTACTGACTTAATACGGGAGAAACAGACCAAGTTCCCGGTACCCGAATAGCTGACCGATGACATTTAGGCTGGAGAAGTAGACGCAATTCCCCGGTACCCGAATAGCTGACCGATGACAGTGAAGCTGGAGAAGTAGACGCAAGTCCTCGGTACCCGAATAGCTGACCGCTGACAGTTTGGCCGGAGAATTAGATGCAAAGCACCGAACCGGAGAGGCCGACCGACTAACCTGCCGTTCATCAAGAGAGGAGCTGACCTACCGATTGACCAACGCTCCCCCGAAGCGATTGTGCGCCCTGAGTCCGCCGCCACCAGATAGTTGCAGCCGTTCCCCTGAACCAGAAAGTTCGATGACCAGAAAGTCCGATGACCCCCCAGCCGGGCTATTGATGACGGAGTGTCTTCAGATAAGGTAGGAGAGTATCTTGGCTTATCCTAACAATGCCCAATACGTACTAGAGATCACAGATAATTAGATGGGGTCCGATTAATGTGAAATGTTACTATATATACATAGATATCTATCATAGAATATTGATTGTTATGTCCGTATTAATTGGATTAGTATAGTGTAATGATTTAGCTATGTTTATGTGTATCGATTAAGAGCGTAGGATAATCAGAGAATGTTAGGGAATAGATAAAGAATGTGAGTCCTTATTGATGAGAATGAAGAGTGTATTAATGAGAATAATTAATGTATTGATATAATATAGGAAGAAGGATAATTTGAAATGCATATATATTGTGTTAATGAGATAGAGAATTCGGAAGTCTGCAATGAATAGTATTGTTTGTATATGTATTATAATTAGGTTTAATAAATTGATTTGTATCTATACATATGAGCATCACTCTATAATTAATCATACTAACCACTATTAAAATAAATTACGATGACAAGCAGCAAGGTGTTTCTTTGCAAGAAAAAATAAATATCGAAATAGCTAGTTTTTAAAAATATATATCTCCAGCATACAGGTAGATTTGGACCCAGGTTTTGCCCTTTAATGGGCATAACGGATCAGTAGACTGGAGGGAAAGTATTCTATTCTTTAATTGCTAATTTAAATGCGAAATTTCTCTAAATTTTGACTGGTGACTGACAGAGTGCAGATTCATTTTCCATCCGGACTTGCGATACAAAATTGACAGTGCAAGAAAATGATAATACGCATAAAGGTATGGTGCTTAAAGCAAAAATATACGTACATCTCGAGCCTTTCCGTCCTTGCTATGGGTTTATCTGTTAGTCATTTGAGCAATACAGCAATTAAGTTAATGGTAACTTACTATTCGTAGGTGGCTAACTTATCAATTCTTAACAAGACATCTACAATTTAGAATATCAGTGCTAGGTTCCGTTATTCACATGTTTGTATCCATTCAAATTCAGCTTTGAACTATCGGTCCCAATCTGATTAGCTCTCATTTAACAAAATGATGACCCTAGAGGATTAGGTCTCATAAAGATGATCTCATGGAGAAGTTAGAAATTGTAAGATTTATACCTGTAGATTTTATACTAGCAAAACTTAAATGTTTTGGAATCTAGATCTGATATCAGATAATGTGATCGAAACGTGATGGCTGAACAAAAACTATAAAGACAGAAATTGAAAGGAGACGAAGAGTGTCATTGAAATGTCAGACGTCTGTACAGGAATAGTAGAATATATAAGTCGAAACTCAACTTTTGCTGGAAAATTTCTTGAAATGAATTCGCATCTTTATAAAGCAAAGGCTACACGTTTGTATATAAATTTATAACTGTATTCTAAGGGTCTTCAGAATCAAAAATGAACTTAAAACAATTGACTTATGTGGCTTCCTTAATTTCACGTTTTAAGAATAGTCTAAATTGGGAGCTCAAACTACGTCTCATACCTTTTTTCGATGAACGTTAAAATCATAGTAATAATTTTTAAACGTATATATATGGATACCTGGAAGAAATTCATGAAGAATTTGTAAATTTTCAATGAGTCAACGACACAGTATAAAAGACTTCAGAATAATTTTCCGCTTAAAATTCTTGCAAATTATTCTAAAACCTATAACTATAGGTTACTACAGGTGGTATTTACATCTTCTCAAAGTCACAGAAGTTTAAAAAACTACGTTTTAAAGAGTGAAAAATAGGCAGTAATTTAATGTAACTATGATTCACTCTGAAAGCAAAACTAACACCATTCAGATGATTTTATGGGTTTTGAAACGGCTACGAGGTTCTGAACAAGAAATACTAGTATGAAAAAAATTTTAGCATGCAAATAACATTTTTAAATATACTTATATTACGGGTCTAAAGCTGAATCAAGCTTGAATAACAATTGCCGATAAGGAAGAGAAAATTTGGATTAAAATCTATTAGTTTATTTTCTATTGCTACAGACATTTGTGAGCTGAACGCAGAAAAATTCAACTTCAAAGTGAAGTGCTCTAACTTATCTAACAACTCCAAGATGGAAAAGAGCAAGAAAATTTGTTTGCAATAAGACCAAATGCGTTATATCAAACGTCTGGCTATTTCTCTTTGTTACACAATATCAAGTTGGAGACAAGCCGTTCCATTCCTCCGGGAAAAAATAAAGTTTCTTCTTTGCGTCCCTCAGGCAATTATCCAAGATTGTACCTATGAGAAATAAGCAAGAAGGCAGATTTTGGGCTGGAACCAGGAGACTTTAAAGTCATTGCATCCTCTTAAACAACAAAACATCAAAACAACAACAAAAAAACCCCTACAGAATGATTGTGTAATGTCTTGTGTAGCAATGAGCATATCAGATATTTTAGTAAGCTCCTTTTACGACAGCAATATACCTTTCAAACTAACCGTTCAAATGATTTTCCAACTCTTACACACACACACACGCATATATATATATAATATATAATATATATATATATATATATATATATATATATATATATATATATATATATATATATATATGTGTGTGTGTGTGTGTGTGTGTATAATCACAATGGGGAAATTAACATACGGGAATTGATGCAAATGACCTTATTGGAGATGGAGTCGGGCGAAGTGTTGATCATACAGATGCAGTCGCTCTTTGGGTGATCAGAAAAGCCCAGACATGGATGGAGCCATAGAAGAAATACACAAATCCAGAGTCGTATTTTATTCAACTGGAGAACTGGAAGCATTACGATGGCACTAGTTGCAGTGGCCAGCGGACTTGGCCGGAAACGAACATTACATCTAAGATTTTGCAGTAGCTACATGCAAAGAAGTTAGGAGCGGCCATACATAATCAGTGGAGATGGGGTGTCCACAGGACTTGCCCGAGGAAGGGGCGCGCGGAGACAGCAGCTTATATGTTTACATGCCAACGTTAGGAGAGAAAATGAGGAAGAGTCTTCCGTTCAAACTAATATGAAATGAGTGTTTCTTGATCTTGCCAGTAGGGGTAGAATAACTTAATTGGTTAGATTTAGTCCCGTGGTCCAACGTCGTGGTTTCGCGGGGATTAATTTATTGCTAGATCACGCGCTTGCTCTGCGTTTTACCAAAAGGAAGAATTTGAATACAGGACTTATTTATTATATACAAATTTAATGAGGTCTTTGGTTCGGACCAGATATTATGGCGATGTTATTGAGTTCAGATATTTCAAATGCTTGCTTAATGATCTGCAGGGCTAATATGAATTATAACTTACATTATTTTTAGGCGGAAATTTGGAAGAGGGGTCGTGCTTTATTGAAAAGAGAATATACTTTAAATGTAATTTAGAAAGACGCGTTTTCTTGTTACACACACACACACACACACATATATATATATATATATATATATATATATATATATATATATATATATATATATATACATTATCTACCAATAAGTATTTGGACACCTGTAAAGAAAAACAAAATTTATTTATATTCAATAGTTGGTAGAGTCTCCACGAGAGACAATTACAGCCTCAATCCTCCGGGGCATGCTTTCCACAAATCCTTGTATGACGGCTAGTGGTATTTTCTTCCACTCGGCTTCGGTTTGGAGAAGACATGTAAGTTCCTTCACAGATTTTGGACGGTTGTTGCACCCCTTAATTCGGTGATCCAACTCGTCCCCGAGTTTATCGATAGGGTTCAGGTTTGGGCTCTGGGCATGTCAGTCCATTCGATTAACCCAATTGTCCCCATACCAATCCATGGTGTACCTCGCAACATGACAGCTGGTGTTGTCGTCCTGGAAGTAACATGGGTGCAACCCGTAAAACTGCTACAACGTAGGACGCACACTGTCATCCAGAATAGTCCAGTAAGCATAGGCGTAGAGCTTACTATGAATTGGAACTAAGGGCCCCAGTCCATACTAGGAGAAACACCCCCAGACAATAATTCCACCTCCGCCGAACTTTACTGTGGGCATAATGCATTCTGGCAGGAGGCGTTCTCCAGCAGACGCCAGACCCAGACCCTGCCATCCGAACGGTAGAGGGTGAAACTTGATCCGTTGCTCCAGAGAACCCGTTTCCAATGATCTACGGTCCACTTTCGACGTGCTTTCCACCACATTAACCAAGCAGCATGGTTGGACTTTGTGATCAAAGGCTTATGGGTGGCAGCACAACCATGAAAACCAAGCAGATGTACTTACTTACGAACGGTATTCATTGAAACAACACTTACGGATGCCTGTTGAAACTCCTGGAGTATGTGGCCATCGATTGGATACGGTTCTTCCGAATTTCTCTGGACAGCTTCCATGGGTCTCTAACTCCCAGTTTCGTGGGTCTGCCGACTCGGGGCACATTTTGACAATCACCACTCACCTTCCACTTCTGAATCACATAGGACACTGTCGATTTTGGGTAATTCAGCTCGCTGGATGTGCCCCTTAAGGATCGGCCATTTCTGTGTTACCCAACGATTACACCTTTCTCGAAATCAGATAACTCTGCACTTCGTCGCATCTTGCATGCGACTTAAGCCAATGTTCTTTCCTACACGATATTTAACGGCGGAGGGTGTGACGTATATCAGGACAGCAGTTATCGCCATTTGCATGGGTGTCCAAATACTTATTGGTAGATAGTGTATATATATATACACTGCTGGCCACTGTAAATGCAACACCCTGAAGGAAACATGCAAATAACATGAAATTTACAACATGCATTAGCGGAGGTGAGATATGCAAATGATTAGAATTTCAGCAAAGACGCACATCACGCGCGCCTGTGAGGCCACTTCAAAGCGCTATTTAAGGCTTGAAGATTTCGACGATTTCAAGTTCGGCAATTGTGTTTTTCTTGTGGTTTTTTCAGAAAAACGATCAATTATGCCTCGTCGAAAACAGCGATCATCTTTTGATCAAGTATCCGAGTTCGACAGAGGAAGGATAGTGGCCTACCGAGATTTTGGATTATCTTTCAGGGAAATCGGTAGTCGTGTTGGACGAAACCAAACAATTCTAATGCGGATATGTGATCGTTGGATGCAGGAGGGTACGACAGACCGGCGTGTTCGATCGCATCCACCTCAGCGCACCACTTCACGTGATGGCAGGCAAATTGTGCGCATGGCAGTGACGGATCGCTCAGTCACATCACGAACCATAGCACAGCACATGCAGTCTGTAACGCATCATCCAGTGTCTGCGCGTACCATTCGACGCCGTTTACAGCAGAGTGGTCTGTCCGCAAGACGTCCATTGCTTTGTCTACCCTTGACGCAGAACCACAGACGTCTCCGCCGCCAATGGTGCGATGACAGAAGGATGTAGACGGCAGAATGAAATGAAATTGTCTTTACTGACGAGTCACGCTTCTGTCTGCAACACCACGATGGTCGCATTCGAGTCTGGAGACACCGTGAAGAGAGGATGCTGAACAGCTGCGTTATGCACCGCCACACTGGTCCTGCACCGGGTATTATGGTATGGGGCGGTATTGGATATCACTCTCGCACACCTCTAGTACGCATTGCCAGTACTTTAAACTGCCAGCGCTACATCTCCGAGGTGTTGGAGCCAGTTTTCCTTCCTTACCTTCAGGGATTGCCCACAGCCATATTTCAACAGGATAATGCGCGACCACACGTGGCACGCATTGTGCAACGGTTCTTTGTCAATCGCCAGATTGAATTGCTTCCCTGGCCGCCTCGCTCTCCGGATCTTTCGCCGATAGAAAACATGTGGTCCATGGTTGCTCTACGATTGACCCAGATTCCATCCCCAGCTGCCACAGCAGATCAACTTTGGCAACGTGTGGAAACTGCTTGGTCTGCTGTACCCCAAGAACTCATCCAAAGTCTCTTTGAATCAATGCCGAGGCGTGTGGCAGAGGTGATCTCCAACAATGGCGGCTACGCTGGCTACTGATTTTGGTAGGAACCACACTTCACAGAAGTCTATAAATTTAATCATTTGATACTTGGTCAAGATGTTATCTACAAAATAAATTTTGTTGTGATATCTCTTGTCTTTCTTGGTGTTGCAATTTGGATGGCCAGCAGTGTATATATATATATATATATATATATATATATATATACGAGGGTTGTAAATAAAGTAATGGCAACATACCCGGAAAACATTTTTTAATGAACGTACAAGCAAAATTACATTACATTCCTTTAATATAATCACCAGTAAAGTCTTGTACCTTTTGACAGATGTCAGGAAGCCATAGACGGTATGACCATTTTCATGTGATATTCGGTAAAATTTCCTCAAAATTATTGTTGACCCGCTCTCTGACATTAATGTAAGCATGTCTAAAATAGCGCTAATTAATGCAGAAAAAGGGTAGTATATTTCCAAATTTTAACCTGCATAAGTGAACTTCAGTTTTATGACCTATCATTTGCCCTTACATTCAGCCTTCTATATATATGCACACCCAAACACACACACACAAATCGTGTGAAAGCGGGTTCAAAAAGAAATCTGGCGTGTTTTCAAAAATCTTAACCTGTCAGATATACTCTTGTGATAAGATTCTCGGTAATACACTGATTAGATTCCGCTATACAGGATTGCGTCTGAATATTCCAAGCCAGGCAGTTTTTATTGGAGTTGTAAGAAACTGGAGGATGGAAATCTATAGCATCCGGGACGAAGTGATAAAAGTAACAAAAGCTATTTAATAATAACTAATTATCTCTTGCAGATTAAACGGCTTGAACAGTTAGAAGGAACAGTTACCATGTTGTGAACACTTTACGTGTACTGAACTTCAGCATGAATGTGAACATATTAAGTTATAATTCTAAATTTCTCAGCGAAAGCAAGTTGTTCGGTGATCTACCGTTAACTTAGTCCCTAAAAGTAGACTTACCGAATCCAGTTAATAGAGTCTAACTTCTAGTCGAATCCGACTCCAAAGAACATGCTACTATTGTAGGCAGTATAACGTCACGGATCCCCTCATCTTAGAAGGGCGTAATTTGCGACCACACCTGCTTTCTAACCTCTAGACCCCACGGGGAGTTCCAGTGTGGGGGGTAAGAGACTGGAACTGAGTCTCGGCGAGGGAACGCTGTTCGGTGTATCGATTTCGGAGTGCAACTCCGATGTGGGTAGTGCAAGCTGCTCTGGTGATAATTATCGAGAGTTAAACTCTCGGGTTAAGACAAAAAAGTGGTCTTAGAAGCATATGCATATAAATTGTATAATAATTGTACATAAAGGTTGTAAATATTAAATGTTTTCTCATTGACGAGAACGTTATACCCTGTTATGCTGCAGTCACACACATCTAGACAATTCTACAGTACGCAGCTCCCCGACACCTGTTGACACATTTGGGGGTCAATTAGTCACGATCCTCCCCCCAAGGTCCCTCGAATCTCTCTTATGATCTGTGAAAAACCGACTGAGGGCAAGATCGCTGCAGAGAGGCTCTGCAGAGCGCTGCCCATAAATTACTCGTTTTCCCCCTGAATACTGTGCAGGTCAGATGTGTGTTAAACGGGAGCCACACCAGTGAGATGTGAAAGTAGTCGCTAGGAGAAAAAACGTTCTGATAATCTGCGAAATTGGACAACGTGGATAGGGTCGGACCACCAGTCGAAGCTCATGAGGGAAGATTGTATCCCTGGGACGACTCGATCCTGTGCTGTGTTGGATCGTCGAGATCAGTAGCTGAAGACGCTACTGAAGGAATAACCATTCCGTATTTCTCTGTCCTGCAAGATCCTCTGTTGAATCTTGTCAAGAACTTTTAATTGTTCTGTGAACGTTTTAAAAAAACTGGCCCGTTGGACGAAGATCCGTTCCATGATGGCCAGTGGAAATTGGGATCCGAAGCCTGTCCTGCGCCTGTGTTTTCTTTTAACACGGAGTAAGTACTTGGCTTATCATTAAGACAGTGACTCGTGTTAGTTATTCTATAGAATTTTTAAAAGGGACATATGTTATAGAAATAAACCAATTGCAATCTTTTTAACAGCTGATTTTCAAAAGCTTTTTAAAATTTCAACTGAATTATTCTACTTAACTGTTTGAAAATATTAAATTTAAAATCACATTTTTTTGTTTCTGTATTACTTTATTTTAAAACTAAATTCTTGTAAAGTTGGATTTTAATGCTTGGATGCTTGAAAATACAAAGAAAGAATATTATCGAAAATGGGTCAGAAATTTCACCCAACCTAAGTATTAAAGATTTCATATCTAGACTATTTGAAGATACGAAATCCGAGGAAGAGTTCTTCATACTAAGTTATGAGGGGATGTTAGAGAGGCTGGGAGATGATTTCGAACGCGAGGTTAAATACAGCTTTCGGGAGTCATATAAAAAAAACATGAAAAAAGAATTGGTGTTTTTAAGTAAAACACTTAAAAGTGTTTGAATTGTTTAGCAAACAGCGACTCAAAGAATTGGATATTAAGGAGTTTTCTTCGAGTGCAAAATGTGAAAAACGTTTATCTGATGACACTAATGAAATTCAATCTAATGAAATTGAATCAAGTTAATTTTGTAACTTTGAAATGGATTGGGTTGATATTAACGATGTAAAAGCTAATTATGTTAAATACTTTTGAGGAATTGGATAAAGAGAAAGAAATTGAAACCGAAGTAATGGCTGAGGGAGAAAAAATCTGAATAGCCCCATAAAATTACGGATAGGGAGAATAATAGCCCCTTATACGATATATATATATATATATATATATATATATATATATATATATAAGAAATAGTTGAAAGAGAAAACCAGTAGAAGCACTAAAGCTACTTGCAGCCAGGAACTAAAAACATGAAAAGATAAGTATGAAAGTATTACGTATATATATATATATATATATTCCCCATTGTGATTATACACACACACACCCACACACACACACACACACATATATATATATATATATATATATATATATATATATATATATGTGTGTGTATATATGTAATATATCCATTACATTCTTCCTTAAAATGCAACCTGAAAAGGAAAACTAGCTCATATTTACATGGTTGGGGCTAGACTCAGCCTGAAAGGAATTTAAATTTTAAAGCAGTCGGGTCGAATCATTTTATTAGAGCGATAAAAAGTAGGTCCATCCATGTCAGATGCTCGGAAGCGAAGATACCACCTTTCAACCTTAAGCGCGAGGCTAAATAAACATGTGGCTGGTATTTTGTATGGTCAGCAGAATATTCGGGCTGGCGATGCGAACCCACGCCTTTCTCCAGACGTATACACGTGTAGGAATGCAACGCTTGCTATTAACGGGAAGTTCTTTTGCTAAGGGCTTTTAAGCGATAAATTGAGATTATTGCGGATTGGATTTAGGAAAGGGAATTTAAATGCTAGAATGGAGGGCATAATATTCAATTTATTACTTACTTACTTACACACACACACACACACACACACATATATATATATATATATGTATATATAATTGATTATTTGCTGATCAACAGATAAGTGTTATCCGTGGTATGACATCAAATGATTAATGTGTATTAATGAGCTTAATAATACATATTCACGCAGCATTAAACCTCCCAAATATTTTATTAAGATATCGCATGAAATTCATCATCGTTAACGACTAATATATTAAATGAAAAATTTGGTGTATAGCTTTCCCCCATGATTGTCTTATTATCAACCATGCATTTCGATTTATCCCATTAAGATAAATCTGAAGAAAAGATCCGCTTGGAGGAACACTTTCTAGGAAAGTTTGTTCGGCTCTTTAGTAAACACCAGGACTCACCATTGTGGGATAATGATCAGTGTGTTTGGTCGGAGAGCATAATGTAATGGTTGCGATTTTAGGTTGGATTATTGCTAAGGTTGGATTATAGCTAAGTATTTTAGGTTGGATTATTGGCATTCTCTCTCTAATTAGTAGAAGTCTTGGGTTTGGATGGATTGTTCTGCACTTTGTGAGTGGTTTATTTCCCAGCCTGTGGCTCCCTCCCCTTACGAGGTCTCCCAGGATGTTTTAAGTAGCAATTATTTCTGTAGAAATTTGCCCCATGAGGGTTTTATTTACTTCAATATAGCTGCACTGCTATATTTTAGCAGAGGTTTGTTTCTATTACGACATTCGTTCATCTACACCGCGAATTTGTTTGTAAAGGGAGAACCATACAGATTAGTCAACGTAATTCCGCTTCGTCGGACAAGCGGGAATCCAACCTATAATGTGGCAGCAGAAAACACCCTTGGGCCCAACTGCGCCACCCGGCTTATTTTACCAGAGGATGGAACACTGATTTCACCGTTTTATATTATTCACTGCAACCGATTATTAAAAAATTGTTAAAAGGCTACCATGCTTGTTTCTTTTAAACATTTTATATCATTTTAATTGTTTCCGATGTGGATTTTGTTAGTTATTAGGTTAAAATTCCATCTAAAATGATCTCTTACAGGTTTTTCCTACTCTATTAAAAATACCTTTTTATGTGAATGGGGAGGGAGTAATAGTCATGGGTTGCCAGGCAGTTAGAGAGAGTCACTATTCCCAAAAGACTGGTACAAACATTATTTTTGCGCATTTTTGAAGTTTGATTCATTTTTTGCAAACAGAAATACTCAAGCGTATTACTATTAATGTTGGTACATCTATTTGGGAGTTTTGATTTAAGTGTGTAACAATTTTTATATAGAGGCATATATTTGGGATGGGAGGGATTACTATTTTGTCCCTTGAATCGGCGCTATGTCATTTAAAGGCCGATTCAATCTATGCACTGAAAAAAGGTTCAGGAATGTTGTTAAAAGCTATTAAAGAATAATTGATGATCCTAATTTGCAATCAATAAAAAAAAGCAAAGAAATCGAAGTTCATGTTACTTGTTTTGAATACGATACTCGATTTTCGGCTCTAAATCGAATTTTCCCTGTTGATCAAGGGAAAGGATTTCATTTTAAACATCTTTTCACTTATCGTTCCGAAAAGTTTTGCAAGTAGGTAATTATGTGAATAGCGTGCTGTTTCTCTCTCGTGTGGGGGTTAAATAACTTCCCATTGACTCCGAATAAATTCGTTTTATTTTGTACATAACCTTCAGTAGCGAACCCAGTATTTATTCTTGGAGGGGGCCGAGTTGAACGGATAAAAATATTCATAATGCAATTCTGTTCCTTTGGAAGGGGCCACCACCCGGGTGCGCCACTGATAATATTAGTAAACAAAATTAACATAGCATAATCACTGGCGGCTCCAAGGGGGGGGGGGGCAATAGGGGTAATTGTCCCTCCCAAAAAAGCCCGACGTATTTTTTTTTCATAGCCTAAAATTATATAATCGTAGGCCTAATACTAAATGAGTTTAAATTTAAAATGAGACGATGTTTATTTCTTATATATATATATATATATATATATATATATATATATATATATATATATACACTCAAGAGCCAAAACATTATGACCACCCCTACATTTTGCAATGAATTCGCCTGGATGACGTGGAAGGCACGTGATCAGGTGGAAGTGGTATTTAACTGCTGCTGCAGAGTCTGAAGAATCATTCTTTCACTTACTTCTGTATGTGATGACAAAGGCTGCGGATCTAAGCGACTTTGATAGAGGGCATATTGTAATGTCTCGAAGGCTCGGAACAAGTATTTCCGAAACTGCACGACTCGTGGGTTGTTCGCAACCTACAGTTGTTAGTACTTATGCAAAGTGTATGAATGACGGTGAAACCAGCAGTAGACGACATGGTGTTGGACGTCCACACGCTGTCTCGCATGGTGAGGCAAAACCGGAGCCAGACAGTGGCTCAGTTGACAGCCCACTACAATGCAGGGCCAAGTAGAATAGTATCGCAGCACACTGTTCAGCGGATACTGTTGGATATGGGGCTACGCAGCAAACGTCCCACTCGTGTGCCTTTGCTGACCAAGCGTCATCGCCAACTGCGCCTGCGCTGGGCCCGGGAACATCGCGACTGGTCCATGGATCAGTGGGAGAGAGTTGCCTGGTCAGATGAATCACGGTTTGTCATTCATCGCGCCGATGGCCGTGTCAGGATACGCCGTCTTCCAGGCGAACTGTTGCTCCCTCAATGTACAGTAGGTCATACACAGGCTGGTGGTGGCGGTATTATGCTTTGGGGGACGTTCTCTTGGGGGTCTCTGAGACCCGTGGTTGTGGTAGAGCAGACCATGAATGCTACAGGGTATCTGAACATCATTGCGGACCAGTTGCACCCTTGCATGGCCTCTGTTTTTTCCAGCTGGAAATGGAATGTTCCAACAGGACAACGCCCCGTGTCACAAGGCTAAAATTGTGTTGGAGTGGTTCCAGGAACATGATGATGAATTCCAGTTAATGTCCTGGCCGCCTAACTCACCGGATCTCAATCCGATAGAACACATTTGGGATGTCATGCGACGGCAGCTCAGAGTTCAAAGACCACCAATTCGCAATATCTCGGATTTGCGTGACCGTTGCTTAAACATCTGGTACAATCTGTCTCCGGCCATCTACCAAGGACTTGTGGCATCCACGCCAAGGCGGGTTGAAGCTCTGTTGAGCGCCAAAGGTGGGCCACTCGTTATTGACAGGTGGTCCTAATGTTTTGTCTCTTGAGTGTATATATATATATATATATATATATATATATATATATATGGGAATTGTGTTATTCCAGGGCTCCAGCTATGAGCTATATGTCACCGTGTACGCTATGCGACGACAGCGCTATTAGGTTTTCGAGAGATGAACTGGGAGAAAAGTATTTGTGGGAGACTGAGATTGGGTCCCGACCTGGTAAGAGGTGCCGAAAGCAGCAGACGGGCTGCGACGGGAGAGACAGTCTCGACGGGGGCATGACGTTGGCTCCTGATAAGCAGCAGACGGCGGCTTAGTCAACCCTATCGCGGCAGACGGCCGGATACTTTAATCCATTCTGATTGTGGAGGCCTGGTGCGGCCTGACGTGTAATTTAATATGCAACGTATTTCTATAACTGTAAATAGTTCATAAGTGTCAATATATAGTGTTTGTGTTTTAAGCAGTGACTCTGTCTTTAATTGAGTAGTGTCTTACTCTGAGTATAAGAGAGTCTAGTTCCGCCGTGCAGTAAGAGGAAAGGTTTCTATAAGACTGAGAACAACTACCCCTAGACACCGACCCCAGTTTCTACAAAAAGTGGGGACTCGCCCGAGATCGAGTTCCTACAAATAGTGGGCGCCCGGCTCGGATGGGATCAAAATTCTACAAAAGTGAAAGATCGGGATCGGATCTAAATTCTACAAAAGTGAAAGATTGGCCTAAAAGATCGAGATTCTACTAAAAGTGTGAAGAAGGATAAGTGACGTCCAAGTACGATAAGTGATCCTACAAAGTGTGAAGGAGGATAAGTGTCAACCAAGTGCAGTGAGTGACACCCATTGAAGGGACGTTGTGTGAGTTAAAGTGTTGTGATTGCAAGTGACAAACTTGTGAAAGCGTGAAGTGCCATCGAACGGTGTGAACTGTTAACTGAGACATTTGTGACATTTTCGTAATTTAAAATTGTGAAACCGAGTTGAAATTGTGTCCCGGATTGAACAGATAAGTCGCAGAATCTTACGTGTGAAAAATTTTCTAAGATGGAGTATCTGGAGCATGCCAGAATGATAGACCTGGTGACTAGTCGACGAGCTGTGCCTAGATGTCCCAGATAACCCAGATATCGAACAATTAATCACCCTGGTTAAAACATCGGATTGTGACGATGTTTACATTGAGAATCTGCTTATTTCGATTGTGGAAGAGAGGGAGGGCGAGAAGCTGAAAATCAGAGGCTGGAAAAAATTGCAGCCGAGGAAGCTGAGTTTGAAGCTAGAAAGCAGAGAATAGAGAAAATAGAATCCGAGATAGCTCAGATTGAACGCAGACTGGTAGGAATACCAGTGAAAAATGAAAGACTGTGGAGTGATGGTAAAAACGAGAGTTACTTGTCGAAAATTGACGTTTCTGTGTAAACAGAGTCGCCTAAAACAGACTCAGACAGTGTGTCTGTACTTAGTATGGGCAAAGGTACAGAAAATTGTTTGCGCCACCAAAAGAGATATTTTCGTCTATCTGATGTTGTTTTCACGAGTGTGAATCAACAAAGTGTGCCCGAAAATCGCCCAAGCCAGCAGCGGGAATATGTGAATCCCATAGCCTTATCTCACTTTAGAGAGAACGGAGGATTGCTTTCTTCGAAGTGCAGTGAACTTTCAACACCCACTCCGAGCGAGAACAGCGATAGCCTGCTGAAATTTGAAACCAGAACGAAGGGTGCAGAGGCTCCCCCAAAATTTGAAGGCAACAGGGCAGAAGGGGGCGGAATGACCGCAACCACTACGAGACTCATAAAGCTGTCATCCAATTTCACCGGTGGTGCGACAGAGGAGAAAAGGCTTGCACATTTTCCAGTGCTTGCTATGGAAGGGGTCATCGAACTTACGACACCACCCCAAGTGTCTCAGGGAGCGGAAAAGATTCCTTTTGCTGGAGACGATAGTCCATATGTTTTGAAATCTGAGAAGGAAGAAAAAAGTGATTCTTGTGAGTCACGATGTGACCGTAGCGTAAATGCTATAGATTTGGAAATGCCAGCAAATTTGAGTGACGAATCTTCGGAAATGGTTGTGAAATTTTCTGCTGAGCCTGCAAAATGTTTTCCAGAGTACAAAATAGTGATCGTTATCATACGTCAAACTTCTTCAGACTTTACTAACCCACCTGAAAAAGTGTGCTCCGCTTGTGATCATGAAGTGTGTGAGAAGAAAATGTCATCAGTTAAGTGTCGTAAAGGGCGATATGGTATTCAAGGGTTTTGTTTGGCCCTAATGGTAGCCCTAAGTGTCACCTATATACGAAAGACGAAGTGTTTTGTTTGTGAGTGCATGTTTGATAGTGCTATGATTTAAGTGACGAAATACGCATCTGGACACAAACTTAGTGTAACCGAGTATTTCGTTAGTGTTTTGAACAAATTAAGTGTTGTGGTTAAAGTGTGCATCGCAATTTAAACGTGGTGTACCTGCGATTTCAAGTATTACAGTGAACTGTAGTCCACTGCCTCCGACTAGAAATTCAGAAAATAGCCATGACCTACTGTAAACAACATATTACTTTCTTTTTACTTCATTGTTTTGTTTCGTCTGTGCTATTCTGTGTGCTAAAACTGATGATGATAAGGCATAACGCTGCCGAGGACGTCAGCATAGTCAGGACAGCCGAGTTATGGGAATTGTGTTATCCCAGGGCTCCAGCTATGAGCTATATGTCACCGTGTACGCTATGCGACGACAGCGCTATTAGGTTTTCGAGAGATGAACTGGGAGAAAAGTATTTGTGGGAGACTGAGATTGGGTCCCGACCTGGTAAGAGGTGCCGAAAGCAGCAGACGGGCTGCGACGGGAGAGACAGTCTCGACGGGGGCATGACGTTGGCTCCTGATAAGCAGCAGACGGCGGCTTAGTCAACCCTATCGCGGCAGACGGCCGGATACTTTAATCCATTCTGATTGTGGAGGCCTGGTGCGGCCTGACGTGTAATTTAATATGCAACGTATTTCTATAACTGTAAATAGTTCATAAGTGTCAATATATAGTGTTTGTGTTTTAAGCAGTGACTCTGTCTTTAATTGAGTAGTGTCTTACTCTGAGTATAAGAGAGTCTAGTTCCGCCGTGCAGTAAGAGGAAAGGTTTCTATAAGACTGAGAACAACTACCCCTAGACACCGACCCCAGTTTCTACAAAAAGTGGGGACTCGCCCGAGATCGAGTTCCTACACACACACACACACACACACACACATATATATATATATATATATATTGCCGCCCCTGAGCATAATAAAAAAGTTTAAACAGGCCATAAGTAGCTACAGTTTCACGCTCCAAACATTCTTCACAGAACGCACAGAATGAACAGCTGCTAGTATTCCCCGTGAAGTCTGACTGGCGCTTCCCAAGCTGACGTCAGTCGGTTGTAGTTGAAGTAAATATGCGACCGCTGCACTTGGGAAAATTCTCTCGTTTTCGCTATAGATGTAAGAAGATATTTTACTATAAGCTTTTCAAATTTCAAGAAATTTTCACCCTTTTAAATGCACATTTTTTGTTTTCTTCTAGTTAACCTATGCAGTGATATTCACTGATTTGTCTGTTTGCATAGAGAAAATATGAGGCGTTTTTCTATAAATGGGTCCACACGTAAGTTTAAAAGAATTTCAGTGTGTTCTACTCTTATTAAATTTAAAGCTTTTAGGTGCCAAATTTTTTCATGCTGTACATCGATTGTGAAAATATCAGTATATACAGTGTGGCTTTCTACCTTTAATTTTACAGTGTGGCATTCCACCTTTTGCGCAAAGTCAGCAAAAAGGACTTTTTTCATTTATATTTTCTTAATTTGTGTTTTCTATGAGGGCTGGAACTTTAATAGTGGCAACACTGTTGTAGAGCACATGAAAGCAGCTTCCAACACACGTACGTCACATACCTGCCTTACCTCAGAGCTCTCCAGAAGTATCCATACCTGCACAGTGACAGGATGAACTCAGCCATGTTTTAGTTACCAGTCTATCGTGCGAAATAATTTGTTGCATCGTACTAATGGAAGGAAAATGCTTGTGTGGCTGATGTGTTTGCTCTCTGGGGCTGGGAAGTGCTTTACCATTCACCCCATATTCCCCGGACTTTGATCTCATCCCCGAGATGAAGAAACCATTCCGTGGATTCCACCAGAGATTCTGCAGACTGTAGACCACTCCATTCGAAGGATCAACAGATCAGGGGCATCCTGCAGCTTCCAGCAACGGGTGCTAAAAATTGTTCGTTACAACTTTGAAGGGCTATAAATGTTTCACCCCTGTATCTCTTCTGTATACTTTGTACATACCTAGTTGCCATTATTAAAGTTTCATCATACGTAATTTTCTTTTGAAGGTGTATTCACCCATATATATGTTAAACACAGCGGAGACATATAAATCTATTCGTTTATGTTTCTTTACAACCACATAAGAACCTTTTATGTTTATCTGTGTACAAATTTTAAACTGAGTAGATAAATCGATTTTTCTCGTGATTTTTAAATACGTGGCAGGTTAAATCTGTAATGTTTATAGCATATAATAGTTTTAGTCATCCTTTTTCTAATAAAGTTGCAGCACTGTATTCTGCGATTTGTTTATTCACCATAATAAGGTTTTGGGTATAAAAGTATAGTTTATTTGTCCAAAAACAGAAGATTTCGGATTCAACTTTTTTCCAAGTGCAAAACTTTTTTCCAAGTGTAAAAATGTTTAGAAGTGGATGATTGGTGACCTCTAAACAGACTAAAAATCAATAAACAACATTTAAGCGAAAGGCATACACACAGTAGTGCAATGGTAAAGCACATCTGTTCGGAGAGTGGGAGGTCTTGTTTTCGAATCCTGGAAGGGGTAGATATTTGCTAAGAGTATGGGGGAAATGTTACGGGCAGAGTAATATTCGCTATTATAGAGGTGGCCTCATGAATAACATTTTTTGGCCAGTGTAGGATATTAGCATTAGTCTGTAGTGTAATTGGTTTGCATGCCTTCCAGAAAAAAAAATATCATCAGTATACTGACATTTTTAGAAAATTCTGCAAAATGTAAGAAATGATGGACGAGTGGCATTCGTTCTTATAAAGATTTTATGTTATATGTATGTTGAATGCACAAGTATAACTGAATATTTCTAATTTGCATATTACTTTCCTTTTCAGTAGGTTATGCATATTAATTTCCCATTCAATTTAACCTTTTGCTAAATTTCAGCTATCTTCTTTAGCCTTATTTGTATATTTGCTGGTTCATAGAAATTTTTGTAAGCTTACGAAAGATTCTCGGGAGGTTTCATAATAATAACGTAAAATAGACTTCTTAATAAAGAGGTGAAAATAATCTTAAAACTTCCTATTGAGTAAAAATATTTATTATATCCTGTTTCTGATGTAAGGCATATTTTAGGAGAGGGTATTACACTTTAACAAGTATTATGATGTTCATTTAGCCTAAATTTAATTTTTAACGAACTCTTTTACTGCGAAATTAAAAAAAGACGTCAAGGCAAAAATCCCCTTTTTCTCTTGTTTTTTACTCAGAAAATGCAATAGTTTCTGCATTATAATTATATAAAATTATTTGCATTATTTAAATAAAATATCATTATGTTTGAATTGCTTTTAATATCATATTATCATCTTGTTCTATGAAGAAAATTTTTTAAGAATTTCCAGTCTGAAGGCAGAAAATTTTTTGTTAGATATTAAAAAATACTTAAAATGTAACAAAAGACATTATTCTTGCACCAAAATTTTGTTGAAATTTTAATGAATATTTTTCCTTTCCTAGTTAAGATTTTTTTTTGCATAAATTACATTTGTATTAAAATTTTTTAAAAAGCACTTACATTCAGATTTAAAGAGCTTTCATCGTGCGCTTTTGAATTTATGTAAATTATGTAACTATGTGAATTACATATTTACATATTATGTGTATATTATGTAAATATGTAATATTATTATGTAAATTTTATCTTTAAATTCAAGACATAATTTTTCTAATTCTTCATGTAAGAATTATTTGCAAACTTTTTTGCTCGTTACCATTGTTTAAGAATGTATTCATCGAGTTAAGAACTCAAAAATTCTTGTAATACGTCTTAAATTATCCATTACTCCCCCTACGAAAGAAAAATTGAAAATGAAGTTGAGTTGAAAAGTCAACTTTGCTTGAGTTGAAAGAAGTAGCGCAGAGATGAGAGTAAATCTTATGAGAGTGCTAACTTCCGTTTTTAGGAGGTTAGCGTTTAGTCATTAGAAAGCTTTGCTTCTACGACTTCTGTGAGGATTTGTCCTCCCATACGGAGAAGAATATCAGCGGAAATGCCTTCCGGGAGGACTAAGGACTTCGATCAATGCTGATGTGTTTCTTTGAATACGGGACAGATCATTTAGGTGGCTAATGTCATTTTTTATACAAAGGAAATGTTTCTATATTTTGCAATATTCATGTTAGTGCCGGACAACAAATTTTATCCAACAGCCGGTAATTTCAGCACCCTGGTAATACTTCAAGTCCAATTAGCTGTGGCATTAAATGTTTATACATAAGTTCAAGAACTTCAAGCATAAAAATTCCTTTTAAAAAATAGGATAGTGTGGGCCTAAGGGGTATTTCAGCTGCTTACAGGTTCAATTAAAGCTCAATGATTTTAATCCTCCCTAATAAATAATTTGAGCTGTAATAAAAATTATTTTTAGACTACAAGTTCGTTATTTCAGTGATATGAAAATTTTCTTTTAAATTTCACTCAACAAAAATCTGACTAACTGAGACTGACTTACTTAATTTTGCTCTGAGAAATAATCCCAAAACTTAGTTTAACTACCTATACTTGCTAGCTTAAAATTTAATCTGAAAATTACATAACTTTCCTAAAACCTTAAACATCCGTTTCTAACAAATCAGTTCAGGCAACATGTTGAGAATTGACTTTCTTGGTGCTCTGTGACCTGAATAATTTTCTTCACCTATCATAGGGCGGATTCTTCAGTGATTTGTTGAAGAGTTGATTTCTAATCGATTTTCCCTGTTTTAGACGACATCCAAATAGACTGACTGGTTTGTTAAATATGCGTGCTATGATTATAAATTGAGCCTAATTATTCAAAATGTGACATTTTAAGTTACGCAAGTCAGGAATGGTTTCAATGCACCAGTTATAGATTACTCCTGATATTTTAGGACATTAGAAATGTTTCAGAGAAAAGCAACATTATACCTTTTATTATACAAACTTAATTTTATAAGTGAAAGCTCTAAATTTCTGTAAATAAAGAATTTTATTTATGAGGTAAAAAATAAGAATAGCTGAAGAATCGAAAGTGCAAGAGCTCTTATAAAATCAAGATGCCTAAAAATCAGGATACGTTGGCTTCTAATACAATAAAATCATACGATTCCACTGCTTCATTAAGCTGCATTCAGTATTTTATTTTAATTTTTGATTTAATATTTGCCTAACTTGAAATGCCGCTAGATGACTTCTACCTGATTCTGCAGGATATATATCTTTAGCATCAATGTATGTGTGGAGGAACAAATCCTTGCCCTAAATTATATGTATTGTAAATAGATTCTTTCACTTTCATAGACTTTTTAAAATATACGACAGTATCCAGATTCGCAAACACTTCACACTGGTATACAGAGAAATTTAGAGCTTTTTACAGTAAAGTGGGGTCTCAGACGACAGCTAGAGATAAAAAACAGTGAAAACAGTTAATCTGAGCTCTTTTGGAAGATTTAAAAATGAATTTTTCAAAATAGTATAATGCCCTTACACGAGAGAATTATTTTCTCTAACAGAGAGGATTGTTAATTTTTATGAATAAATCATAATTTTTTATTACTGAAAGAGAATTCGATAAAAAAATATGAAGTAATTGTTAAATATCGTTACCTACATATTAAGAAAAAAAACCCGGTATGTATATACAAATATCACGATCATACGTGTAGGAAAAAACTTAGACAAATAGATAGCAATTTATTTTTAATTCTTGGTCTTGGTAATTAAAAATAATTCTAAATAATTTTGTGATAAAATGTAGAAAACGAAAAAAAAAACCTCTTCGGCTATTAATTTTTGCTAAAAACCCGTGATACAAATTACAGTGCTGGCCCCCCAAATGGAACACCAAGAAAGACAAGAGATATCACAACAAAATTTATTTTGTAGATAACAGGTTGACCAAGTATCAAATGATTAAATTTATTGACTTCTGTGAAGTGTGGTTCCTGCCAAAATCAGTAGCCAGAGTAGCCGCCATTGTTGGAGATCACCGCTGCCACACGCCTCGGCATTGATTCAAAGAGACTTTAAATGAGTTCTTGGGGTACAGCAGAACAAGCAGCTTCCACACGTTGCCAAAGTTGATCTGTTGTGGCAGCTGGGGATGGAATCTGGGTCAATCGTAGAGCAACCATGGACCACATGTTTTCTATCGGCGAAAGATCCGGAGAGCGAGGCGGTCAGGGAAGCAATTCAATCTGGCGAATGACGAAGAACCGTTGGACAATGCGTGCCACGTGTGGTCGTTCATTATCCTGTTGAAATATGACTGTGGGCAAGCCCTGAAGGTAAGGAAGGACAACTGGCTCCAACACCTCGGAGATGTAGCGCTGGCTGTTTAAAGTGTGGCGGTGCATAACGCAGCTGTTCAGCATCCTCTCTTCACGGTGTCTCCAGACTCGAATGCGACTATCGTGGTGTTGCAGACAGAAGCGTGACTCGTCAGTAAAGACAATTTCATTCCATTCTGCCGTCCACATCCTTCTGTCATCGCACCATTGGCGGCGGAGACGTCTGTGGTTCTGCGTCAAGGGTAGACAAAGCAATGGACGTCTTGCGGACAGACCACTGCTGTAAACGGCGTCGAATGGTACGCGCAGACACTGGATGATGCGTTACAGACTGCATGTGCTGTGCTATGGTTCGTGATGTGACTGAGCGATCCGTCACTACCATGCGCACAATTTGCCTGTCATCACGTGAAGTGGTGCGCTGAGGTGGATGCGATCGAACACGCTGGTCCGTCGTACCCTCCTGCATCCAACGATCACATATCCGCATTACAGTTGTTTGGTTTCGTCCAACACGACTACCGATTTCCCTGAAAGATAATACACAATCTCGGTAGGCAACTATCCTTCCTCTGTCGAACTCGGATACTTGATCAAAAGATGATAGCTGTTTTCGACGAGGCATAATTGATCGTTTTTTGAAAAAAACCACAAGAAAAACACAATTGCCGAACTTGAAATCGTCGAAATCTCCAAGCCTTAAATAGCGCTTTGAAGTGGCGCCACAGGCGCGCGTGATGTGCGTCTGCGCTGAAATTCTAATCATTTGCATATCTCACCTCCACTAATGCATGTTGTAAATTTCATGTTATTTGCATGTTTCCTTCAGGGTGTTGCATTTACAGTGACCAGCAGTGTAAATGGAGCCTAATATAAGAAATTACTAAACACTCTCCCCTCGAATAATTTGTCATTCAATTTTGTGTAAGGCTATATTAATTCTTATCCTATGACCTTTCCTTTATTATTTAGAATTTCAATACTTTTGAGTTCAATAGTGAGCACACATCTCATATCTTCATTTCTGTCACTTTATCTGTATTAATAAATGAACCAAGATATTTAAAGACTGATATAAATGAAAAAAGGAAGGAGATACGTAATAACTTAATTTTAAAATAGGGACATAAATAGTTCAAAAGGATTCAATCATTCATGATGTTTCTAGAAAAATTTATGAGGCATGTTTCAACAAACATTGTTCAACATATATTGTTAAAAATTAAAAATTTAAATAAAATCGAAGTACAATATTTTCGAAATGATAACGTATTTCCCTTTGTTGAAAAATGGTTTGGTGTGAAGCTATGTAATTCTTTAATTTTCTGAAGATAATATAGAGGACTTTAATTGCCCTCTTTAAATCTAAAATACTATGTAAGAATCTTTAAAGCTAATGAATATGAAAAAATGGCTATGGGCATGAGAAGCAATGAAAATAATTTTTAAAATAAGATATTATTCTGATGTAATATTTTTAACGAGGTATTATGTTTTTCATTCAGATAAATACCTAAAGAAATGTAGCATTTTCTTAACTGGATAGAAAGAGGAGGCTTTGCAGGGAGCAAATGTCACATATGAATTTAAACAGTTTCATATTTGATGTTTGGCATTCCACTTAAAAAAAATGTTCACTATAATTCCTCTTTAGAGATAGGAAATATTTCTGTTTTAGTGCTCTATTTACTCGTGGAATGATTTTCTGATGAATCAAAATCCGAGGATATTTGTTTGAATTCAAAATGGTTTGTTAATTCCGCCTGAAACTAGACAACAATATTGGGCTTAAGGCAATTACGGCATTCTTTAATAATCACGAAATACTCGTTAATGAGGCTAGCTAGTATATCGTGATAGCTGATGAATCAAAATCGCTAGTAGTCGGATTTTGATTCATCAGCTAGTTTAAAACTAATATTTCTCCTTTATTATTCATGTTATCACATAATAGTATATGTTGGCTGTATTTATTTTACAGCAATCCCTTATAAAAATTTCTTTATCATTTTTATTTACAAAGAAATTGTGTAAAAAATGAAGTTTTTTTTCTTTATTTTCTGTTTTTATACGTAAAACTGAAAGCAGCCGAAAAATATTGTGTGATAGATTTGTCCAGGGGCTAGATTTTTTGTTACGTGAAATTTCACCTGAAGGTTAAAGGATAATGCTGCATGGCGAAACAACAAGAATTTGATTGAAACGGTCTACGTCCTTTCAGTTTTTGATCTGAACTTTCTAACCTCTCACAGTTTCACTGACGCGTCTCTGACGTTATTCAAAAGGTTTCGAAATCTGGAGTTAAGAAAATCTTTTGATCAACATCAAGTAATCTTCGAATCCTTTTATGATGCCAAATTTCAAGGACGGATTTATTTTTGGAATTAATTAGCTAGAGAGTTCTACTTACGATTGATACGCGAATGCTGATGTATGTTTTCCCGATAAGTTCTATTCAAAATAGCATGTCAATGGTACCGAAAAACTAAGAGTATTGTAGTATGATTGATGGAAGCCCTTTTGATATGTTGAAACCTGAATGACAAAACTGATTGCTCCGGACAGAATCCAACACAATGAGTGCTTGACGTAGTTTCTTTCCAGGAGCATTCTGAAGAAAGAGCAAGATGTCATATTTTTCGGAATCGGACAAAAGTATTAAAAATGTTATTTCACGTTGAAATATATATTAATTTCTCTTTTACTTTTCAAATGTCCGAATATTTATATTGAGATTTAACTCTAATTTTAAAGATTTCGATTTTATTTCCCAAATCATATTAAATTTATACCTGCATTATTTTATGTATTTTTCCGTATAATCAAATGCAGAGTTTCTATCTCATGAGGGAAAGGAATGCTAATATCACAAATTATGTCGCACATACATATTGTACACACGTATACACACACACACACACACACACATATATATATATATATATATATAGATACATAGATAGATATATATAATGATATCGGCTAACGAGCACGGTCCCTGCCGGGCGCATTCAGAACACAGATTTTAAATCATATTGGACAGCAGCGGAGCAGCGCGTAAACAGGACAAGACATCGACAGAAAATAAAAAGCTCGCCGTACTTTTACAGAAGGTTATAAAGTGTAGGGGTACTGACAGCGGGGATATAATGTTATTGGCTAAAATTAAGCATCTGACTTGATTACATAAGGACATGATGTTCCGAAAAGCGCTCCGAGGCGAAAACATCACGTGGTGCTGAATCATGTTTACAAATATCTATAACGCGCGTGCACTAGGGGGTAATCTGGATGGGTAGTTGGTCAATTCCTAGGTCGCAATTTGAAGAAAGAGACTGTACTTTATTGAGAAGAAACAAGGATAATTTAGAATACGCGTTAAGTAAAAAAGGTGGGGCGGAACAGAATATAAGGATGGGGCGTTATTATTACACACATATATATATATATATATATGTGACATTATAAGTTGAATCTTGACATTATAAGTTGAATCTCGTCTATTTCTATAATTCGGGTCCCACATCTGTAAGAGAGGACCCTTTCTCTCAGGAATAGCCCACCCCAAAGCAAGTGAACATCTGAAAATTCCAGTGGGGAAAATAACACAATAAATTCTTTTCAGTTGATAGGATTATTAGCCATGCCGCCCAGAAGGAGTAACCCAAACCCCGTCTCTAGTCATCTAAAATCCGCAGTTCACAATATCTCAGAGATAATGGCTGCAGGTGCCAGAGATAAAGGATCAAAAGTGTCAAACAATATCATAAAGATAAAGCGCACCCAATGTGCTTCTTATAGTAGTATACCACCCACGAAAAACATCTGTGTTCATGTAAACAGTCGCTGACTTTGGTACAGCCCCTGACTAAGAGAGCAGGATTATTCTGTTGTTGGCTGTGTATGTGAAAAGACTTGTATGTTCCGCGTCATGCTAGAAGGACGCTCTGATATCCGCTCCCAACTGGTATGAATAAAAGGACTGCAATTTTATAGAACTTTGCCTCGTTTTTGTGCTTATTGAATGTGTTATGGAATCAGGGGGTGAAATGTCACAAGCCGACAGGATAGTTACTTTGCGAAGGAAACCTAATGGATTTTAATAAGAAGAAATCAAATTGATTAAATGAACTTATATGCATTTTAAGGCAATAGAAGACAAGAAGGACAAACATGGCGGACGAGCCTTGCTTCCCAATTCCCCACACCGAACCGAGCAGGGTATCATGTGTCACCCACGTTAGAGAATGCGGTGATAGCTCACTGATAATATAGTTGAAAGACGGTTTCGTTTTTTAGAAGATGGAAGTTCTGAAGAGAACAAGAAAAGCTCAGAGGGGCTCTGTTTCTCGACTAATTAAGCAATTCGAAGAAATTCAACAACAGCCAGGATATAAAAGTAAATTACATGCACTAAAGGATCAACTGGAAATGAAGCGGCAAGAATTATATGATTTGGATAAAAACGTTGCAAGCATGATAACGGAAGAAGGAGAACTAGATACGGATATGGAAAGCTCAGAGACCTATCAAACTAAAATACTTGAAACCATACATAGGATTATTGAAATAACACAAGAGAAAGAAGTCCTGGAAGACAAATCAACTGACGATCTCTCTACTAAAGATACGAAACCCATCACCGCAAAATTGCCAAAAATAGAACTAAAAAAAATTTCACGGAGACATAACCACTTGGATGTCGTTTTGGCAAACATTTGAATCCACCATCAACAACCGGAAAGAATTATCCCGAGTGGAAAAATTAAATTATTTAATCTCTCTTTTGGATGGAGAGGCAGCCAAAACAATAGCCGGATTCGCAGTGACAGCTGAAAACTACCCGGATATAATACAAATATTAAAGAAGAGATACGAGAATACCGATAAAACTATTGATCACCACATTCAAAAAATATTAGCCATCCGCCCGATAAAAGATTCCAACGACCTTCCCGCCCTGAGAACAAGCATCACGGAATTATATACACACCTACGCAGCTTAAAGAACTTAGAAGTGAACCAGGACAATGAAGTAATAAATGCAAAGATCAGGACTATTTTCCCAGAGGAAATTCTCCTATTATACGAGAGAAGCAAAGGGCAGAAAAATCGAAAAACCGAAGAAATGCTGGATTTTATAGATGAGGAACTAAGAATTCGAGAAAATCTAAAACCTCCGACGTTCCTGAACCCGACTGCTGAGGTTTTTAAACCAAAGAATGTTTTGACGCAAAACTGGAAGAAGCCACCTCGTTATTCCCCGAGAACTGAAGAAAATGGAACGAGACCTTGGAGTCAGACTACACCTAACAACTACACACCTAATAACTACTCATCCCCACGACCGCCACAATTAAATAGATTATCAACTCGAGATAATACACAAAGGTTATGTTACAGATGCGGAAAGGCCGGACATTTGGCGAGGATGTGCAGATCCACCTGACATCTAATGACACCTCCCAGGCAACGGACAGTCAACCACCATAGTGATGATAACGGACAATTCTTAAAGACTATGTTGCGAGTATCAAACAGTAAGAACTTTCCGTGTTTATTGGATACAGGTTCAAATGTGACAATCATGCCAAAATCTTGGCTACCTGGACTTACCTATAAAGAAAGACCCATGGAACCGCAAACAGTGCAACAAACGCAAGGTAAGATTGTTATTGTTAAAATTATCAGTGTAGAAGCTACGATAGGTGATCTAACCAAAACTATTGAAGTGTATGTTATAGATACCCATTTGAATTACATCTTATTATCTTTGCCACATATGAAATTATTTAACTTGAATATTAAATTAAGTGATTGTAGTGTATATCAGGATAATCTAGATATTACTCTTAACAAATTATCGAGTTGTTATCATAATGTTTCATATCATCTCAATTCTAATATAAAAAATAAGAATAATAGTAACAATGAGAGTCAGGAGGATGTCGAGAGTACCATATTCATAGAGACGAAATATTTTTATAATTCTAATAAAATTGTAGATAACCAATATAATCCAAGTAAGGGAGTAACTGAAAATTCTAATGATATGATTTGTGCTAAAAAGTATTATAGTTCTGTTATAAGTGAGTGTGATGATATATGTAAGTCGAGTAAATTGATAAATGAATATCCTGATGAAAATAACTGTGCTAAATTTTATTATGGTCGTATTGAAAATAATTGTGATGATATATGTAAGTCGAGTAAATTGATAAATGAATATCCTGATGATAATAACTGTACTAAATTATATTATGGTCGTATTGAAAATAATTGTGATGATATAATGCTAACGAATGGCAATGGAGAACATGAGCATCCAAAAACGTCTATGCAAATCAGGAAGACACTTGATTTGACTGAAGACTCTAAGACTCAGAATGCCATTCAGGATAAATTACCTGAATTTGCTAACATGAATCTATCGTCGGAGCTCATTCCTCTATTGTCATCGTTTATTGGTATTTTTGCTAAAAGTAAATATGATATTGGGAGAGTAAATATGGAGCCTGCTAGAATTATTACCACATCAGAATTACCTATAGCTTTGAGGCCCTATAGAGCGTCGCAAAAAGACAATTTAGAAATTAAGACCCAAATCGACGAATTGTTAAAACATAAAATAATCAAACCCTCACATGGACCTTACAGTAGCCCCGTCACCCTGGCCCACAAGAGAGGAGAAGGAAAAACCCGACTATGTATAGATTTCCGAAAACTAAATGAGATATGTAAAACGGACAGAGAGCCAATACCCCGAATTGATCACCTTTTGGACCAATTGAGTACAGCTAGGATATTTTCCTCACTAGATATTGCTTCAGCCTACTGGCACATTCCTTTAGAGGAGGGGAGTCAAGAAAAATTAGCCTTCACCTGCAATTATGGGTTATATCAATTTCAGGTATTGCCTTATGGGTTTAAAAATTCTCCCGCGATTTTTCAAAGAACCATGCGACACATATTAAACAAACATAGAGTTAACTTCGCACTGAACTACTTTGATGATTTAATCATTTTCTCAAATACTATGGAAGAACATTTAGAGCATCTCCGAGCAATATTCCAGATCTGTGTCCAAGAAAATCTTAAATTAAAATTATCAAAGTGCCAATTAGCGCAAAAGAAAATATCCTTTTTAGGATATGAGATTGGAGAGGGTAAGATGTCGCCAAATAATTCAAACATAGAAACTATCAAGAAATTAATTCCACCAAAAAACGTAAAACAACTCCAAGGATTTTTAGGGAGTGTCAATGTATACAACAAATTTATCAAAAATTACGCTAAATTGAGAAAACCCCTAAATGAGTTATTAAAAAAGAACGTTAAATGGGACTGGAACGACGAACGTCAACAAGCGTACGAAACACTTAAAATGTCACTAATTTCCAAACCGATTCTAACCATACATAATCCAAATTACCCTTGTAAATTATTTGTGGATGCTTCAGGAGAGGGGATAGGATGTGTCCTAAAACAGGAGTACCCTGATGGAACACTACACCCTATAGCATATCATTCACGAGGTTTAAGACCATACGAAAAGAACTACAGTGCTTCGGAACTTGAATGTCTCGCGATTGTTGACTCTGTTGAGAAATTTCACTGCTATCTGCACGGAACTAGATTCACCATTTTCACGGACCATGCCGCCTTAGTATGGCTGAAATCCATTAAACACTTAACAGGAAGATTATTCCGCTGGTCCCTAAAGTTATCAATGTACGACTACGACATAAAATATAAGAAGGGTTCGACCAATCACGAAGCAGATTTTTTGAGTAGACAGCCGATTTCCCACTTTGTCCAACAACAAATCAATTTGATAACATTAGACGAAATAGAAGAACACCAACAGGCAGACAATACCCATAATCCGAGATTTCAGAAAAGAGATAATGTAGTGACTATCCAGAAAAAGGGTTTGACAAAAATATTTATTCCTACTTCATTACGGTTGAAATTATTGACAGCAGCACATCTTCAATTTGGCCATCCTGGGATCCAAAAAATGATACAAATATTGTCACCTATTTATTATTGGGATACTATTATTATTGACATAGCGAATTATGTAAAATATTGTGAAATATGTCAGCTAAACAAAAAATCACATCAAAAGAGATTTGGATTATTACAGGCTTTACCTCCCGCAAAGCTACCGTTCGAATTAATGTCTATTGACACTATCGGAGGTCTAGGATATTATAATTCAAGGAAAAAATATCTACATTGTGTGATGGACCATAGCACAAGATACATCTGGACATTCGCAAGTACCACCTCAACTACAGACACATACATTAATTGCTTAAAACAAATTTTTCAGATTAACAAACCAAAGAAATTATTAAGTGACAGAAACGCCGCATTCACATCAACCAAGTTTAAACACTTCTTAAAAAACCACAATATATCACAAATTTTGACCGCTTCTCATAGGCCTGAAAGCAATGGGAAACAGGAGAGAGTAGGAGCCACCATTATGCAAAGAATGCGCTGTAAAATTAATGGGGATACACAGAAAACACCCTGGCCGAAAGTTCTAGAACAGGTTACCGTAGATTACAATAATACCCCTCATCAAGTTACCTCATTCCCTCCAATATATCTATTATATGGATGTTCCCCATACATTTCTCCAACAGCTGATAACAGATAAACAACCTAGAGAGGCGAAAAGAAACCCCAGTCACCAAACAGCTGATAGCGGATAAACAACCCGAGCGTGCTAGGAGTAACAGTGTGAACCCTGACCCCACCCAACAGAAGTAGGTCAAACGACGAGTAGTGTTTTAGAGGGGGAGGTGAAAGAGCGAGTCCCCGATTCCTTTGAGTGTGTAAAAAGAGACGAATAATAATTTTATCTTAACCAAACTAGCTGAAGTTGTCAGAATTATTTTATTATTTTTTTTTAATTATGAAGTTAAGGGAAGAAATGGAAGGAGGAAATTTGTACCTTTCAGTAGAATCTTAAATTCATTTAAATAGGACAGGCTTATTCAAAGACAAGCTATCATGAGAAATTAGTACTCTGATTAGCAGATGTCATCATAAGTCAGAACACCACAGCTAGGTTAGAAGGATAAGTTAATTGAAAAATTGAGCTTGAGAGAGATGAATACTGGAAGGGTGAAAGGATTAATTTTCGCTCAATGTAGAGAGATCTAGAAGAGCAAAGGAAAGAGATCTTGAGATTAAGGAAAATAGAAGTTATTCCCCTGTATTAAAGAATATAGTGAATTAAAAAACATGAGAGAATTTAAGTGGAATGAAAGAGATGAATAATCTAATAATTGTAAAAAGCATTGTGTTCATATGATATATTTGTGTCTTAGTAAGGATTTTATTATATTATATCACCTGTTATTTCTTTTTCATTATTACGCACTATTATCATATTATATATTTTATGATCATACTGGCATTATTGTGATTGTATAAATAGTAATTATTATCCGAGTAAACCAGTGCTCTAGAAGTGTAAATAGTATTGAGTTATATTTTTCTGAATTGAACTAATTTAGTGCGTGATTGTCGATATGTTTTCCTATTTAATTAATGTTGAGTTACGTTTACCTGAATTGAAGTATTTAATGTATCATTTCTGTGTATTGATTTAGCATTGATTTACAAGTATCAGAATTGAATTGTTTTTGTGTATGATTTCATGTAGATTATTATTGAATTAGAACTGATTTTCTGTATACTGTATCTGCATGGAGATTCAATTAAGCCATATCCATTACCATTTCTATGTTAATCTTTTCATGGCTATACTAGTATATTATCTTATTACTTATTTTATTATCCCACTAATATTGTTATAATTATGTACTTTTTAATTACTATTAGACTATTGTTGTAATGGTGCACCTATTAATTTGAGGACAAGTAATTGTATTGTTATGGTATTGAACACGATGACTGGAGATGGAGGAATTTAGATAGGTGGAGAACTTCCCCAGAGGGACGGAAAGATTTATAATTCCAGCTAACGTATGTCGATATAAAGAGCTTGATACTGCAGATCAAGAGTTTTATATCGATTATGACTTAACTTAAAAATTGAAGTAGTAAAACTTATAATGTTGATCTTGCAGAGTGAATTAGGTGAGGTCCCAACATACGCACACTCAGGTGTCTCTCACCCTATGCAGGCATAGGATGATAGCCTCTTGGGAGGGGGGATGTGACATTATAAGTTGAATCTTGACATTATAAGTTGAATCTCGTCTATTTCTATAATTCGGGTCCCACATCTGTAAGAGAGGACCCTTTCTCTCAGGAATAGCCCACCCCAAAGCAAGTGAACATCTGAAAATTCCAGTGGGGAAAATAACACAATAAATTCTTTTCAGTTGATAGGATTATTAGCCATGCCGCCCAGAAGGAGTAACCCAAACCCCGTCTCTAGTCATCTAAAATCCGCAGTTCACAATATCTCAGAGATAATGGCTGCAGGTGCCAGAGATAAAGGATCAAAAGTGTCAAACAATATCATAAAGATAAAGCGCACCCAATGTGCTTCTTATAGTAGTATACCACCCACGAAAAACATCTGTGTTCATGTAAACAGTCGCTGACTTTGGTACAGCCCCTGACTAAGAGAGCAGGATTATTCTGTTGTTGGCTGTGTATGTGAAAAGACTTGTATGTTCCGCGTCATGCTAGAAGGACGCTCTGATATCCGCTCCCAACTGGTATGAATAAAAGGACTGCAATTTTATAGAACTTTGCCTCGTTTTTGTGCTTATTGAATGTGTTATGGAATCAGGGGGTGAAATGTCACATATATATAAATATATATATACATATGTAGAATTCAGCAGTGAAATTCTACGTTGATTAATCTTTAAAAACATGTTTGGATCATGACGGGCTTAAAAGCAATATAGTAACTGCAGATATATATATGTGCTAGTGTAACAATGTGTAACAATGTTCTTTAATGTTTTATATATTTATATTTCTTCGCTAGTTTATTTTATTATTCTTTGATATTTCTTTGTGTTAAGAACCTAAATTCTTTTTATGTAAAGGAATCTGATTTCATCCTAATTTGAGGATAAAAGGCTAGGTATTATATAGACCTTACAGTGTATTTCGATGCCTTCAAGATGGCGTCGTTTTTGTGTCCTGGGTAGCGTCTTCCAGGAATTTTTGCTGTTCCAAGAACTTTTGGGGTGTCTGGGGGTTCATTGCCTCTTTAATTGCTGCTCCCTACCCCTTGTTTTCAAAAATCGTTTAGTCGGGGATTAAGGGATTAGCGTTCTGGCAAATCCAGAACGCCGAAACTGAAAATTTGCATGCAGCTCCTTCTGTGGGTGATAGCCGAAACTACAGGAATAAAAACGGGATGCACCACTGCCCCGAGTCCCGGGAGAGCTAATTTTTTGAATCCACACGCCCGAACCATAACCTGGCGGATGCCGATGGACCGAGAGCTGCAGTCTCCTGCTAGCCCGATGAATGGTCCTGCCGAAGAAAGTTGAACGTGCTGAAGAAAGGATTGACCCAAGACATATCTACCAGAACAAAAATACCTACCAACAGCAAACGTCAGGCCAGGGTTTTCCCGGCAACAAGCTACGATATCAACCTCCCCTCGAAGATGCAGTGAAAGTCGTTGAACCCCGGGATGCCTTTCACGCCCACACGGAGGATCTTCAGCGCTGTTCCCCACTAAGCCCCCAACTTTAAGGAGACGCTCGGAAACAGTTAAGCCGCCTCTTGTCATTTCTTTACTAGTACTTTATTATTTCATTAACTCTCAAATGAGGCATCAGGAGATCAGATTCCCTAGGAGATGTTTTTCATTAGCATGAATAACTATAATAGGTTAAAATTATATAATCATTATTGACTTTTCTTTTAATTATTTGTTTAGTTATTTTTGATTGTGCGCTTTAAGAACTTGCTTTTTTTCAATTATTTGTCTTGATATTTTTGATCGTGTGCTTTGAGAACTTGCTATCTTCAGAGCTGTGGAATCTGACAGAAATTTCCTAAATGTTGTAAAATGTGTGTAAAAACCTTAGTATAAATAAATATTGATGGGCCCATTTAAACAAATGCTCCTGTAAAATTATTTCACACAACCAAGATGCATGCATGACCAAACTTTTTCTTGGAACAGTATGGGAAATGTGAGTATATTTTATATTATTTATAATGTGTGTTGACGGCATTCATAAGTGGTGACTAATATCGGATTAAGAACCTGGTAACACAATGCTTTGTTTTCATTTAATTATTTGGTCAGTCCCACTGAACTACCGGGCAACACTACAAAATGGTGCAGTGAAATAGGATACTCACATTTCTTCATACTTAAAGAAGAAAATGAATTGCTAAATAACTTTTGGTCAGGTGTGTATTTTGGTTTGGTGAAACTGGCCCTAAAGTGTCGAAAAAAGAGTAATGTGAGCACGCCATGATCCGGGAATGTGTTTTTTTAAGCTATATAGAAAAATGAGAAATAGGGGCTGAGTTATTAGAATTTGTATATAGATATATGAGTTATTTTCTTTTCTTTGTTATATCTTTATAATTTTTTAATATTTTTGTGAGGGTAGCACGTAAAATAAGCTAATAATGCCTAATAATAAGGAAGACGAAGTGCCGAGAAAGGGATTCCCCAGCTCCCATATGATAAATGCATTACCAAATTTGAACGAGAGAAATGTAATAGAGTATTTTGATGCCTTATCTCATATATCGGCTTTGGCCCCGTGGTCCCAAAGGCACATTACCATTCTCAAGATGGAGTCGGAAGTAAAGAGGTTTTTTGACTTCAGTCTCAGGTCTACGGAAGCTGCAAAAACTTTTGAGGGAATTAAAAGAGAGTTTAATAAGAATTTCCAGTGTAAAAAACCATTCGCGTACACCTTAGCTGATTTCACGGCATGCACGCAGAGGCCGAATGAAAATGTTCGTGATTATGCCATTAGGGTAAAAGGTTAGGCTCACCAATGCATGTCACAGCAAAATGGGTTGGAAAGACAGCCAAATGAGGAGTTTAAAAATCAACTTTTTTTTTTTTACCTATGGCTTTATTTGGAAAATTAATCCATATTTACAGGCAACACAAACAACAAAGAACTAAGCATTGAACAGATGCATAAAGCACAACAGTAAACAAAGTCAGATAAAAGGTGTTAAAAGTTCATAGAAAGTTCATCATATCTCTAGCGTCCCAGTATAATTTGGTAAAGTTCTCACTTTTCTGGGCTTCCGTATCAAGTCCTGGGCATGTAAGTAAATGATCTGCATTCATATTGCCAGCCCTGCAGACCTGGCATTCACTTTTGGTTAGGATGCAATTCGGTTTAAATGTTCTGCTATACAGTCGTGGCCTGTTTTAAGTCTGAAATGTGCCACTGCTTCTGTACGGGATTTATGACTATAGTCTTTCCAGCTGTCCTGGATCTCTTCCCAACGTTTCCCTTTAGATAGCAAGTTCTGCTCTGTCTTAAGTTTTAAAGAGATTTTGTTGTAGATGTTTTTCTTTATTGAGCCTGTAGAGATTGGATGAGTTATCTGTTGTTCTAGGGTTCCCTTCTTTGCTAACGAGTCGGCTCTTTCGTTACCTTCAATGCCAACGTGCGATGGGATCCATTGAAACACTATCACTTTATTATTGCTTTCAAGGAGTTTAATATTTTGTTTTATTTGGGAGATACCAGGCAATTCAGTGCGACGATTCGTCGTAACAGCCTGTATTGCAGCCATTGAGTCCACCAAAATTACAGCTTTAGTAAATAGGTTGGTATTCAATATGAGGCTGTTCATTGCCAATGAAATTGCTTGGATTTCAGCATCATAGCTAGACATGTCCCCTCCACCAGAAGCAGAATGAGAAAATAGTTTGCTATATACCGCGGAACCAGTCTTATCTTGAAGCCTGGAACCATCTGTGTAAATTCTTGTCCATTCAGACTCAGGGTATTTTTCATCTAATACACACAATGAGGTAGTTCTTAAAATTGGTTCCAGAATTCCTTTCTTGCCCGAGTTATCTATTTCCAGGTGATTTTCAATGTCCATAAAGTCTAGGGGGTTTACCAAGTTTGTATTCAAAACCGTCAATTCTGTAACATCAAATTCATCCAATAATTTTAGACAACTCTCAATTGGGGATACCTGTGTTTTTAATATGCCCGTACCTCCATCATTAATCCAATTCGCTTTCTGTGAAGCTCTTGATCTAATGAATGTTCCCAAAGATTGTTTCTTGATTTCCGTGGAGATAGGGAGATTGTTGGTATATTTCTGCATGGCCAAGATCGGAGTTGTTTTGACTGCTCCTGTAATGAAGCGGAGAGCTTTATTTTGTGCTCTCTCCAGGATATCCATCTTAGTTTTTGGTATAGAGAGCAGTACTTCGCATCCATATTTAATTAATGGTTTTATATAGGTGTTGTAAGTTTTGTTTAAGGTCTGTTGGTTACAACCCCATTTAGCTCCTGCGAGTCTTTTCATAATTTGAATTTTATTCTCTACCTTTTCTGTCACGTATTTGATGTGGTCATTAAAATTCAGTATGTTGTCCAAGATCACTCCTAAACATGTGGTGCTATTACTTTTGCTGAGAGTGACATTATGTATGTGCAGGTTAAATTCTGCATTTACGTGTCTCAAAAGAGAAAAATTGATAAGCTGTTTTGGACTTATTAATAATCATGTTGTTGTCCATTGACCATGTATTCAGTGTCTTCAGGGCTTCGTTCATTGTCTTTTCAAGAATTCCCTTTTGGTCTTGATATTTTCTTGTGTTTTTAGCCTCTGTCCAGATGACTACGTCATCTGCAAACATGCTCACTTCAATATCTTTGATTTTCTTTAGTTTAGTCACCAAGTCATTTATATAAATATTAAACAGAGAGCAACTGCTAACTGCCCCTTGGGGCAGTCCTAATTTGCTTTGTTTGTATTTTGAGGCTTCCTCATTCCAGCAAGTTTGGATCCATCTTTGGGCTATGAATCTTTTGTACCAGTTGATCATGTTGCCTCCAATACCATGATCCCGGAGTTTGTCAATCAGCTTCCTTCTCCATATGGTGTCATATGCCCTCTGAAAGTCAACATATACTGCCAGGGAACTGTTATTTGAATTAAAGCCCGTTTTCACTTTATGTACCAGTTTCATTATAGAGTTTATCGTTGACATATTATTTCTGAAGCCGGCTTGTTCTTCAGCAAGGCATGACCTTGATTCCAGATAGTAATTTAACCTTGCTGTAATCATTTTTTCAAAGGTCTTTGCCAGGCAGGAAGTTAGTGCTATTGGTCTATAAGATCCTATATTATCACGTGGTTTGCCTGGCTTTAAGATAGGGATGACTTTGTCCTTTAGCCAGTCAGTTGGTAAAGTACATCTTTCGTTCCAAAACCTGTTGTAAATGTTCAGAAGAACCATTCGTGAGTTTTGACCCATGTGGATCAGAAACTCTGGGAATATTTTATCTGGGCCTGGTTGTTTCTTCACTTTTAGATCTTCTATGGCCATATTTAATTCTTCCATGGTGTAATTTTTCTGAAATAATTTTTCTGTATCGACTATCTCAGGGTATTTTTTGTTCTGAGCACGTTTTATCCTTTTGTTCTCTTTCCCTTTGTCTTTATCTAAGGAGTATCGACCAGCAAAGAAGTTGTTAAATTTGTTTGCCATAAGTGCGTTGTCACTAATTTCACGGTTACCCGACTTGATAGGATAGTTACTTCTTTGCGTTGGTTTATTGTTTAGTGTGTTTAACAGATTGTACGCCTTTCTTCCATCTTTTATATAATCTAAATCATTAATGAAGTTGTCCCAGGCCTGTCGTTTGGCTTCCAGTACTTTTCTTTTCATGATTGCACACTCTTTGCGCCAGTTTTGAACGTCCAGTTTGTGCTCTTCGCTGGTCTTTCCGTCCTTTTCTTCTGCTCTTTTCCTTGCTGTCTCTCTTATTTCTCTTTGGATTTCCAGATCCTCGTTCCAAAATGGCTGGTATTTTTTCACCTTGCCTCGCGGGATATGTTTTTTCGCACAAAAAAGGAGGGACTTTGTGAACATTGCTAGGGCTTGATGTGCCAAATTGTAGTTGTTTATACTTGCTACCTGTATGTCAAGATCTTCGGTAAAGGACTTCCAATTTGCCTTAGTAAAATTCCACACAGTTCTTGTATTTCTAACTTTTTGTTTTTGGTCTATGGTGATTGAAGTCTTTATCATACGATGACCGCTGCCAGGGTCCCCGAGTACAGATTTTTTGGTGTAGTCTACCAAATTTGCTGACACCATAGTGATATCCGGGTTAGTTGAACTGCCCGAGAAATGTATGAATGTTCCAGGATCGTCTTTGTTGTACAGTATAAATATCGCATTTCCATCCGCATAGTCTTCAACAGTCTTGCCTACTTTATTTTGGTAGGTATATCCCCAATTGGGTGAGGCGGCATTCAAGTCACCAACGATTATGGTGTTTCTGTTTGTTGTTAGAATGTCTAAATTTAAGTTATTGTTGTTTGGTGGGCTATAAATGCCGTAGATTTTCAGGAGATTTCTGTCATTACAGACGTTGATAGCTACTATTTCTGCTTTATCGTGAGAGTTCATCCTTTTAACTTGCTCAAACGATGTGCACAGTCTTCTATGGACTCCCACCAGTATTCCGCTTGCTATCTGTCTGCTTTTGGGAAGGACATGGAATGTAAAGTCCTTCATTGTAAAGTATTTCAAGTTTTGTTCTGTAATATTTGACTCTTGGATCACTAGAATATCGATGTTTTCCTCCACTATGACCTTCTTTACCTCTAAGAATTTTGCACTTGACAATCCGCCTTCATTCCACTGGAGTACAGAAAAGCAAAAGTTCCTCATATCTTCACGGTGAGCCTGCAGCCAGAGCTGTTACTCATTTAGCACCACCCAGGAGGCACGTGTGATTTAAGGATATCACGGACGCGAGCAACATTACCTCCCCCCCAGAAAAAAAATCCACTTATTTTCTCACAATTTGTGAATGGCTTGCTGTCTACCCTAAAACTGCAGGTAAGGTTGACAAACCCTAAAAACCTCGAAGAGGCCATTGAATGCGCCCTACGTGTGGAGGAATGTTTAGAAATGCAATCTCACACCGTTAATACAGCGGCTAGTCCCAATAATTCGAATGAAAATTTCAAGCAATTCGCGGACTTGTTGAAATCGACTACCGCGTCTTATAATGAAATGATTGAAAAACTAACCTCAGAGATAAATCTATTAAAGTTAAAGGTTGAAAGGCCGCAAACAAATGAAATGAAAAGGATATCGGCGCCTCGCAGGCGAGAAATAAAATGTTTTTATTGTGAGAAATTAGTTCATTTGGCAAGGGGCTGTAGAAAAAGACAGTCTGACGAGCGCCGTCGGAACAATCAGGTAAGGGAGCCTAGGCAGGTGAGACCATTCCATCATTTCGGTGCAGAGAGGCAAAATTTCCAATTGAACCCTTATGCTCTGAGCTACTCTCCGCAGTGGGAAGGGAATGTGCGAGGTCAACAACCCCTACAGCAATCAAACGTAGCTCCTCAGCAGAATGGTTTCGCTTTCCCGTCTAATCCAGTCCCCCAAACATGTAAGGGGGGAAGTCACTAAGCAGGAGTGGACTGTAGTTAAACCCCCCTCTTTTGCACCCGCTGAAAGAAAGTTGCTCGCGAATTCTCTTAGGAATTCCAGTGTACTGTCAAATGAGTTACCAATAGTTTCTGCGGTGATGGATAAATTCTCTGTTGATGTACTATTGGATTCGGGAGCGTCTTTTAATTTATTGGCGCCAGAAATTTTTGGAAATTAGGATTTTACGAGGAATTGGAAATCCCACATGTGGAACTACGAGCTTTGACAGGAATCAATGTCCCTTTAAGTAAATGCATACAGACATATGTAAAATTAAATGGTGTGAGTTTTAAGACACAATTTTTAGTGTCACAGTTTGATTTGTCGCCCAAATTTCAAACAATTTTGGGGTTAGAATTTTTTTGTAGATATGGCTTTATTCTCGACTTTTCAAAAAATGTCTTTTCAAATGATAAAATAAGTATTGAGCTCGATCTTGGTGTAAATAATAATGAGGCGCCTTTGTACAAAGAAGAGACCAAATTTAAGGGAGATAAAATTAGAAAGATATCAATTGATTCCTACAAAACAGAAAATAAGACAGTGATAACGGAAAATAATAAGCAGGATAATGCGAAACGTGAGCCGTCCGGGGTAAATTATGTAGATGATTCGAAAATTTTTTTGTGTACAGACTCTGAATAATCGGAAAATTTAGAAGAAAATGCGGTTTATGGGCACTTGATTAATAAAGTTAAATTGCCACCCAAGTCACAAACCATCGTCGAAGTGGTAATGAAGAGGAAATTTAAATTTAATTGGGAGGATAATTTAGTGTTGGTGCAACCTAATGATAAAATTATTTTGGATTCATGTTTTACATCAAACGCTATTTCTAAAATATCAAATGATAAATGTGCGATTCAAATTTTAAACACGTCAAATACTACGGTTACTTTAAATAAACACACAAAATTAGTGAAACTTTTTCCCATATTCTTGCAAAACCCTATGCAATCAGAAGTTAATTTTTCAACCCCCCAACAAATTGATGAAGCGGATGATTTTGAGTCATGGGGAGGAGAGATTGATATCTCCCACTTGAAGGGAGGACAGAAAATTAAAATGGAAAAACTACTAGAGAAATTCTCGCATGTTTTCGCCAAGAATCTTAAAGATCTTGGGTCATGTGATATCATAAAACATAGGATACGATTAACTGACGAGAGGCCGGTGAGGCAAAGACCATATAAAGTGCCGTATAAATTAAAACAAGAAATGCAGACTCAAATTCAAAATTTATTAGAAGCGGGAATAATTCAACCTTCCACGTCGGCCTATGCTTCACCTGTATTACTGGTAAAAAAGGGCGATGGTTCTTTTAGATTAGTAGCGGATCTAAGAAAAATTAACGAGAAAACGCTCCCTGATAATTTTCCCATCCCAAATTTCAGGAGATGTTAGATCTATTGAGTGGCTCAACTATTTTTTCCACATTAGATTTAACTTCTGGTTTTCACCAAATGAGTATGGACCCTCGCGATGCTCACATCACGGGAATTTCTACGGACATGGGATCATATGAATTTAAGCAAATGTCATTTGGACTAAAAAATGCTAGTAGCAGTTTTCAGAGACTCATGTCAATTGTTTTGTCAGGATTGTCTGAATTTTCCATATCTGTGTATATTGATGACGTGGTCGTAACGTCTAAGACGTTTGACGAACATTTGGAGAGATTGGAAATGGTTTTTAAAAGATTACACGAGGCAAACTTAAAATTAAAACCGAGTAAGTGCAAAATAGCCCAACACGAAATTACGTATTTAGGACATAAGGTGTCGGAAGGAAAATTAATGCCGGACCCCAAAAATGTTTTTATCAATTAGCAATGCTATACCTCCTAAAACTAAGAAACAGGTCCGGGCGTTTCTTGGTTTAACGGGATTTTATAGAAAGTTAATTAAGGATTATTCCGAATTGGCTTTGCCCTTGACTCATTTAACTAAAGATGACGTTCCTTTTAAATGGACTGAAATAGAAAATAATGCCTTTCAGTTGTTAAAATCAGCGCTAATTACCGAACCTTGTTTAAAATTGCCAGAATTTGATAAGCCATTTTCACTCTTCACTGATGCTAGCAAGTATTCCCTAGGAGCAGTCTTAACTCAAGAAAATAACGGGTTTCATCACCCTGTTTGTTTTGCCTCCAGAAAATTAAACCCCGCCGAAATAAATTACTCCGTGGTTGAGAAGGAAGCATTGGGAGTAGTGTTTGGGATTACTCACTTTAAACAATATTTATATGGCATGCAGTTCACAGTATTTTGTGATCAGAAGAGTCTCTCCCAATTATTTAAACTAAAGGATATCACTTCACGTATAGCCAGATGGATATTAACCTTACAACAATATACTTATAATATTATTCATAAGCCAGGTAGACTTAATCACATGGCGGATTACTTATCGCGACAGGGATATAATGGAATGGAACCTAAATCATGTGTAAATAAAACCGTAAATTGTAGTGATAATAATCTTAACTTTTTCCCTGTGCCAAGTACGCCCCAACTTGTTCCGATAAATTGTTCTGCTGCTCAGCCTATATTTTATGACGTGTTAAACATGCCCTTAGCAGATTTAATTACCAAGCAACAGCAGGACCCCTTTTGTCAAGTGATAAAAGAAAAACTAGAAATGAATGTTCCCATTAAAAATCCCACCTTAAATTTTTTTCTCAATAACGAGTTGTTGCTCTGTGAACTTAAAGAAAAGTCGAAATTCCGAAATAGAAATGCGGAGAGGTTGGTGCTACCTAAGTCTATGGTTCGAAACGTTTTAAATTTATGTCATGATAATGCAGCGAATGCACACCCAGGATTTATTAGAACGCTACAAAGAATAAGACAAAATTTTTTTTGGCCAGGACATTATTCTCATGTAAAAAACTATGTTGCTTCCTGTGAAGAATGTGTTAGACGCAGAGGCTATAATAAAAACTTAAAGGCCCATCTTCTTAAAGTGCCCACTACTAGTCGACCATTTCAAAAATGCGCGATTGATGCCGTAGGCCCCTTTGTAACTTCAAAAAAGGGAAACAAGTGGTTAATAGTTATTACAGATTATTTCACGAGATATCCTCAGGCGTACCCGGTAGCTGATATAAAATCCGGCACGGTTAAGGAAGTGTTAGTTGACTTCATTTCACGACATGGCATCATGGAAACTTTATATTCTGATCGTGGAAGTAATTTCATTTCTCAAGCTATGAGTGAAGTATATACAGCACTTGGTATAAATAAGCAGCATACTGTCTCTTATAATCCACAGGGAAACTTCGTCGTTGAGCGCTTAAACAAAATTTTAATTGACACACTGTATTATTTGGTTGATGAGATCCAGGAGGACTGGTGTGATCATGTTCCTCTAGCTCTTTTGGCGTTCAGAACGGCACACCATAGAACGATTCAGAAGTCCCCAGCGTTCTTGGTGTATGGCAGAGATTTAATAACGCACTATGATCTAATTTTCAGCTCTAAAGCTAGATCATATGCTGATACTAAAACTTACGCGCAGGATCTTATTTTAAATCTACAGACAGCTTTCCGCGTAACAAAACGTAATCTGGAAAAGGCTGCGGACGAACAGACTCATTTAAGTGCCACCAATTTTGATAAGCAAATCGCTGTAGGTGATAGAGTTTTTCTTCACACGCCTGCTCTTAAACCAAATTTGTCCAAGAAATTAACATCTTTTAACAGGGGGCCGTATCGTGTTACTGCTAAATTTTCGAACGTCATTTTTGAGATCTCCTTAATATCGAACCCTTTACAAATTCAGAAGGTACATGTAAACAGGCTTGTGAAATTACCTCCGAGACAACTGTTTCCGTGTGACTCTGACACCACCGTTGAAGGAACTGGAATACAACCCGTTATCGCATCCCGCCCGGAAGAAAATCTAAAAACGTTATTTCCTAGTTTGCTGACCTCCCCCTCTCGAGGGATAGAAAATGTGACGGGTGAAGATGGACTCGCAATGGACTTTCCCCCCCCCCCCCTTTGGCGTAATACAAAAACTTGGTGGGACGAATTCTCAAATTCAATGTACACTGAGAGAACGGTAAATGGTGCGCTTGGTCATTTACGGCCAAGGGTAGAGTCTTTGGACGATGAGGGTAGTCTGAATAACACGGAAATTTATAATGTGGATGATTTGATAGCAGATCAAAATGGGACTTCATCAAAAACGTCTCGTGTTTCCGAGACTCAATCTGAAACTGCAGTGCACTCCCGCTATAGTTTGCGACCCAGAAATGCGCAGGGTTTCGTTGCAAAGTGAACCAATGAACGAAGGAATTGAATAAAATGAATAGACTTTCCCTCTGTGAACGTGGCTCAGAGGCATACTTAGGTCAGTTTAAATCTGTATGTTTATGTGCAAAGGTCCTAGGTATAGAAAAGGGAAAAATTTATTTATTTATTATGTGTTTTGTGCTTTAGCAAGTTAGAAAGGGGTGAAGTCTGATATTTTCATGTAGAGAGATTCATCTACTGCCTTTTTATGTGTGAATTATATATGTGCATAATATTTTGTGATGCAATGTGTAAAATTTATATTTTTTTTTATATGTGTATAATATATATATATGTTAAATAGCAAAGTGTATTTTTGTGTTCTGTTGTAAGTCATAGTATTGAGATTCTGTATAAAATATGTACTCGATTCCAACTGCGTTGTGCAACTGCTTTGTTTTTCCAAATTTTTTCTGGCTCACGTCTCTGATGTTAAGACCGATCACACTCACAAGCACACACAAACGGAAGACTCATACATACTAGTGCCAGGTTAATTCAATGTTAGAATTAATGTTAATTTACTGTGATGCAATCTTTTTTTTTCTTATGACAAGCTATTGTAACTTGGGAAGTAAGTTAGAGGTTGGGAATTAGCTACTCCCTCCTTCTTATATTTACTAGAATAGTTTTTGAGGTAAGGGCTTGGTTGAAGGACTCTGACTTGGGCAGATGTTTTGCTTACGTGTAGATTTTTTTTACTGAATCTGCCTTTAAGACTATTCCTGAGCCCACTTTTCAGTTTTTTTTTATTTTAAAGAATGTTTTGAGTTTGCTTGATATAACTGTCTTAAAATTAAAACTCTCAGGAAACACAAGGTCTTGAGTCTAATGAAAGTTGTTAGGCCAACGTTTGTCGAGAAATAAAATAAAGTTCTATGATTTTGGAAAAACATTGAAAATTCGTATTCAGTATTTGAGTATATAAATGTTGTTCCGTAATACTGATCAGTTGTCAAATATCTAGTAAAAGTGTATATCTTACGCGGTCAGTGTGGATTTATATGTGTAAAATTAATAATACCTATGCAAATGTAAAATTATTCGGTAGGCATCTCTAATTGTTTGCAAATTTGTCTTAAGTAGTGAATCTCTTTCCATGAAGAATGACGCACACTTCCGCGAGTTTGAGGTTTTCCCATTCTCTCCGTCTCCCCCCCCCCCCTTTTCTTATGGGTCTTTCTCTTCTCCTCTGTTGACGAAGGAGGTGAACTTTTGGGTGAGGAGGGTTCCCCCCCCCCCCCCCGTAGTTCGGCTGCGCGAAAACTACCGCAGTATGTTGTCACGGTAGGAGTCTTAAATAATGTCGAAGGCGTTCTTTTAATTCCTTAGACTAATAAAGTTATTTTTTTAGGCATAATATATATTTAAGTTATTTTCTTTTTAAAAAAATTTGTCTTATGGTCAAATTTTTCTTAAATTAAGGGGAAGGTATTTGTAGAATTCAGCAGTGAAATTGTACGTTGATTAATCTTTAAAATCATGTTTGGATCATGACGGGCTTGAAAGCAATATAGTAACTGCAGATATATATATGTGCTAGTGTAACAATGTGTAACAATGTTCTTTAATGTTTTATATATTTATATTTCTTCGCTAGTTTATTTTATTATTCTTTGATATTTCTTTGTGTTAAGAACCTAAATTCTTTTTATGTAAAGGAATCTGATTTCATCCTGATTTGAGGGTAAAAGGCTAGGTATTATATAGACCTTACAGTGTATTTCGATGCCTTCAAGATGACGTCGTTTTTGTGTCCTGGGTAGCGTCTTCCAGGAACTTTTGGGGTGTCTGGGGGTTCATTGCCTCTTTAATTGCTGCTCCCTACCCCTTGTTTTCAAAAATCGTTTAGTCGGGGATTAAGGGATTAGCGTTCTGGCAAATCCAGAACGCCGAAACTGAAAATTTGCATGCAGCTCCCTCTGTGGGTGATAGCCGAAACTACAGGAATAAAAACGGGATGCACCACTGCCCCGAGTCCCGGGAGAGCTAATTTTTTGAATCCACACTCCTGAACCATAACCTGGCGGATGCCGATGGACCGAGAGCTGCAGTCTCCTGCTAGCCCGATGAATGGTCCTGCCGAAGAAAGTTGAACGTGCTGAAGAAAGGATTGATCCAAGACATATCTACCAGAACAAAAATACCTACCAACAGCAAACGTCAGGTCAGGGTTTTCCCGGTAACAAGCTACGATATCAACCTCCCCTCGAAGATGCAGTGGAAGTCGTTGAACCCCAGGATGCCTTTTCACGCCCACACGGAGGATCTTCAGCGCTGTTCCCCACTAAGCCCCCAACTTTAAGGAGACGCTCGGAAAAAGTTAAGCCACCTCTTGTCATTTCTTTACTAGTACTTTATTATTTCATTAACTCTCAAATGAGGCATCAGGAGATCAGATTCCCTAGGAGATGTTTTTCATTAGCATGAATAATTATAATAGGTTAAAATTATATAATCATTATTGACTTTTCTTTTAATTATTTGTTTAGTTATTTTTGATTGTGCGCTTTAAGAACTTGCTTTTTTTCAATTATTTGTCTTGTTATTTTTGATCGTGCGCTTTGAGAACTTGCTATCTTCAGAGCTGTGGAATCTGACAGAAATTTCCTAAATGTTGTAAAATGTGTGTAAAAACCTTATTATAAATAAATATTGATGGGCCCATTTAAACAAATGCTCCTGTGAAATTATTTCACACAACCAAGATGCATGCATGACCAAACTTTTTCTTGGAACAGTATGGGAAATGTGAATATATTTTATATTATTTATAATGTGTGTTGATGGCATTCATAAGTGGTGACTGATATCAGATTAAGAACCTGGTAACACAATGCTTTGTTTTCATTTAATTATTTGGTCAGTCCCACTGAACTACCGGGCAACACTACACACACACACATATATATATATATATGTGGGATGCCTCCTTTAGATTGAGCTAAACTAGTCGTCTGCTATAACCAATCTAGCACCCCACATTTAATACATATACTCAGGATGACTCATGAATAGTCTCTCACGAACAATAACAATAGACATTTATTTACTTGACACCATAATTCACACTCATAACACATAACATATAATGGTTGACGTTTCAGTAATAACAGTATTGCCAAGAACTCTAACGCTTGGACTTCTGAAGTCACTCGACTCCTTCAACTAGATTTGCCAAGCACTCAACCAACTTGGTCTTCCTGAAGTCACTAAGACTTCTACAGCACGGGAGCTCAATATCGCTTCCCTGCGGCCCGTAGCTACAAGCTAGGCCCAATCCCCGGGGTGTCTTTCCCCGTTCTCGCTTAGGAGCACCGTCCTTTGACACTAGCGCACGAGAGCCTCTGCCTTTCGTCGCCTCCAAAACTTATCTCCCCCTAAACACTTTCTCCCAGTTCATCTCTAGGAATTCTGGAAGCGCTGTCGTCGCATAACGTACGCGGCGGCATACTGCTCATAGCCGGAGCCCTGGGATAATACAATCCCCATATATATATATATATATATATATATATATATATATATATATATATATATATATATATATATATATATATATATATATATATATATATATATATACATATATATATATACATATATATATATATATATATATATATATATATATATATATATATATATATATATATATATATATATACATATATATACATATACATATATATATATATATACATATACATATATATATATATATATATATATATATATATATATATATATATATATATATATATATACATATACATATATATATATATATATATATATATATATATATACATATACATATATATATATATATATATATATATATATATATATATATATATATATATATATATATATATATATATATATATATATATATATATACACTCATGGACAAAAAAATTGGCGCACCAAGAAGGAGTCGTCAAAATGAAACGAAATTTTACATACGGAATGACTACTTTGATATAAGTAAATGATAAGAAAATCGAAGAAAAAGGATAATTTATTTCAGAGAAAAAGGCAAAAGAACGGAGGAGTTAATACTCCGTTGGACCCCCTCTAGCGCGAATGCACGATGCGATACGATCGGGCATTGAGTCATGCAAGTTCTGTATAATGTCTTGAGACATTTCGTTCCATATTTGCTGTAACATTGCCTCTAGTTTGTTCAAACTCATGGGATGCCCAACTCGTCGTCCCAAATGATCCCAGATATGCTCGATTGGAGACAAATCTGGGGATCGGGCAGGCCAAGGAAGGGTAGTAACAGTGCGGAGACAGTCTTGTGACACCCTTGCCGTATGAGGCCGAGCATTGTCTTGTTGAAAAATGGCTCCTGGGAGCCGTTGCATGAGTGGCAACACATGTGGTTGCAGGATTTCATGAACATACCGCTGGGCTGTCATGGTGCCACGGAACAATACTAGGGGTGACCGTGTATTGTAGGCAATGGCACCCCATACCATCACACCAGCTGTGGGAGCGATGTGTCGCTGTACACCAAAGACAGGATTGAAGCGTTCACCACGGGCTCTCCACACCCGAACACGATTGTCATCACTGCCGAGATTGAATCTGGATTCGTCGCTAAAGACGACCTGGTTCCATTCCGCTGCAGTCCAGTTTCCTCGTGCGCGGCAAAACTCCAAACGGAGGCGTCGATGGGTGGGCGTCAAGGGCAGCACACGTAATGGGCGCCGCGATACCAACTGTCCTTCAGCCAGGCGCCTTCGTATGGTTCGAGAAGACACAGAGGCCCCTAGTGAAGGTGCTACCTGTGCCTGGATGGCGGCCGATGAAGCAGTTGGCTGTACGCGTGCATTTCTTACGATGTGGCGGTCTTCTCGACGACTGGTCTGTCGAGGGCGTCCTGAGCCTGGTCTTCGTGTATATGGCATCTCTCGGGTCCACTGGTCCCAACACCTCCTCACAACACAATCAGAGCGGCCTAATTGACGAGCTACTCGCCTAGCTGACCACCCTGCTTCCATCATCCCGACGATTCCCCTCCTCTCTTAAACTGCGACAACTGCTTATATTGTCTTCGAACATGGCGTAATGGCATGTCTATCTCAGCTCTTCCTTTGTAAAGGATTCAGCACACTCAAACAAGCTTTGGTTACCTGTTTTATACTCCACAGAGTACGATTTTCAACGCCCTCTACCGGCTATACGCAATGCGCAATCACGCTGCATTTCTAATCATTTGCATATCTCCCCGACATGTACCTTCATTGCAAGTTTCGTTACGATTCCGCAATTATTTTTTGGTGCGCTAATTTTTTTGTCCATGAGTGTGTATATATATATATATACACATATATATATATATATATATATATATATATATATACATACATATATATATATATATATATATATATATATATATATATATATATATATATATATATATATATATATATATATATATATATCTTTATATATATATATAAACAAAATTTCTGCTAAACTTATAATTGCATATACAAAATCACTTGTAGTTGTTGTCATATGGAATTTATAGGACAAACTTCTAATCCACTACATATTAGAATAAATTTACACCGTTCTAATATAAAAAAATATAATACACTAAATAGTCAACCACTAAACATTGAATTTGATCACTTCAAAAAACATAATTTTGAAAATATTGTTATCTCCATTCTTGATAAAATTAAATCACCCTCTGATAGGTTATATTATGAAAATATTTATATGCAAAAACATAAAACTCTCTTTCCATATGGCCTTAATCAAATTTATAAACAGAAAAATATAGTTAAATTTAATTTTACTGATGTGTCAGCTCAACCTATTTACCCTTATCTAATTGAATATACTCAGTCCCCAATACGAAATAAAAGAGGTAAAAGTTATAATAAAAGTAAGACTTTTGATTGTAACTTATATAAAAATGCCTTAATAAGTTTTCAGGAAAGGTTTATTATTGATTATCAATATAAAAAATTAAAAGCTTGGATTTTTTCTATCGTTAAAAAACATATCATTAAACTATATCAACTATTTTTGAGTACGAAAATAAAGAATTATCATTATCAGCATCTGATATATGATTTAATATTAACACGGGCAAATCATTTAAAGATAAACTTATATAAAAAACAAAATTAAGCTAATAACACTTATTATGTACTAAATTTTACTAACCATAAACTAAATAATATAAACTTCAATAGTATATTTGATAAACTTCATGATATGTTTCCTATAAAAGACATAAAAATAAAACGTGCCTATAAATATACTCTGCCTATGGGTAGACGTATATTTAACTATAATCAGGTATCCAAAAATTTTCTCAGTCATTAAATTTAGAATGTGTTTGTCATCTGCCCATTTACAATAGTTATTTAGATACGACACATGGTCATGTAATAACAGGCAATTTGGATGTTGTGGAAGATGTAGCACTGCGAGAGTTGATGAATTTGGGAACTAAGTATAGATTACCTAGTACTAATAATAATAAGAAAATAATAAGTTTCTTAAATGCTGATTTAGATAAATATATTTACAAAATAGCAATTAATTACTCTATACCTACAGAAGCCTTCAACCCATGGAAAATTAATTTACTAAAACTAGTACATGCTAAACTACCCAATAATAGTAATAACATTAATAATTCCTATAAACACTTTAAAGCTGCTATTACAAAATTACAAGATGACTTTATAGTCACTTATGTAGATAAAGCAGCCAACAACTATGCAATAATTTGTACAAAATATTTTGCCATATGTTTAAAAAAACAGCTAGAAAATAGTGATCTTTTTCAACCATTAAAAGAAACTACTAGTATTATTATTAAGAAAATAATAGCTAAATATAAACTACTAGGTAATTCATCTAACAATTATCTTTTTCCTTATATTACTTTAGTTCCAAAATTTCATAAAACACCTTTTGCTTTTAGAGCAGTAACCTGTGGTCACAACACTTATGCTACTAAAGCAAGTAAATTATTATTAAAGTACCTTAAATTAATCTATAAAAATATAACATCTGGTGTTTGTGGTATAATTGATAATAGCTATAGTCTAATTAGAAAACTACAAACATTAGATAACTGTAAATATGTAGTAACTTATGATTTTAAAGATCTATTTAATAATATTGATATAATTGATTTAAATAGAATAATCATTATGTTAGTACAGAATAATATTCAATACTTAAGCAACGAAATTAAACTAACTCGTTTCAATAGGCTCCTAGAATTAGTAACTAAACATAATTACATAGTTCATAATAATAGTATATACTTACAGTCCAAAGGTGTACCACAAGGTGGTAATGCTTCAAGTATGCTAGCTAATTTATACTTATATTAGTTTGAAATTAATAATATAGAAAATAGCAATTACAATATATTTAGATATATAGATGATATAATAGTAATTAATAAAAATGATAACCCTATAGACTTAAATTTTTACCCTCCTAATCTGGAACAAATTAAAAGTAGCCATGATAATATTAATGTAAACTTTTTAGATATTAATATTAAATTAAATACTCACAGTAAATTTACTTTTGACTTATACGACAAAAGATCTGACTATAATTTTAATATTGTTAAATTTCAAAATTATCTAACCTGTTTACATAAATCTGTTTTTAATAACATTATTGTAAATCAGTTTGTTCGTATAAATAGGCTATGTTCTAAAGACAATAGGATTAAGCATATTATAGAATTGAAAGCTGTGCTAACTCGGAATAATTACCCAGTAAGTCTATCCAAAAACATAATTGGTTGTTTTTGTTTTAATGAATAGTTAGTTCTGCTGCATTAATATGATAAACATAACAATAGGTTAAAATAGAAAAAATAACTACTATAAATAAAAATAAAAATCATAAGTAAAAATAAAAATAATAATAAAATTAACTCTTAGTAGTAAAAATAATAAAAAACTAAATAATTAAGGGAACAATAGTCCTAAAATAAGGTAACCTAAGTAAGTTTGTAACTGAGAATCCACTACCTCAATGGTTGCAAGTTTTGTGACGTCAGTCATCTTGCGGTTACAATTTCTTAACTTCCACTCTGACTAGCGCCAGGCTTGGTGTTCTTTGGTTAAGTACTTTTATTCAAACTTAATTCAATTTTTAATCAATTCTTCTGTTAATAATGGATTGTACGGTGTCTGAGTGTGTTTATTTTATAGATCATACTCATCGGAAACAATCCATTGGTTTTTAGACAGTATTGACACCGCTGATGAAGAAATGCTGTCAAAAACCTTATTCATACTTTTCTTTTCATGTTGTTTGTTCCTGGCTGCAAGTAGCTTTAGAGCTATTACTGGTTTTCTCTTTCATCTTATTCTTATATATATATATATATATATATATATATGTGTGTGTGTGTGTGTGTGTGTGTGTGTGTGCTTGCTTTTGTTAGGGAAAAAGGGGAATTTATATTCAAAAATTATTAACTCACGAAAGTTCGCCATAAGAGAAGGGCTGTTAATAGCAAAAAATAGCAATAGGTGGCGCCACGAGACGGGTGCGGTTCAGAAAAGAGATATTTTTCGGCAGGAGCAAGTTGCGTAAGGAGATTACATAACGAAGAAAGTTCCAGAACATTCGTTCTGACTAAGCAAAAAGTTTGAGCGGGAGAAAGACAAAAGAAGCTAGGCAGTCGGCTCTAAAGTTTGAGAGAGGTAACATGTACGTCTTCATGAGAGATTTCTACTGAGGTGCTTTGGTGAACTTTGTCGGAGCTCTGGACAAAACGGAATGGAATGAAAACCAGTTAATGGAACTATGTCGTGTATATTCATTGCCGCGCCCGATTGCTTTTCATTAATTAATAACCCATGACAACGAACGCTGTCATATATATATATATATATATATATATGTGTGTGTGTGTGTGTGTGTGTGTGCACATACTTACTTAGAACCTGAACGTGCTCTCGTCTCTATTCTTTTGAGTTGATATAGTAATTAGTTTTCCTTTAAACTTTTTACTTAAATGTCTCAATTTTTCAGCCATACGCGTGCGGTTGAAAGGTGTTTTCTTCATGGGCTCCTTCTGTTTTGACGGACTTAGTATTTAAATGAATTCTTAGCTGCTATTTGCTTCACTTACTTTATTTCTTGCATCCCAGTTTTATTACCGTACAGCACTAGTGAAGAGCATAAATTTTTCGTTTGTTGGTATTCATGGTGCTAATTAATGCAGAAAAAAGTAGTATATTCTCCCATTTTTACCTGCATTAGTTTTTAGGATTTCAGTTTCATGACCCATCAGTTACACTTAAACACATGCATGCATACACATATGAAAATACGAACACCCCCACCACGGTGTGGAAGTCAATTTAAAAAGAAATAAGGCATGTTTTCAAAAATCTTAACCAGTTAGAAATATTAGAAAGTTTAAGCAATTAGGGCGTGATTCTGTCGATATACTTTTTCAGTTACAATTTACATCAATATAAAATGAACTGAATGCGGTTTATTATAGAATTTATGCGCGTATTTACATGTTACATCCATTTTAGAGCTTTACCATCTCTTACATCACCTCCATTGGGAATTACCTTGTTTCAAATCCTAAATCAAAACATTTTTTCCTCCTCCAATTTTTACTATAGATGAAATTCTTAGGTTCCTAGGATTGAATTTTAAAACATTTCCTTGTTATTTTATTCCTCGACAGTAATAATATACCTTGTTCGCATAAGTGAGTCATTTTCAATTCATTCAATCAAAATTTCTAAATTTTGAAACATACGATTGTAAGCATGTCAATAAAACATAAAATTTTATATATATATACACACACACACACACACACACACACATATATATATATATATATATATATATATATATATATATATATATATATATATATATATATATATATATATATATATATATATATATATATATATATATATATATATATATATATATATATATATATATATATATATATATATATATATATATATATATGGGCCGTGGCGGCCTTGTGGTACAGTGCGCTGGTTTTCGGTGCTGAGGGTGCTCGGATCGAATCCTGGCGAAGAGCCACTAAAATGCCTCCGTTTGTGTCGTCCCTTCATAGGGGGCAATGCTGGTCCGCCTATATGGCACCCCCATAATAAAGTGGCTAGCAAAACTGCGGTGAATTATAGGCGAATGTCTCCGCGACAAGTGCCTCCGCATTGGAATATATATATATATATATACATACATATGCATACCTGCCAACATTGCAGCGAGCATTTCAGGAGCAATTGCAAAAAATATCAGGAGTTTTCAGGAGCATTTCAGGAGTACACCGTAAAGTCAGTAGTTTAAAAATAAATGGTACCGTTGACTGATATTAAATACATGTAAGAGTAAATGATCCATTGCGTTAAAGTTATTAATGTCAGGGGATATAACCATTAAAATATTTGCATATGAATTTAAACAAAACAGCTTTGATAATAATAATAATGGGAAAAAAATTAAATACCTGCCAATGGGTTTTAAAATGGTTTTTTCTTTATTGTGTTCGTCCCATTTTGGTAATTTTAGACAAAAATATACAACAATTTTTCACAAGTTATTAAAGATTACTATTTCCTATGAGACTTATTAACAAATTACTCAACTATGGTACTTGAAACTCATACAAAAAAAATTGCATGTGTACAGATTTAATTATTATTCCTGTTCTTTTAACGCTTGATACGTAGCTTGTTTTGCTTTCAGTAAATCATCCTTTGACAAAACAGCATCAAAACAAGATTCATTATTTGTATTTTTACATTTTTCAATCAGTATTGCTTCCAGAGTGGATAAATTCATACTAGATCTAAAATCGGTCAAATTTTTTTTAACTAGTGAAAAAATTCTCTCACAAGCAGCATTGCTGTGTGGTAGGAGAAGGATAGTTTCCATAAAGGCAGGCAAGTATTTATACTTTTTAGCTCCATTATGATCTTGTAATGCAGCTATAAGTGACCAAGCTACATCACAGCGTGAAACAGTCAGAATGTCATTAGTCAAAGGATCAACTTGATAGGTTGCAAATTCTTCTTCAATGCCATTCCTATCTGATTCAGGCACAGAGAACAAATCCAGAAAAAAATTTAATGAAACAAATTTTGCCTCATGTCGAAGATTCAAATCTGCTACCTCACAATGTTTGTAGATTTCATCTGTCAGTGGAAACTTTTTTGTCATGTAAGTACATGCTTCTGCATAAAAACTTCTAACAGAAGAATAAAACTTCTGTAGTTCTTCTGTGGAAAGTTGACTATCTTTAATATACTGCCTAGCTTTTCCACCTATTACCAACTCCAGATCATCTTTTTGATTTTTTTGCTTATTATAATCTAACTCAAAAACTGAAGTTGCATTGATAACAGTGGAGGGCTTGATGAATCTCGACAGTATACTGCTAAATAAACTTGTCAGTTCTCTCTGATATTTGTGAATCAAGGGAGACTCTTGCTGCATCATAACATTTGTAGACTGAAATATGGGGATGACAGACTGCAAAAACAAAAGGTACAGTTGTGTTGAAGGGCATTCAAAAGCCTTTTTTAAACGGATGAAAGTAGAAGACGTACCCTTTTCTTCCTCACAGAAGAACATTCTAAGTGCATCCCATTGCTCTAAAATTCGGTCTATTGCTCTTCCCATAGATAACCATCTTGTTGCACCGTACTTTAGAATTTTGCGACTCTCAATATTGCACCCTTCTTCACACACTTTCAGCAGCTGAGTTCTTTTTGTGCTCTTTTTCAAATAATAGAAAACATCAACAAGAAAGTTGTCAACATTAAATTCTGTTATCTTCTTTGTGGAATGCTGGGCAGCTAAATGGACTAAATGGCATGCACACCCATGGATAACAACATTAGGGTTTTCTTTTTTAATGAAAGATCCAACACCTTTGTGTTCGCCAAGCATGACTGATGCATTATCAGCACAAAATGCTACACAATTCATCCAAGGAACTTTATTTTTTTGTAATTCTTCATTTAGAAGACCGAAAATATTTTCTCCAGTAGCATCAGCATCAAGCTTGCAAAGTGAAAGCAAGTTTGTTTGTACTTTTCCAATAGCTTCATCAAAATAAGTGACTAAGATTGGAAATAATTTTTCGTTTGAAAGGGAATTGCTGCCATCGGTAGCAAGCGAAAATTTTTTCCTTTTAATTATTTCATATATATTTTCTTGCGTCGTTCTTGAAAAAGATTTAACAATTTCAATCGTCTTTGTACGTGCACATCGGTACTTTGCCGCAATACTCGAGTCCGGGAACATCCGTCTGAACAAAGGACCGGCGTGGTCAGCGGCAGATATTGGTAAGTTATGCTCCACTAAAAACTTCGCAAATAGTACCTCGGCTTGGATTACATCGAGGTTTTCTGCCGCTTTAAACATCGTTTTTATGTCCTTATTAGATGCGCACGCTTCGGCATTTTGGCGGTCACGCGCCCCTTCCACATGGCGTAAGCAGTCATTTCTTCCACCATGAGCTATGGAAAAATCACTTTTGCACACTTTACAAAACACGTGGTGTGAAGACTTCATTGATCGCATTAAAGTTGGCCACTGCTCTGCATATTCTTTTCTAAATATCTGGACATGCTTTCTTTCTTCCGGACATGACTACAGCAATACAAAACGAAAAGCTCGCAAACAATACGTATGGTACGCTCAAAATACGAAGACGCGGAAATGAAATGAGCACTCGCAAAAGTAAGAAATGAACTGAGACGTGATTTCAGCAACGAACTGCAACCGGAGGACATTCATTCCCAACCTCTGTCCTATTCGTAGTCATAACAACCCCCCTCCCTCATACCAAGAAAGACCCCTTATCACAAAGAAGGGGGACTAGAAAGATCGAGCACAAGATATTCTGATTGGTCAGTACGAAATAATGTCTCGCGCCTTCTCAAATTCCAAGTTCTGCGCACAGGAGAAATACGTATTATGAAGTACGGAAAATGAATTCTACCCATAACACGCTTCGTTCTCTGCATTACACGGCGAAGCAAAGAATTTCCGGAGAAAACTGAAACTTGCGCGGAGCATCCGAAGCAAGCATGATTTTACGGAGTTGCTCCGGACGTTCCGGAGCAGTTGGCAGGTATGCATATGTATATATATCAAAGAAACCGTTTGGTCTAATCGGCGGATCGCTCTACATTTAGATAGGAGAGATGCCACTATTAGACAATGTTGGCGGGAATAGGTGAATCATGGCTGAACACAGCGTCAAGGAAGAAAAGGTCGGCCTAGAGAAACGACACAACGTGAGGACCGAGCAATCGTCTGAGCGGCACTCAGAGCCCCAAATTCTTCATTATCATCGACTATACGTGAAACTTCTGCTTCAGTGACCGCAAGGACCATTCATAGGCTATCCGTAGAAAGGAGGCTGAGCTCACGGCATCCCTTGCGCCGACTACCATTGACCTCTGTGCACCGACAAGTTTGTTTGCAGTGATGTCGGGCACATTCCACATGGAATGTCAATGACTGGAGTAGAATTGCCTTCAGTGATGAGTCCTATTTAGAACTGAGCCCCGATGACTAGCAAATACGTGTATGGAGACGCCCCGGACAGCGATGGGATACCAAACTGACTGTCTTCCGCCATATGGGCCGACAACTAGGAGTCATGATCTGGAGTGCCATTTCATTTCATAGCAGGACCTCTTTGGTTGTCATCCTCGGCACCCTTAAAGCACAGCGGAACGTCGACGATATTGTACGTTCCGTTGTGTTGCCCTTCCTATCACGCCATCCTGGGCATACATTTCAGCAAGATAATGCCCCCCCCCCGCACACGACGAGAGTGTCTACTGCTTGTCTTCGTGCTTGCCCAACGCTACCTTGGCCAGTATGGTCGCTGGATCTCTCCCCCATTGTGGCATTATGGGCAGGGCCCTTCAACCAGCTCGGGATTTTGATGATCTAACGCTCCAATTAGACAGAATTTGCACGATATTCCGCAGGAGGACATCCGCCACCTCTATCAATCAATGCCAAGCTGAATAACTGCTTGCATAAGGGCCAGAGATGGACCAACGCGTTTTTGACTTTTTAACTTTGTGAAGCTCTTGAATAAATCCTCCAATTTTTCTTAAATTGGTATCATCTGTTTTTGTGTACATGTACATCATATTCATACCGATTTTCGTCCCATTTGAATAACTCCTCCTTTGTGTGCGAAGAGTGTACGAACAAAATTCATTAGAAGTCGAACCTTCTTTGAAGGACATAAGAAAAATGCTTTGACAAAAAGAAAGTATTTTTAAATATTAAACGTTACATGAAATAAACAAGAATTAATAAGGAGATAAATAAAAAAGATCAACTTTTGTGTCGACATTAGAGGTTGTACAGGATACAAGGATTTCCTTAAAATCAAAGACTGAAGAACAGTTACCCCGAATTGTAATACTTTTTTGCCTTGTTGATTATTAGGAGACGCAAAAAGTTACAGGGCAGCTTAAAATATATGAATTATTTTAAGCTTGTATATTTTTATGCTGAAGTAACTTTAAATTTGCTTTTTATTTGCTTCTTATTTGCTTTCTTCTCGACTTGTTCTCTCGAACCAAGGAGCATCGATTTGGTTCGAGAATGTTTTAGTAGGATATCCGACTGAGGTGTTTATTGTAATCCTTGTGTCCAGTGTCTTCCGGTTGTTTCAGAATTTTCTCGTCTTTATGCCTACACCGCCCCCTTACTTTCATTCAAAGCCCCCCGATTTGCACTCGAGGCAACTACCCCCCCCCCCTCCCGGACACTTTCAGTCCGGTATCACCCACTTTGGGAAACCATGGTGTAGAAAATGCTTTCAATGTACATTTTTAAACTGACTGAAAAAGTTCTCAATCACAATGCGTTTATTTTTCAACGCACTGAACCGTAGAAATGTCTGATAAAATGTCTTAAGGTATCCGACTACGTTTAAAACATCGATTTTGGCGAAAATTCCGAAATTGTTTTATTCCTTTTTTTTTTAAAGATTGTAAATTTATGTTTCTAAATTTGCTTTCATTTTTTCGATACAATCATTAGAAATGAAATGAGAGCGGTTTAAAGATCGGCAGCAGCTATGCATTTCAATACAAGTTGAAAACTTTTATCGTGTTTTCTGAAGAACTTATTTTTCATCAAAAATATAAACGGCTCTTGAGATAACTTAAAATCTAAACATGATATGTCTATGAAATTTTTTACGTATGTTTTTCATAATACTAAGATCGTAATGGACTACAGATTTGGTTCTAGGTATATTATTTGTTGACTTACAGCTGCATTTCTAAAAAATCTCATGGAAAATTACTGAAATTTTACATGAAATTGCATGTAATGTCCTGTAATTTTTTTAGATTTTGAGATATCGATTAGCTTGTGGTTCATTACACTTAGAAGGTACTTACGTACATATGACAAAAAAAGTTAATGTTACATGCATAATTTTTTTTTTAGCGCTAGAGCCGTTTTTGTAAAAATTTGCTAAATTTCGACCCAATTTCCTAATTTTGAAAAATTTTGAAAAGTTAATGTCTATTTTTTCATCATTTTCGAGTTTTGGTGTTATATTCCTTCGAAAAATAAGAAAATTTTCGCAAGTACAGTTTTTCAAAAAAAGGTCTCCGAACGTGGTCGGATACCTTAAAGGATTGGACTACCATAGTTTTAACGATACACTTCAAACTTAATTGATTCATGTAGACACACAAAAAGCCTTTCCTTTATTTTACATTTAAAAAAAAATATATATATGAAGAAGGCGTTTTGCACAATATATTTAAAAAATATATATATTTCTTTATAGAAAGGAAATTACAAAATACCATTTTTTGTGCGTCATAATGATTCAAATGTTTTCCTCATTTCTAATCTATTTTTTAACTTGAACGAATAGTTAGTATTAACGGTGAATTATCGAACAATTACACTCCTCATCTTCATCATCATAGGCACGACAGCTTCGGTTGGTCACTGGCCTTCGACTGAGGATTTTGCCAATCAGTGGTACAGCAGTTTCTTCCATTAATTGCCTGCAAATTCATCTCTATACGAGCCTTCTACACTTTCGCTTTCCTGGGGTTTTGCATGAAATATATTTTAAACGGCATTTGAGTCCTCCATTCTTATGAAATGAGCAGCCTAATAAAAACAATTGATCTTAAATGTTATTATATCTGGGTCTTTCTAATTCAAAACTCAAATGTCGTCTCCATTGATTTTTTTTGTTACCCCCAAGGTTGCCCGTTCTAAAACTTGTTTGCCCTACTTCGTTTTTTGTTATTGGCACGTTAGCACTAGCCGTATACAAAAATTTTCTAAAGAAATTTGTTCCTTAACTTGAAATGAATTGCGATCTTAAAAGTTTTCTGAGACTATTGTTACATTTATTAGCAGAAATAATTCTCTTTTGTTTTTCTGGCGATAACGATTATCTTATGCAAATAAATAAAATGTTTGTTTTTAATGGAAATAATATTTACTATATACTATATAACGATTCTGAGTTCTTTTACCATATCAGTTATGTAAAGCATGTAAAACATTAAAAATTTCATGGAAAGCAAAAGGAAGGTCTTAAATTGAATACAAAATACTTGGATACATTTTAATAGAATAAAATTTTGTATAGAATAATGTTTTATAATTGATATAAAATGTTTCCACCCCCTCCTTTCCAATGTATTCAAAATATGTGTTCCAGTGAGAGCTTATCTATGAATTACTGCACTTCAATAGCTACTTTTATGGGCATAAACACTCCCTTATTCTGAGATCTTTGATGCGAATTTCATGCTTACTACAATTATCTTCAGCCATACGAAAACAACTAGAGGATAATGCGTTTTTTTTCCAGAGGTTCTTTTATCTATACCAAACCCGTTTTCTTGATAAATACGCAGCTGGCCATATCTTGGCGCAGCTAAATGGTTCCTAAAACGGTTAACTGAACAATATCTTGTACAGATATTACTGATGTCGTCCAAATTTCAGTTGATCACTGAGATAAAGTTTATCACTTTCCCTTTTTAAGGAGCGCGTGCATGTTTGCTATGTAAAATGAAAGAAGCAACCTTTATTTTCCAGATTTTGTTTCTTATAAGCAGAATTTACTTCGCACTTTATATTTGATTTATTTACCCCTTTTTTACCATTATAGCTATATGTTTAAATATATTGGAACCCTTTCTATATAGAAAATGTTTAAAATATACAAAAAGTGCAATTAATTTAGTAGACTTACTAAAAACTAAACGCTTTAAACTTTGAATATTAAATTTTTTGAACAAAATTTCAAATTGTTAAAATATTTTTTTAACTAATAGAGATTATTTTATAGACACAAGTGAGCAAAAAAATTCTTTATGAAGTGAGTGTGAGTAAAAAATAAATAAAATCTTGACACCCGTTTGTCTAGTGAACGGTTACTAGAATTTTAGGTAATACAATAAACATAAAGTCTGCAGATATTTACGAACATAAGATCCTTTACGATCTACTTAATGGCTACTATTATTCTAGGTAATATTATAGACGTTAAACTAAAGTCTGTAGTAGAACAGCAATTTACGAACATAAATTCGGATTCTTATTTTAAAGAGAGTGCGCAATTTTGGACAAATTACCCAGGGAACACGAAGCACAGGTTAAATGAAAAGCCACACACACACACTAATTATGACGTATTGAATTTTTCCTTCTTCGTTTTAATATATAAAAGGAAGTGTCCGTGCAACCTAAACAACCGAGTTACAAAAAGAGAATTGAATGTCTACCTTTTAAAAATATGAATTAGATATTAGATTTTTTTTGCCAAAGGCTATGCTGTTAGGAATGGTGTTCTGAATTTGCACTTTTAGGCTCGGACGTTAATGACGTAGCTTGATTGTGCAATGATCTCGTGGCTCGGTTTTCATAACCAGTCTATTTGTCTTCAAAAAACGTCTAAACCTAAAAAATGTAAGGGAGATTGCGTAACAATGATTATTTTTAAATTACATCTAATTTTAATCTCGTAATGAGGAATACGGTAATAGCTAGACAATTTCATTGGTTTCAAACTTCATCTTGAAACCTGTTGGATACATCGAAAGGAAATAAAAGGGCAATAAATGAATGAAATCTAAGGAAAAACTAATAAGAAAAAGATCAAAAATTCCCTAGCATGAAAAGCAAAGATACATCTAGGCCAGAGAAGGAAATTTCAGCAATATTAAGAATGATTTGTAATTCAGGTCGCAACATAGTGTAAACTGTGAATGTTAAGAAATGTCCTTCCTTCCTTCCTTGAAATGTGGGTACTGCCTCGACAAGAAATTTTCAACGGGGTCCACAATGACCACGTTAGGCAGACGTTATCTGTTCTATTCAGTTCGGTCTTTGCCGTTCTCGGCTACTGGTGTTCTGTTGCATCTTGTGAGCTAAAATACAGAGATGACGGTTTAGTGAATATTACAGTTTAAAAGTTTCCAGAGCATTATATTGTTTTATTCTTCAAATGATGAAAAAAGAAGTTTTGTTTATTATTGGAAGAATAATTTAAAAATTGACCCTTTCGCAAAATTTGGAGTTTCAGGCGTGTCATATTGTAGTATTATAGTTAATACATCATGTCTAATAGTCTGATCTTAGTTATAGATTTTTTTAGCTAGTTAAGGCAGGAGTGAATGGAAAACTTAATCATTGATATTTTGTTTTGAATTTTCAAGAATAATGTGTTGAATGTGTATAATTGTGAACTCAATTTAAATATAGTTAAAAAATAGAGTTTTGGTATGAGATGTCAAAAAACTGAAAAATGTAAATGGACCTGCTACAAAAACCTTTTTAATTATTTGGCGCGTTTTAGATTTGATTGTGAGAAGGCATTTTCCAAAAAGAGAGCCAATTACGGTAAAAATCTAAAATACTGTCTATTTCTGAATTAAACGTTGAGAAGTACTGATACTGAAATAGTAGGCATGCGAAATATTGGTCCCAAATTCATCTGATTCAAGGATCATAAATAAATGGTAATTATTTTAACCAGCGTAAAAGTACTTATTAATAATTTTGTACAGATATGCATAAATGGGTTTAATGAAAAGAAAAAAAGTTTTAAAAATGAATCCAAAAAATTCTACAGCCTCTGTGATATCCTAGATATCGATCGAAAGAGTACGTACTACGTTTTACAAGTCCTTTATAACAGGTTTTAGGAAATGAGACTGTATTATTGAAGAGCATATTAAAATAAATTTTGAAATAAATGTTAATTCTATCTAGTATATGTCTTTATGTGTACACTTTTTTTTATTTATTCACTCAATTTTGTTTTTGACCCCTTGTAATTAAAACTGCTGAGGCACATAAAATGTCCTTAAACTAATTTTTTCTTTGTACTCGTTCCGTTGTTGATTTTCATAGTACAATTTTACGAATTTCATCTTGATCATTGTTCACAGGAAGATTTATTTTTTGTTTAGGCTTTTTAACAAATCAAAATCAGGGGATTAAACTCTTGAAACCGAAATATAATATGATTGTTTGACTAAATTTGGTTTTGATACTAAATTTCATTTCAAATTTAATGAGGTCATTCCTTGAAATTTAATTTAACGTACAAATATCAGCCATTTTTCTCTTAAAAGATAATTTTAATAAGGTCATTATAAGGATAGAAATTCGGGTTTAAGTCACTATGTAAACACTTGATAGCGGTAAAGATCAAGACGTCCTTGACCTGAAGCTTTTGCTGCATAACGTCTTTGTGTAGCTTAATGCATAGCAGTTCGGGATAATTGCCTAAGTAGAGTACGTGTTTTCCCTTTCGTCAATCAGCTATTAGATTGGCTCTTTCTTCAGTAGTGATCTCACGGTACGGTGGAACTCTTTGTGTGCAGATACATAAATAGGAAAAAGCCAACGAACCATTTGTCTAAAAAGCCATCGCCCGAAATGCTGAATACCCCATCCTAATTCAGGGAACTGTCAACACAGCGTCTTTAAGCTAGTTTTGATAAAATCAATGGAACTAACAGCTCCATTAAATTCGCAATAAATAGTAAATAAGTAATAAGGATTAAAAAAAAATTAAGAAGCTCTGTGATCCTGATATGCGTATTCTCCAAGTTTCATGTAAGAATATGCATGCATGATCCTGTAGAACTGTTTGTCGGAAAATGGTTAGATTTACATTGCATATACTTAAATACAGAAAAGAAAGAAATATATATTCAGCATAAGGGCCTCAACAGCTTGACAAATCATATGGGATTTTAAAAGGAATAAACAAAAAGATCATATAACATTATGATAATTAGACAATTCAGCAGAATATAGTAGACTGTCTTAAATAAAGACAAACTATTTTTTCCTACTGGAGATTTGGATTATGTTTTATTGGTGAAAAATGCAAAATTTTATATTAGTATGATTTTAAAGTTCATTAAGCTTTAACATTGTTCAAAGTGCTATCCCTAGTTTAAATAACGTTTTCATGCCAAAACAAATAATTTGAGAAATTATTTATTAGGTGGGTAAAGGAATTGTCATCTGTTCTTTATTTCCATAGTGTTACTTCTATTGTGTCAGGAAATTTGATTTTGTCTGCGTTTAAATGTATTTCGAACTTTATACAAAAGATTGTTTTGGGGTTTATTTTTCATTCATATATCTCCCACTTATGCTGTAAATAATTCATTGTATTGACTTATAAGTTTTATTTGCTGTGTAATTATCCATTTAGTTTAAAACTACTTTTATCGGAAGAGAAAAAAAGTGATTACGCTTTCAGTAATGAACCCAAAACGATTGAAATTCTAAGTAATAAAGGATCATAGGAAAAGCACCGTACACAAAATTGAATGACAAAAAATTCTTTTGTATTATTTACCTAATTTTATAGTAAGTCATTAATATCCTACTCATGTCTGAGTTATTTTTTTTAAATGAGCTTTAAACATCTGTAATGCCATTACGATTTAACAACATAATTCGGTTCAAATTAAAATGAAATATTCAAGGATTTGGTTTAAGTATTTATCATTCATTTAGAAATAGGAATGTTGCATATCTCTGATTTTTATAAAATTATTTGAAAGAGTATATCAGAATTCGATACTATACTTAACATGTTAGAAGTCACTTGAATATGTTGTCGAAATAGGGCCTTGAAATTTTTGAATATATTTTCTTTATCATTGCATACTTTTTAATCCTAAAGACTTTTGACGTTATTTTTTTTATTTGACTCTGAAATACTCATTATTTTTCGGCGGGCATGCTGTCTGCTTTAGGGAATCCCAGAAAGAGTCTCTCTTACCTAATTTGTTGATTAATCAAAATACCCGTGCCTGCAGTAAAATCCTTTTTAGAGATATTTCATTAAAAATTTTCAGCATTGAAACTTGTGGAGTACGAGTAACAGCTTCTTAAAATCCCCTCAAATCAGGAGAATCCCTTTCATGTCCCCTTATCTTGTGCCAACCCCTAAGATGCTTATATAGATACTTCTGTTGTTTCCCTTATTTATATCAAATACTTTAATATTCCTCGCCTTTGAGATTTCTCCATAGAGACAATCACAACTACTGCTCGATGGAGAAATGAATGAATTAATTTGAAACAAATTACTATTTATAGTGGGGATGGTAAAAGTCTGTTTGTTTCTCTTAATTCATCACTAGTTTCTTACTGTGTTAACCCTGAACAATACACTAAAAGAGGAAACTAGCTTTAAAAGACAATATTCCCTGTAGAATTCTATTTTACACTCTTAGAAAAAAAAATCGACGTACCACGAAGGGGTAATGCAAATTGGACACAGATTGACATGCGCACAGGTTTCGAAGGAAAATGCAAAATTTTAAAGTTTGGCGGCCGATGAATGAACACGTGAAGCAACAGCGCATCCCAACTGCGCAACTGGAAGAATATTAAACAGGAGAAATTTCGATTCCAGTTCATAAATTCTTTGCAAATTTCATTCCGTGTACTCAGGTAGACAGTAACTATGCCTCGCATACAGGTGCGCGAACAATATGCGCAGACGTCAGCATTTGAGAGAGGACGTGTAGTTGGGCTCAAAGAAGCCGGTTGGTCTAATAGGCGAATCGCTCGACGTTTGGATAGGAGCGATGCCACTATTAGACGGTGTTGGCAGGAATGGGCGAACCATGGCCGAACACAGCGTTAAGAAGGAAGCGGCCGGCATAAAGAAACGACAGAACGCGAGGACCGAGCAATCGTCAGAGCGGCACTCACAGCCCCAGATTCCTCATTATCATAGATCGTACATGCAACTGGGGCTTCAGTGACCGCAAGGACCGTTCATAGGCGGCTGAGAGAAAGGGGGCTGAGCTCACGGCACCCCTTGCGCCGACTACCATTGACCTCTGTACACAGACAAGCCCGTTTTCAGTGATGCCGGGCACATTCAACCTGGAATGTCACTGAATGGAGTAGAATCGTCTTCAGTGATGAGTCCCGCTTCGAACTCAGCCCCGATGACTAGCTAATACGTGTCTCTAGACGCCCCGAAGAGTGGGATACCAACCTGACTGTCTTCCGCCATACAGGACGACAACCAGAAGAAATGGTCTGGGGTGCCATTTCATTTCATAGCAGGACCCCTTTGGTTGCCATCCGCCGCACCCTTGCAGCACAGCGGTACGTCAACGATGTTCTACACCCCGTTGTGTTGCCATTCATATCACGCCATCCTGGGCTCACATTTCAGCAAGATAATGCCCGCCCGCACACGGCGAGAGTTTCTACTGCTTGTCGTCGTGCTTTCCCAACGCTACCTTGGCCAGCAAGTTCGCTGGATCTCTCCCCTACTGAGCACGTTTGGAACATTATGAGCAGGGCTCTCCAAACAGCTCGGGATTCTGACGATCTAACCCGCCAATTGGGCAGAATTTGGCACGATATCCCAAGGAGGTTATCCGCCACCTCTATCAATCAGTGCGAAGCCGAATAACTGCTTGCATAAGGGCCAGATGTGGACCAACGCGTTATTTACTTTTTCATTTTGTGAAGCCCTTTCTCTTAAATAAATCATCCAATTTTTCTCAAATTGTAATCATTTGATCATTTGTTTTTCTGTGCATGTACATCACATGTACCGATTTTCGTCCCATTCGGATAATCTCTTCTTGGTGCTTCGTTTTTTTGTCCAAGATTGTATTTCAGCACGATCAAATTGAGGTCACATATCGTGAGATCTCTTACGGAAATTTGACCACGTTAAAGAGTTATTTCTTGCTGCGATTGCAAAGTGACTATCGAAAAGTTGTGAAGTGCTTGAATAAAAAGCTTAATTTTCTATTTTAACTTTGTAGAGAGAGGTCAAAAGGTTCAATTCTCTCCTGGTGATGAAAACTCGGATGCATCATCTTGATTAATTGAGAGAAAAGGGGGTAAATCAACGTTGCAATACACAGCAGTTTTTTTTTGGAATGCGGGTAAAGAAATTAACACTCTCTGGAGCATTTTTATTAAGGACTAATTTGCTCAAACGCTTTATGAATTCTTTAGAGACGGCAGATGGAGTCAAAATGAATACCGACGGAAGAAAAATGAAAATTTCACAAGCAGTATTTTCCAAAAGAAATGGTGTGATTACTCCTCTAAAGTTAAACATATTCCCTGTATAGAGATACCAGAGAATTGAGGCAATTTACTGATATCTATGATGCAGAATTTCTCAGGAACTGAACCCAGATATTATATTTTCGAAGTCCTCCTTTCACCTTAAAAGATTTCTTCATGACATTCTTGAAATTTCTGTACTCAAGGAGTTTTTAAAAGAAGTTATAAGGAAGTCCATAAATAGATTTTGACTTCATTATCACAATAGCGAACACTACTGAATTTAGAAAATTATTGGCTATGATTATTTACTTGGCATTTAGTATCAACTTCACTAATAACAGGCACATATTCTGTTGTATTTTTTCATAACTATAGCCTATTATAATATTATTATGTGAAGTACAATAATTTGTGGCAGTGAGTTTCAGAACTGTTCTTATTTTAAAATTAAAAAATAAATTAGTTTGTATTGGATCGCGACAAAAGTGCATATAAATGCAGCTGAATTATGTATATATTTCCTTAAGAGTTTTAATGTTGCAAAAGTTTTTTCGCAATTGACGAAAACAGTCACCTCTAATGCCATTTACTGCCTCATTCCTTCATTCTAGTCGCTTTAACCCTTTCAGGGGCAAAAATCTCCACCGTTTGCACGGTGCAGATTTTTTTCACTATTTTTTTAATCTTAAGAATCTTTAAATAATTTTCAATTAAAGGTTGCAAAATATCTTTACTTCTTTAAAAAGATAACAGATGGCAGTACTAACCATTTTTAAGCTCATTTAACTGGAATATATTGAATACAAGTAAAAAATGACTAGATTTAGGCGTTTGCACTGTGCAAACGGCGCCCCTCAAAGGGAGAATTTTTTGGATAAATACACTAGATTCAGATTTTAATATTTTTCATACTTCGACTAATTAGATTAATAATCAAAATGTTTTAAAGATATTCAGATTCTTTTTGTGCATGGAAAAAGGATTTATGTGTTTCTTTCTAAAAATGCAAGATTAGAAAGGCCTCAAGGGATTTTCAAACGTAAGTTTTAAAACAATGCCAAAGAAATGCACATGGGTTTGCTAATTTTTCCGTTATTCTTCTGCTAGAATTTATTTGGTACTGAAAAATTTTCAATCTAACCTACCCTAGGCTGAGGGTTTAAATTTCAAGGATTCTATTATTCTTTAGTTTCCCTTCAGTAGTTAAATTGGAAACTTTATTGAGTTTTGCAGCCTGCGACAATAGAAAAATATTTAAAGTTTATAAGTACTGTATATAACTGTTGTACGAATCTTAATAATTTTATTGCTGTTTTAATACTGTGTATGTATAGTATTACAGGCTATACAGGTACTGAATTACTTTTCTCTTTCAAGGTCTGTGTTGTCGATATAATAATTTAAGCATTGTAAAACATATCGTTTTAGAAGAATCTATTATTTTGATTTTTATGAATTAAATTTGATCAAAAGTCCATTATTTATGGCTGGCTAACTGCTAAAAGAGATATCTTAGTAAATAAAAATAAAATAAAATGAAATACTAAAATCTCAAACCTTTCGACTTTTTTAACCGTGTTTAGAATTATTTTCTTTCAATTCATTACGTAAATTTATACCACATCATCCTCATTGCAGTGTTTAGCAATAAATTATTGTCTTTTTATTTTGAAACGCATTGAAGAAAAAACCCAACTACATTTAAACGTCGTTCTTTTGTGACGTCATATCACAGGTGTATTTATGTTCTCCCGAGAAAGAGGGAGAACTTGCATTTCTGGATATGGAAGAAAAAAATTCAGTATTAGTCTGAATGACAGTTGCTATATGAACAATGTTTTTAACATAAAACAGGATGTGGTCGAAGGAAACTAATGCACGCTACGATTTAGCGACATACGATTTAGCGCAATTCGAAGCACAAGTTCAATTAATATTCTTATAGGGAAACAGTTGGAAAATTATTAAAAAATGTATTTTTATGAAAATAAATGAAAATTTTTTGATCAAGGATTTTTTTAAACCCTTTTGAAAATGCAAAATGCAAATGAATGCAATGAAATTAAAATACGGTGAAAAATTGAAAAAATGCAAATGAATTAAAAATGGAATTCAAAGTTCTCGCATTGAAAGAAATGTAATGGTATCAAAAAAGCTTTAGAATATTTTGTTACTATGAAACAAAGTAATATTTTCTAAATTTTTTTAAAAATTTTATAAATATTAATTTGATTTAACGTTTATTTAACAATAACGATCCAAAAAACATCGCTAAAAGTTCTTTGGAAAATAAATGTCTTGGTATCTTTTGAGTCACCTTGCAGATTGTCTTTTCTCAAAGCATTTAGCAGAGAATATCTATATACATATTTAAATAACAGAGGTGGATACAAAGGTCAATCTAGATGATGAACACTATAACAACCTCAAAGCATAACTAAATTAAATGGAGCTGTCAATTCTATATCTATCAAAGAAACTTCATTCCTTTGCAATAAAAATGAATCGGATGCTAAGGAAAGGTTACTGTTGGTTAGAAAGCATTTGAAATGAGACATCATCTATTTATTTGGATACTAATTTTCAATAGAACACGTCCGAAGTAAATGAAGAGAATTTGTTCGGGTAAAATACTGGGATTCCGCAGTTCACATACTCGTAACATGATTATGCGAAGGAACTTCCGGAAGTGAGCCAGTTTCTAGAAGATTCTAGTGCCTTAGGCTTGCTACCATAGGTAGAGAAATTATTCATTAAGGACTGACCTTTCTGTTCGCCTAAAAATTAAGAGTTTTTCTCCTTTGTGAACGTTCAAACAGTTTTCATAAATGTATTTCAGTATTCCAAAAATTCGAGAGTAAAAGATTGGATTGCAAAGAAATGCTGTTCATACAAATTCTCAGTTATATTGAGACATGTTTGTATCAACCTGAATGTTATATTTGATCGTGTAAGAATCAGTTTATTTTCCTAGATTCTGTTTGATTTCCCAGGTAGTTTTAAAAGAAATATAAGAATGCACAGCAAAGTAGCTGTAATAGTTTTTTGAACGAGGATTTCATTTATTATTATTTTTTTCCTTATATATACTCAAATAAAGCCTAAAGCTAGTATATATCGTTTGTATTCAAAGTTCAATGTATTTTTCGAGAACCCTTTGTCTTTTCTTGTTGAAAATGAGTTAACATATTAAATATTTGCTAAACAAACTGACAGTTCTCAAAGAAAAGTGTAAGGAAACAATCTCTAAATATAGGAGTACTTTTTGCTCCCGTATTTTTCCACTGTGGTTGAAATTTGTTGATCAAATCTTATTTAGCACTCTACAGAATAACATTTTACATATTTGATATAGTACAGTGAACAAAATTTAATTTTCTGCTCTTTGAGTAGATTAGTTGTCATTTTTTGAATCAGGAGCATCGAGAAACAAAGCCACGACCGGGTGAAAAGTTTTTTCTTTGCTCCTAGGTCTTACGCAGGGTCCATCTATTAGGACTTTTCCAAAGGTTTAAATTTCATGAATACAGTTAATTTTACACCCTTTTCATCCATTCCGTTTTGAATTGATTGTACACTAGCATACTGAAAAAGGTTTTTTCAAACGCCAAACACTGAATTCTTTATGTAATAGTATCATGGAAAGTTTTCATTTTTATTGGCAATCTCAACCAAACTTTCCTTAAGGGGACAGTGGACCTTCAAACCTAACTTTTTTGTTTTGAATGGATTTGCTTTAAATTTGAATATGTGATTAGTACCATAGATATGTAAAAGTGGTTAAAGTTTAAAGATGAAATATTAATAATTTATAAATTATGAATTATTAATTATATAAAAAATTGGCCTAATAAAAAATGTTCCATGCGCATTTCTTTTGCATATAATATGGTAATTTTTATTTACAGGATACCTTATAGAACTAACAATGAAACTTATTGCTTATTTTAAGCATTCATTAAAAATATAAAGAGAAAAAAATAATAATAGTGAAAACACCCTTTTTATTATTCAAAATACCTATAAATCATCTTTTCAAGTACAAGATTTAGAAATTCTGAACTACGAAGCATAATTTTTTTCAATAAAATTTATTTGATATACAGTTAAGTATATAAAACTTAAATTTCAAAGCAATACGATAATTAGAAATGCGCCTTTAGCAGTTTCAATATTCGTATGACATGAAAATTTTTATTTTGAGAAAAATACATTTAAAGTTATTGCTATTAGTAACCACATAATATCTAAATTAAATACAAATGCCTATAACTAGGAAAGAAATCACAGAAATTAAAAATTCTTTTTGCAACACATTCCTACTCGTCCGTAGTTTCACAATTCAATAAAATAAAAAAAACGAATTTTTGGACAAATTTCATTATTTTAAAAGTCCACTGTCGCCTTAAGAAATGCTGTGTTTGAGTTTCCGATCTTTATTAATTATTTGTAGTCAATAAAATACTCAGCTATACGTTGGAACATGAATTCCCCAAGTAAGTACCAATGAGTATTACATAAAAAAATCAAATAATTAGTTATTCTTATGGTTCGTAATCTAGAAGGAATGCGCGTAAGCGTTCCCCATTCTTTTCAGACACAGAATTGCAGCCTCATCCTTTTATTGACTGAGTCCAAATTGAAACTACATTATCTATGTATTGAAGTAATGAGTAGTATTTTTCCCCACAGAATACAATATTTCTTTTGGAATTGACTGGAAAGGCAATATTTTCTTAAAAGAAAGGCTAATGTGGTAGTGATTGAATAATGGGTTGTTTCGTTGGGAAAATTCATTCATTTCTTTTATACCCAGGAAGCTACGTGAAGTACTACGATAGTTCCTGTATGATGATATTGATAGGAAAACCCTTCTACACTTCAGCCGAGATAGTTCAGTCGCTAGAATACTGTCCTCGAGACTCAGTGTGGCAATTCCCCCTCCTCGAGGCGAGTAGGAAGACCATTAAAATCGTCGCTAGCCGTGAACCGATTCTAAAGAATGGCAGATCCCCCGAGCGAAAGAGGAGTCACAATGGACACCTCTTCGGAGCGCATTCCTGGGATGAAAAGAGGAGACAGTCTGGCGCCATATTTTGACATTGGCCGACAATGACAGTTTACGCCCTGAAACGAGATCGCTAACGAGGGAGCGGGCGATGAAGATGAAATAATCGGCATCGTTTTTTTGCGCACGGCTGGGCGCTCAGCCTATCCGGAGCGAGCTAGAGAAAGGAGGCTGGAATAGAATTCCGCCAGGGATCAAGCTTTTAAATAAGCCGACGAGGGCTTGAAGGCCAGTTTTTGGTGCGGAGAGTTTTTTTCTTAGAGAGTTTAGGAGTGATACCTGATCTCCTAGCTCCACGCACTTTTAAGTGACTTGTTTTTTGTGAGGCTCTGCCCTCTACGCGAGAAGACCCTTTTTCACCGAGAAAGGTCGGGGAAACCGATCGGAACTTGATCTCCCCAATTGTGTTATTTCGGAGAAGCTGCTAGCTTCCAGTGGACGAGTGCGGGCCCTTTTTCTGTGACCTGACCAGCAGTTCGTCGCCTCGTTTTAGCGACAGTGTGCTCCATCCTTGAGAGACAGTTCCCGATTTCTACTCCAACTTCTACGGACTGCTTTGTATATATATCATTCGAGATCGCGGCCTAACCGTGTATATTAAATAAAACTGAAATTCTCATTATCTTAAAAGTCTCTATTTTAGTAAGCTGTCTACCTTACACGTAACCTGTGAAGCTACCTAAATGTTTGCTTTTGACACAAATCGCAGGAATACGTTACAGAAGTTCCAGTCTTGGGTTCCAGTCTTGTGTAGAAGGTCGTTACAGTCGAAAAGAAGAATCATAATGATCCGTTAAAAAGCATATGAAAAATATTCAGCGATGCAAACTTCTTAGCCTCAATAAAAAAATTAGAGATAAAAATAAATTGTGCGGTCAGGGGACCCCCGTCAGGAACGAAGTTCCTTACGTAATTTTTTCAACTCTAAACGTGATTTAATATGTAGATTTCTATTGATTATATTAGTGTATTTTTGTCACGCCAAAAAGCGCAGCCCTCTTTTATTCAACCAACTCTCTCTCTATTTTATTAAAATTAAAAATTTTAATATATAAATTAATTATTTTTATTAAAATAAAAAAATGTAATATATATAATTTTAATATATACATATACATACTTCGCTATTCCCAGAATGAGTGGGAATAGAAACGGCCAGCGTTCGTGCGGGGATTTGAACCAGGGACCTCTCGCTCCGTAGTGCGAAAGTCCGATACTCCGTAGTCCGATGCGATAACCAATCAGCCACAGAGTCCTTGAGAAAAAGCTCTTATGAAGGGGGCATAACGCTTTTTCGTTACGTGACGATTCCTGCCAGTTCACTCTACTGTAGGCCTCGTAAAAGAACTTCGTTCCAATAAATAAGAGGAAAAACTCCAAAATAAATAGGAAAAAGTGAATAGAAAAACTTATAAAAGTGATTAAATATTCACCAGGGTCGTTGAGCTGGTACAAAACGGCTTCTTAGGTTCGGATCCATGTTGTTGCATTAGGAAGTGAAGGGCTGCGAAAATCTCTGTCGTTGGCCATAACAGCCGATAAACATTGTCATTTCATGACAGTAACTTTTTAAAATCTGATGCTTACATTTATGGCTTTCAAATCATTATTTTGCATGATCAAAGAACGATCGTAAATATGAGACCCATCAAGCATTTGGCCCCAAGCGCAACGTAGTTTGGAGGCCCCCAGGAATGTCTTTCGGACACACGCCCTAAGTCTCTTTAGACCTTCCCTTGGGGGTGAACGTCCCCTCTTATAAGTCAATTAAACTGACCGTTTAAAGTATCAAGAAATAGAAATGAGCTAGGCAAGCTTCAAGACACCATCTTCATATATTTCAACTTCGCATAAACAAGCCCAGGAGGATAAATAAATAATCCTCCATATTAAGAGACGATTTCGAAATATTTGACCCAGTTCTGTCCAAAATTGCAGATAAAGGCATTTGATTGCATAACATAACAGATGCATTAAATTAAAATCCTTTTTTCTTTAAACTTAGAAAGGAGTTACTGCTTGGTGCAAGTTGAGGTCTTCCTAAAGATAGGAAAAGGTAATAAAAAACTGTCACGCAATAATCTGCATGTATCAGGATCATATTCATGAATTATGAGAAAATACTAATGTCTTTTGTGTCCAGAGTACAAAAGATTTTATCTGTTATATGCAAGGCAAATAAATCACGAATAATAACACTAGCTATAGCAACCGTGTTTCGTGTAGCTAGAGGGTCATGTGCACGCATCAAGAGTTGCTTTGTGCATAAAAAGTATCGCTTTATTCTTAGTTTCGATCGCATTGTATTTTGGTTGTTTGATAGTTAATAAAAAATATTTTACATGATTCGGAAGTCACAGTAATCATAACCCATCTTTATTTTCAAGTTTTCAAAAGCCTTTTTTATAACATCATTATTCAGCCTACATTCAGTACTGTATAACGTATCTCTAGAATTAAATTTGTTGGCATGCATTCCGAAGAATTTTAAGTTTGTACAAGATCAAGAAAAATTCCTGTAATTAATATGTAATAAATCAGAATGAATCCCAGCTGTCACTGACTCCAATTCTGACATTAGAGTAAGACACATGAAATATGAAATAACAAAACTTTTCTATTTTTTATTAAAATTAAAATTATTCTATTATTAAAAAGAAAAAAGGGGCAGCTTTAAATTCCACTTAAGACATAATGAATATCTATTGTTTAAGAATATCAGGAAATCGGCTGCAAATTTTTTTCAGGAAATTCTCTATGCATTTATTATTATGGTACTGTTTATAATATATCTTTCTTTTCCTCCCCGTTTTCAAATATTTTACTTTGCTTTGTTTGGACACGATGAGTTATTGAGTAGATATCTCTAATGAACCCCCCAATGAAATTAATTTCTTTTTCTTTTAATCTTCATTTCCTTTAAACTTATAACCCAGGTTACTCATTACATGGACTACATCTTTAATTATAAAGATCAAAAGAATTTAGCATACAGAATTTCTAAAATTGCCAGCCTCCAGTTTTAAACTAGAAGATATGAGAAAAAATTTCTTATCATACTTTGAAGAGATAAGTTATTTAAATAAATTTAATGAGTTTAAAAACAAAACTTTGAGTCTCTCATCAAAGTTTATATCTTTCCCCTGCTTGCAATTTTCTCTCAGACATTAGGAAATTAGAGATTGTATAGTGTAAGTTCTTAACCTTGACGAATTTTGAGCAGCCAATTTTGAGCTACCAAAGTCCAATTACCATGAGCACAAAGTAGACCATTGCATGTGACGACAGGATGACGTTCAGCTGGAATACGTGCTTTAAAGGATTTTGCCCTTAGAACTTTGATTGTAACCCCTTCTCTGCATATTTATCAGTCCTCGTGGCATAACCATTTCCACATTTCGAGTTACATTCAAGATAGAGATAAAGGGTCTATATTTAGTAAGCACGAAGTTATATTTATCAATAATTGTCTTTCCATTATCATTTAATTTTGGTCTACTTATACCGAAAATCAAAGTTCAAATCCCTTAGATATAATCGAAGTGAAAAATTATTAATGCAGTGATATTAATTATAATAAACATCTTTCTCCCGTATGGGGCAAATGAAATGGACAAAGGATAATGTATTTATTTGATTTCGTAGAAGTAATGTCATAGTTTGATCTCAATTAAATTTAAACTTCATATATGAGCTTACGGGATTTATCAAAACAAATAAATGTTCTGCTATAGTCTAAAACCAAAATAACTTCAATCAAGAAAACTCTAAATTTAAAACTTAGTAAATTAAAGAATACGGAATTCATATTTTGCATACTGACATGAAATATACAAGCTACTAGAAATTACACGAATTTAAATTTCAGCATACCAATGGATATCTTTACTTAAGTTATGCATAAAATTTCATATAAATCGGGTAGTTTGAACACTCGTTTTTTTTAAATGCAACATAACTTTTCCATTATCCACTATGATTTTAAATATTAATTATTTTCTTTTTATTTCAAAAGTTTATTAATGTTACTTCATGTTCATAAAGACAGAAATCTAGTACAGATGTAGCAATTGGCCAGTGAAATGGATTTATCGTAGTTTTAATTTATTACCTAATCAATATTTACACGGAACTATGCATAATAATACACTCATGGACAAAAAAATTAGCGCACCAAGAAGGAGTCGTCAAAATGAAACGAAATTTTACATACGGAATGACTACTTTGATATAAGTAAATGATAAGAAAATCAAAGAAAAATGATAATTTATTTCAGAGAAAAAGGCAAAAGAACGGAGGAGTTAATACTCCGTTGGACCCCTCTAGCGCGAATGCACGATGCGATACGATCGGGCATTGAGTCATACAAGTTCTGTATGATGTCTTGAGACATTTCGTTCCATATTTGCTGTAACCTTGCGTCTAGTTCGTTCAAACTCGTGGGATGCCCAACTCGTCGTCCCAAATGATCCCAGATATGCTCGATTGGAGACAAATCTGGGGATCGGGCAGGCCAAGGAAGGGTAGTAACAGTGCGGAGACAGTCTTGTGACACCCTTGCAGTATGAGGCCGAGCATTGTCTTGTTGAAAAATGGCTCCTGGGAGCCGTTGCATGAGTGGCAACACAGGTGGTTGCAGGATTTCATGAACATACCGCTGGGCTGCCATGGTGCCACGGAACAATACTAGGGGTGACCGTGTATTGTAGGCAATGGCACCCCATACCATCACACCAGCTGTGGTAGCGATGTGTCGCTGTACAGCAAAGGCAGGATTGAAGCGTTCACCACGGGCTCTCCACACACGAACACGATTGTCATCACTGCCGAGATTGAATCTGGATTCGTCGCTAAAGACGACCTAGTTCCATTCCGCTGCAGTCCAGTTTCCTCGTGCGCGGCAAAACTCCAAACGGAGGCGTCGATGGGTGGGCGTCAAGGGCAGCACACGTAATGGGCGCCGGGATACCAACTGTCCTTCAGCCAGGCGCCTTCGTATGGTTCGAGAAGCCACAGAGGCCCCTAGTGAAGGTGCTACCTGTGCCTGGATGGCGGCCAATGAAGCAGTTGGCTGTACGCGTGCATTCTTACGATGTGGCGGTCTTCTCGACGACTGGTCTGTCGAGGGCGTCCTGAGCCTGGTCTTCGTGTACATGACATCTCTCGGGTCCACTGGTCCCAATACCTCCTCACAACACAATCAGAGCGGCCTAATTGATGAGCTACTCGCCTAGCTGACCACCCAGCTTCCATCATCCCGACGATTCTCCCCCTCTCAAACTGCGACAACTGCTTATATTGTCTTCGAACACGGCGTAATGGCATGTCTATCTCAGCTCTTCCTTTGTAAATGATTCAGCACACTCAAACAAGCTTTGGTTACCTGTTTTATACTCCACAGAGTACGGTGTTCAACGCCCTCTACCGGCTATACATAATGCGCAATCACGCTGCATTTCTAATCATTTACATATCTCCCCGACATGTACCTTCATTGCAAGTTTCGTTACGATCCCGCAATTATTTCTTGGTGCGCTAATTTTTTTGTCCATGAGTGTATTTGCCTGTTTCAGGCACGTTATCTTAACATCCGTTAAACAGTGCAAGTCACCAGCTTTTATGCGTTAAAGGTCATTTCATAACATTATAAAATGAACAGGGCCTAAAAATGCCAATTTATCCATTTTTTTTCAAACAACTCTCTTTGATATTATTTCAAAGTATCGACCGACGATTTCACAAGGGATGGTTGGGAGTATTGTTGAAATAGGCCGTAGAAATTACACTCGAACAAATCGCTATGTGCATGATGTTTGCGAAAGATTTATTTACAAAATTTATTTCCCTCACATAGAATTTTTCCAACTTTGCGAAATGCCACCATATAAATCCATGGGATTTTCAATTTTAAACAGAATTCCTTCGCTTTAGCTAGTAGGGATACAGCAGACATAGAGGGAAATAACTGCTTGTCGCGGACTAGGAACAGAGTTCTTCGAACTGGACTATCCCTAATAGCGCTTTCACACACATGCATACATATCTGCAGAAAGCACCCCCCCGACTCCTCTTGACACATTTGGGGGTCGATTAGTCACGCTCCTCCCCCCCAAGCGATGTGTGAAGGAACACTAGACTGTCTTCCAGACATTCCCCCATTTAGAACCCCCCCCCAAGGTCACTCGTGTCTCTTTGATGATCTGTGCAAAAACCGCCTTATCGAGGGATCGCTGCAGAGCGCTCTGCCCCATAAATCACTGGTTTCCCCCCAGAATACTGTGCAGTGCAGATGTGTGTGGACGCAGTATTATATGTGATGCATTCTCTTGATAATGCCATTGCTCCCCTATAACTCTCTCGTTTTAAGACGAACGACGTAGGCTGTTGACATGTACATATTTTTTTTTAGTACTAATATTCATTTATTTTTTCGACGATGCTGATTCCCTTATCGGAATTCTTGTTATATGTTTTGCTAATGGCGAATATTTGTACTTTCGCATGGTCAGACTTCACTGTATCAACATCTGCTAAGAAGGGGGATAGAACCTGAATCTTCTAACCTCCTGGCTCATGTTCTTTTGACTGAAATATCTCAGCAATAAGTTGAATTCTTTTTTTTTTAACTACTATTCGTCTGTAACTTTCGAGAGTTTTAAGAAAATTCAAGCACAATGTGACAATGCTCTACATATCCATGGTTCTACTTCTTTCTTTGCATGGTTCGTCATGGTTCTACTAGTGCATCACCGTAAATACATACTTTTTCCTATTATGGAATTGAAAAAAGAAATTGCTCATATCATTTAGCGCACTTCATAGACAAGGAAATTTAGGCCCGTATGCCGATCAAACACTTACTAGAGCAAAGCTCTCGCAAAGCCCCTCCCTTCCGCAGAGGGGTGAAAAATGAGATGTAGAACAAACAGCGAGAGCTTTTTCCTCTCTTAAATACGAACGTCACGTGATCAAAACTTGCGGCTAGTAGGGAGCTCTCGTAGACTCGTCTTTTCTCTCGCAAAGCCGGAATAGTCATTCGCTTTGCGAAGGAGAAGGATGTTATCCCTTTCTTTAAGCAGCGAATGGATATTACAAGATACGGATAATCCACTTGAGATGGAAGATGAAGTTTTTATTACAAAAATTTAGACTGTGCAAACATGAATTTATGTGTTTATTACATTTTTTTCTACAACATCTTCTTCAGCATTTCTGAGCTCTAAAAGCTTTTTATTTCTGACTAACAACTTATTTTTGTCTTCCATTATTTTAATTAATGTTTCTAAATTTTGATTAATTTTTAGCAGAATTCCTTGCCGGGATGTTGTTTCGATTTCTTGCACCATAGTTTTTTTGGGTTTGAAGAGCCTCAGCTTCAAATTTATTTAACTCGGCTGCTTCTCTTTTTCTTTTTAAGGCTAGATGCCTCCTGCCACGTACTGTTGAACTGTTTAGAAAATAATAAAAAATACATAGTAAATGAGATAACACATGGAACAGAGCTATTATTTCATACATAAAAATCAACATAAGTTATTTCATGGAAGTTATTGTCACAGATTATATAGTAAAACTGCAAATAATTATGAAGAAGAGTTCTATGCAGGTATTTACATAAAACTATGTTACGTAAAACATACAATTGTTTAATTTCTATAAAGTATGGTACTAAAAATTTTTTAATTATCTCCAACAATTTCAGTCTGGAATTTATATTTTAAAACTTGTTACAAAAATTTGATTTAAATTTATCAAAATCCAAATAACTTACTTGATGATTGAGGAATATGTCAAGACTTTGTTTCTGCTGTTTTAGTGGTAGTTACAATCTTAGGTATTGTAATTCACTTTGAATAACAACAACTTTCTGGGGGGGGGAAATTAATTAGTATAAATAGCAAATAATTTTGCTTTAAATTTATTTAAAAAATTCAAATTTTCCAAAAGCATTATGAAACAAACATTCATTTTGTTAGTTACAATAGCTATTTTTTTCTCTGGATTTTTCTTAGCTTTATGATTATTAAATACATAGTTGTATTTAACAATCATAAAGCTAAACATAATTCTGATATATGACTGAGCATTGGCAGTAATCTTTTGAAGCACACTTATTAAATTTATATTTGCTATTTAAGTGTACAATGTCATGGTCTCAATCCCCACCCTCAAATATTAATAATGCAGTGATCTTTATCTGGTAACAAAGCCTCCTGCAACAAAATATTTTGATCTTTGTTTAATGATTAACTAGCAGCATTTTTTAAAATTTATAATAAGATTCATAAACAAAAATAGAAATATGATATTCTTGCACACAAATGCCAGAAAAGTCTAACAGAACATTTTTAGTACTTATTTGTCCCTTAAATAAGCATTAGGACAATTTAAAATTTTGCTTTAATTAAATTTATTTATGATAAATATCTTGCAATGTAAAAATATGATATATTATAAATAGCATTGAAAATGATTAAAAGAAATTCTAATAAACAGGTAATTAAATACAAAATTAATAGTTTACTTACCATCCATTTTTTTCTGTTTTAAAACAGCCTACAAGTAAAAAAATAATAATAAAATATTAGGATATTGCTAAAGTCAAATTACATTTTTTTCTTTTCAAATACAACTGAAATTACGTACCAATGCAGATGAATCGAATGACTCATCAGTGATGCCTTCACTGCACTTTTTTCTCGATCTCCTCTACTGAAAAATTTGATGTCCTTTAAGACAATTTTATCTACAAAATGTAAAAGAAACAGCCACGTTGGTCGAAGTCAAAGCGCGGATTTTTCCCAATGCTGTATAATTTTTCTTAAACCCCAACGTAAGGAATCAATTAAAATGCGGCGTTTGAGGAAGTTCTCTCCGACGGTTTCGCTAAATTGAACGTCGAATCCCCCCCCCCCCCCCCGAGTTAGGGTTCGTGAGGGAACCCCTGCTCCCGCACTCGGGAGGAGAAAAAGGGCGTGGCCTGACCATATAAGGTTTCCTTACACATCTTGACGTCATCATTTGCGGAAGCGCAAATTGTTTGATCAGTATAGCTAAAATGAATGTTTTTCCCCTACTCTCGCAAGCACCCCCCATTGCGGAGCGAGAGTCACATCGCTCCAGCGTCTGTTCTGCATACGGGCCTTAGTTTCCCAAGTTCTAAATGATTAATTTTATCTGTAGAAAAGGAGGGAAAATTAGATAATAACGTATTTAGGCGAATTAACAGGGACATAGCTCACTAGTATAACTGAAAGCATGTTTGCCCAAACAGCAAAAGCTTTTTTTCTGGGAAAAGATGGATAATAGTAAGAATGAGGAACCGAGTGGAACAAAGGAAAAAAGCCAGTGGTTTCGACCGAGGTCATCCCCCCCCCCCCTCTCCCCAGGGTTTGTTAGGCAGAGTATTAGGCTTATTAGAGAATATCATGATACCTTAGTGATGTAATAGATAGCACACGTTTTGAATATCGAACGAACTGGAATCGTTTTCCAGGCTAGTTTTATGTTTAGTCATACAATTCTCAAATGATGTACTGTTGACTTCCAACTTTAGTGAATAAGATTATTCGCGAGTTTGCAGTTAATAATTAATCGGTATATATGTTTGCTTTTTATCAGTTTTGCAGCAGACTGTTATAATAAAGTCCATATATTTTGCAAAACATAGGACTAAAAGGTTGAAAACTGTGTTTTATAAACTTTTGCAATTTTATTAGCACCGTATATTATACATATACTGTTCCGCTTCTTTGTAACTATGTGAATGAGAGAATGTGTGTCAGCCTACATTGATAAAGTGTTTTTGGATTTAGAAAATGTAATACTGCAGCCCAGTTTATTTATCTTGGATATGGTTACTAGTATTTTTCTTGCATCTTAAGTATAGTCAACAGTACTGATAATAAATCCTCGGGGCTAGAGGCATTAGCGATTGTTTACATTCAAAGTGATCTCGCGGATGTATGGAAATGAATGGTATTTCAGATCTCTTAGAATCTATATTTCATTAATTTTTTTACGTATTCTCTCACACAATATACGTATTTTTTTAGGGGGGGGGCGGTTTCCTTGGGAGACCAACCGTATTATACAAGAGTTCTTAAAAACCTTTTCCTCCGAACTCCTAGTGTGTTTAGATGAGCCTATTGCATTGATGAATTGTGTTTTAACGCTTATGGAACATTTTTCTGCTTTTAAAATTATTATTGATAACGGATTACGGATTCGGCGACACTTGTACTGATAAAAATGTTATGCTTCCTAACGGTCGCAACAGATGAAACTTTTTATTTCTGAAAAGTAGTAAGATTTATTTAAATTAGAGGTTTATGCTATCAGTCTGAAATGACAAACAACACCAGAGGTCATTTAAGAATCTCGTGCGAAGTTACTACCCATGTCACGTAAAGGAGCCGTCACGTGAATAACAGACAGACATCCAATAACTGATGATCAGGGAGTGTGTTATTAAGAAGATATAGTTTTTTTTTCCACCACAACAGGGAGTTGCAGGAAATCGAGAAAAATCGGTAATGGGTTAATAACGTGGAAAGAATGTCGATTTTATTTTCCTTTCTTTATTAAATGGGAATTTCCTTGAGAAGAAAGTTTTTCGCTCGGCATGGCAAAACATGGAAACATTTATATGTACATTGTCATATGCTTAATTTGACATTTTAACACTATCAAAATCATATTGTATCAACTCAAAAATGTTCTGTTTTAAAGGGACAGTGGACCTTCAAACCTAACTTTTTTTGCTTTCAATGGATTTGCTTGAAATTTTAATATGTGATTAGTACCATAGATATGTAAAAGTGGTTAAAATTTAATGATGAAATATTAATAATATATGAATTATGAATTATTAATTATATAAAAAATTGGCCTAATAAAAAATGTTCCATGCGCATTTCTTTTGCATATAATATGGTAATTTTTATTTACAGGATACCTTATATAACTAACAATGAAACTTATTGCTTATTTTAAGTATTCATTAAAAATGTAAAGAGAAAAAAATAATAATAGTGAAAGCACCCTTTTTGTTACGCAAAATACCTATAAATCATCTTTTCAAGTACAAAATTTAGAAATTCTGAGCTACGAAGCATAATTATTTTCAATGAGATTTATTTGATATACAGTTAAGTATATAAAACTTAAATTTCAAAGCAATACGATAATTAGAAATGCTCCTGGAGCAGTTTGAATATTCGTATGACATGAAAATTTTTATTTTGAGAAAAACACATTTAAAGTTATTGCTATTAGTAACCGCATAATATCTAAATTAAATACAAATGCCTATAACTAGGAAAGTAATCACAGAAGTTAAAAATTCTTTTTGCAACACGTTCCTACTCGTCCGTAGTTTCACAATTCAGTAAATTTAAAAAATCGAATTTTTGGACAAATTTCACAATTTTGAAAGTCCACTGTCCCCTTAAAGTTGGATTTTTTTGTAAAAGCGAGTAACTCGTTGATTCAAAAAGATGGTAAAAGTACTAAGTCATGTACGAGTACTCACTTAAATCTTTACAATCACGGAACAAAATCAGATATCTTTAACAAAAATAAAAAGAAAGAAAGGAAAATAGTAAAACTGTAAATAAAAGAGTGTCACGATTTTTATTGTTTATATCTGCAATCTTAAATCCTTTAATTTTTTTATATTGCTTACTTTTATTCTGGATAGTTTTTATTATGTATGGAATTAAAATTAGACTCGTTTATTTACCATAATATTATCTTAATACTCTATTTTGTGAAAGGTATAAAGCTATCGCATTTTCCATAACACTTCGATTAAATAAAATTAACAGTATATTTTTATTATGACAACTTTTGTTTCCAGTATAAAAACAAGTGAACATGTAACTCGAAAAAATCTGATCTTTTTTTTTTCCTTTTAAAGGTTCTGACCTCTCAGTCAGAAAAAGCATAAAAGAAATAATATGAGTTGACGATATTTATGTAAATAAATGTGAGATTATTAGAGCATGTTCAACCATTTTAGCTGCATTTGCGATTAACCTTAATATGAGATTATTAGAGTATAGTTAAGCATTTTGGCTGTGTTACAATACTAGTATAATTTTTTTTATTTCATTGCTAATAAAACCCCCAAAACTTTCGTTTGTTCACGAGATTTTACGAAACTCTGAAGAAAGGTTTATCTTTATTAGGTAATATTTAGATACGTCTCTGATCTAAGATAGTCGAGTGATTCTTGTTGGGTCATTTGAATACGTACATTAAATATTCAGGAATTCGAACTTAAAGTGGAAGATCAATAACTCTGTAAACGTTTCCGTGTTAGCTGAGGGACATTTAGCCTTAAATAGTAAATTTTCTTTTCCATGTATCCCAGAGAAAAGTTTATAAAATATCATCGTCAATACAGAAATTTTCAAATGCTGCAAGATTCGTTGTATAAAAGAGAACTTGATTGATATCAATTGATATTTTTCTCTGTTTAAAGCAGTGGCGGACGCGTGAGTTAGCAAAAAATGGGAGTAGAACGTATTCTACGAGTGCTTAGGACTCGGGGTTGAAGGTTGCGAATCCCTTGTCTAAAGCCCAATCAACAGCTACTCATTATTTCAGGGCTTCGGACACTCGATCATAAAGGGGTCTTTAGTCCTGAATGACAGCAAACTGGACTGCTTCAGTAAAAGAGTGACATAACAATACCTTGACGACGGAAATTCGTCCTATCCCGTCCCTCACTTCACTAAAATTGAAGTGAAGGTTTCAAATTTTAAAAGCGGAGAGAAAATAAAGTTTGATTTCTCGTAAAATTGGGTAGTGCCTTTGATTAAAATATCCGTTTGAAAGTTAATAAGAAAAGCCTTTGCCTAAGAAAAGTGTTAACTCGTGGAAAAAGCTGAGAGTTTGGGTGGCTGCTAGAAATTGAACTGAAATACGGATGGTTAAACATTAACGCATACATGAATAAGAGTGAGAGACCGGAGAAAAATCCCATGTCTACAGAGATGACGGATACAAGCGACATCTATCGGTTGTTTTCATCACAATTGAATTATAAGAATACAATAATCTTTGTCTGCGACGCAAACGTGAAAAGCAAATTTAAAGACCTGTTAACTTAATACATAATTAAATGAAATATTTAAAAATTTAAAATTTTCTAATACATATAAAACGAATTTTATATTTTACTCTCCTAAATCTCGCTGCGAATTAAACCGTTATTTCAGTGGCCAATGGTAGAGATGCACATCTCATAGGATTTTAAGGTAAATAATGCCTCGTTTCTTTTGACCGAAAAAGTGTTTCTTTTATGTGTCCTTCGAAATATAAAAATAAATTTAAAATTATTAAAATTCTGATTGTTTTTTATCTAAATTATTAGAAATGGGATTCTAAGCACTGATACGTTTCATTCATAGGAATAAGAAAAATTGGTGTACGAGTCAAACGTAAATGTTTAATTAGCAAAAATTTTACTACTTGATACATTTACAATCATTAATACCTTTTAAAAATGCATAAAGAAATATTTTGGTAAAAATATATTTGTTATGCATCAGAAACTTAAATCATTTATTCTACAAAACATTCATTTATTCTACAAAACACAACCACTGTTAACATATTTGATACAATTTTTTTTACAATCTGATACACATTTCTAACAGTTTGGAACGCTACATGTTTTTACATTGTTTTTGCAGTTTACCATTAAAAATTTCCCTTCGATTTATCCTCTCTAACATTCGCAGATAGAGAACTAAACAAAAGCCATACACTTTTGCCCACGTGGAGTTTCTGAACCTTTTTAAAGAGTCCAGTATTAAAGCTGCACACACACACACACACACACACACACACACACACACACACACATATATATATATATATATATATATTATAAGATTTGTATTTTCTGTCTTTGTACTCAAGTCTTCATCAAATTTAGTTTTGAAGTTTGTTAAAGAATTACTCTAAGAAACAACAGCCGAGTGCAGGGTACAGAAATGATATAATTACACAAAAATATAGTGATCCAACTTCACTAATCCGGAATCTATCACATGATTCTGTACGTTTTACCACAACTTCAGCCATGGAGTATTTCTAAGTAGAGGTAACGGAAAATACTTGATTCTAATGTGACAAACTTCTGTAAGAATAAACGAAATATTTCCGAAACCTATTAGGTGATGATGAACGTTTTATGAAATTTTCTGAAAAAAATACTAACATGCTAGATTATGCGGATTTCACAACGGCTTATGAAGATGAAGTATATGCTTGACAGGTAAAATATTCTGTAGATGTGTTATCCGAACACCCAAACCATCGAAAATCAAAACCGGAAGCAGGTCATTCTTTAAGACTTTCATCTTGCTTTCGTTAAATGGGATAAACCAATCAATCACAGACAATGCCTATTTGGAAAGAGTTATTCCGAAAAGAAAATAAAGAAAATTGTATAAATTATTATGATTTAAAAGGTTTATTGGTGAGAACTCATTTCACTTTCATTATAAGCTGATTCTAACAATCCTGACAACGGTAAAGTGTTTTGCTGAAACATTGTTGTAAACTCAACATAGGTTTTTATCTTCTCGTGTCAACTTCTTAATACTACGAAAAACATGTCATGACTAATACGTAATTGCTATCCGAGGGAAATGATTCTCGTATTTATAGTTTTGAAATCTACTTATTCAGATATTAAAAACTGAATTAAGTTCCCATGTTGCATCAGCATTAACCACTAGGAAGTGACTTATAATCAAATATTTAACACATGTTAACTCCAGGAGCTAGATTTTCTGGTTTAATCGAACTGAGGATGATCAACAAGAACTTCTTGCATGTGTTGTGTCGTAAATGATTTGAATACATTAATTTTGGGCTATTTTGTTACGTGGATCATTAAAAATCTTTCAAGATATTTCGTTCTTTTTCTGATCAGTATCCCGCTAAATAAAAGAATGTTTCAAATAGGAAATTACGTCAGCAGTATTTTGAAGGTTAAATACGTCTAATGCGTGTGCGTTTGTGCATTTACCTCGTATTTGTGTTAAATATCACTCATAATTGTAGATTTTAACATGAAAAAAAAGTTGGTAATGTTTGAATATGAAAATTCTTTTCTTCTAACGCCGAGTACACATAGTATTATTTTTCTGCTATCCCTGTTAAAGTAATCTTTTCGTGATGTCACAATATTCATGGCACTTTCGAATTGCTGTAGTTGCAAAATTTGGATGTCTCTCCCCCTCTGAGTTCCCAGAATACAAAATGAAATCATGAGCTTGTAAAGTGTGGAGTCAGTCATTCATTTCTCATGGAGACGGCAAGCAGTAAGTAAAGGGGCATGTCGTGCTCTACATTCACTTTTCTTTAAGCTATAGGGATAAATAAATATTTCAGTTGTTGGAAGTTCTTTACACCTCACACCATTCACAAATATCTTGTCTCCAAGAAAAATGGGAGACAAATTCGGGTTTCCACTTGTACTAGTTACTGAGTCTGCATTATTAAATGGAAACAATGCGCATCGACAAACATCTTTTTGAAAGGAAAGCATTTCTCAAGTTTCGTGGCATTGAAAACTATTATGTTGTTAGAAAATCCCATTTTATATTTTGGAATGTTTCAATTAAGTCTTAAATGAAAAGAAGTTTAATCCTCTAAATTCTTGAATGGAAAATTTCATCCCAGTGTCTTTCTACTATCGTTTAAATAATATGCTGTTTATATGTGACAAAATTCATATATTAAATATTATATCGATCGAAACAGGTATCAAAACCCTATTGTTCTTTTTCAATTTTTAATACACACAAATTCAAGATTACCTTCAAATTTCATAGATTTTGAATGCGTCAAATTCTTAAATAAAGAACGAGTGAATTAAAACAAGAGTTGAAGTTTTCTAATCTTAAAGAGCCTTGTTAGCTTATTTTCAATGAAAAATTTGCCATCGAAGTACTGAAAATTACTTCAAAATATGAAGCAGCAACGCAAAGCAGATTTCATCTTCATTATGTCCAAGGCTTTTCTTTTTCCTCCACCATTCCTTGCGTTAAGCTTTTGTTTCAATGTTATACATACATTAAAGGATTTTGGATTTTTTTGACATCTTTTAGACGAGATTCACTGCTACAGAAGAATCAATTCTTTGCAGTGACTAATAATATCTGATGATAAAGGAGACGAGCTGAAGCATGCTCATCTGAATGACAGCTAACCTTCAGCTGTGCTTCATTGAGGAAACTTGAAGGGTAACTTACTTCGAACGTGATGTGAATCCGGAGTGACTTATGCAACTTCCGGAGAAAGACAAACATGTTTGACGTCTGGGATTTGGATCTTGTCGTAAGAAATAACTTGTTATTCCGAATGTTTTTCCTTTACACCCAGGGTCAAATTCCAAGTTCATACGCACTGGTTGCAGTGCAGTAACATGAACATTAACAATGTATGTCGCTATGTATAAGGAATATTATTTTCAAATGAACTGATTTCGTAAAATATTATAAATGAAACACAATGTTTGTAATATACTGAAGTTTCTACACCTGTTTATCCCACTCTCCCCCAAGCTCGCGCATGATTGATTACACACGCACCTTATATTTATATATATATATATATACCGGGTGGCCATAATTAAACTGACAGTGCTCACAGTGTTCTGTAGCGCGATCTATTTGCGAGAATGCCGCCACATTTTGTAGGAAGATTAAACAAGACGGGGGACGAAGGATTCCGCGAAAAAATAAATTAGTTCCAAAAGTCACCGCTAGGGGAATATTTGGCGCTGTGTAATAGAAAATAGAGTGTTAACAAATGCAAATCAATACGGAAATTACCTTTTATTTTGCATTCAAATGAGGTTCAATGTGGCTGCCGTTGTTGTGGACCACATATTGCATTCTGTGCACAGTATGCACAACAGCAGAAAGTAACATGTCTGCAGGAATCTCCCGTACAGTCCGTGATATGTTATCCTTCAACGTAGCCAGGTCCTGGACCACTCCTTGATAGACCTTGGACTTAAGGTAACCCCATAGCCAGAAGTCGCATGGGGTAAGATCAGGCGACCGAGGTGGCCATACAGTTGGAAAGTAGCGGCTAATGACTCTTTCTGTTGTGAATTTCTGTCGTAGCAGCTTTTGCACCCGTACAGCAACGTGTGGAGGGGATCCATCTTGCATGAAAATGATTTCCCCCAGGCATTGTCTTTGCTGATGTGCCGGAATGACAAAGCTGTTCAACATGTGGCGATATTTCTCTCCGGTAACAGAACAGGTTTCCGGTCCTGTCGAGGTAATGTTCTCATAGAAGAATGGACCTACGACAAATTCCGCTGTGAACCCACACCAAACAGTTACCTTTGGTGAATGTAAGGGAATTTCTGTGACTGCATGTGGTGATTTGTCATCCCAAATTCGGCAGTTCTGGTTATTCACAGTTCCATACAGGTAAAAGTGGGCCTCGTCTCCCCATAAGATTTTCCACGGCCAAGCATCATCCACCTCCATTCTGGCAAGAAAGGTGAGAGCAAAAGTCAATCGCTTATCATGGTCGGGGTACAGTAACTCCTGTACACGGCTGATCTTGTACGGATAGAAGTTGATAATCTTTCGTAAGATTTTCCATACCGTACTGAAAGACATATCCATATTCCGAGCTAATCCACGAGCGCTAGAGGTGGCAGCAATATTGTCTGGTCCTCTGTCGACAATCGCTGTGGCAACTGCTTCGATTGTATCCTGTGGTACAGGTTTTCGTCCTCTGCCTGACTGAACCTTCAGAGAACCTGTTTTCTCAAACGTCGCAACCATTGCTTTTAGCCCATTAACTGACACAGGACTGTTACCTTTACGCATTTTTTTGTGCGTTCTAAAAGCACGAAGAGCGGCTGACGCGTTGCACTGGTTGAGGTAAAAGAATTTGACCAGTAACGCACGCTCGATTAAAGAAGGAGACATTGCACATAAACTTTCAATCCGATTGATTCGAAACGTAACACATTGCCTTTTAAAACCCAAGCAGCACTGTGCCAATCGATGTAACGTGAAATTTGAATAAAGAACTTCTTCTTCTGCTCAGCGTACGTGATATTGCAGATCACGAGACTTTATCGGTGTTTATGTAGATTTTACGCTTTTTTAAAAGTGTTGCCATATTGCAGTTGAACTAAATAAGAAAATGTGCATAATAAAAGGTAATTTTATTCCGTATTAATTTGCATTTGTTAACACTCTATTTTTTCTTACACAGCGCCAAATATTCCCCTAGCGGTGACTTTTGGAACTAATTTATTTTTTCGCGGAATCCTTCGTCCCCCGTCTTGTTTAATCTTCCTACAAAATGTGGCGTCATTCTCGCAAATAGATCGCGCTACAGAACACTGTGAGCACTGTCAGTTTAATTATGGCCACCCGGTATATATATATATATATATATATAATAACAGCTGAAGGTAAACAAATGTTAGTTTGTAAGTCAGCAGACACGGGGACGGGGGCTAATCTCGCGAACCGAGCATAGCAGGATATCGCGACTGGTACCAATGGACGCGGACGGACGAGACACGTGCACTGGTACCATCCTCAACTTTCAAAACTTTAAAATTTTTTAATTATAAAATTAAAACCACCGAACTCAAAAGAAGCGGACAGCAGAAGCAGATGACATTCCGGGTGGGCCAGCTCCTTTCCGTTTCGCAAATTTCCACTATTTTCATGCATGCAAAATTCAACTTTTTCGCCCACCAATCGACAAATTTTTTATTTCCATGTGTTTTACAACACTTCATCTTTAAGGATATACGCATTTTTATAAAGTTAAATGTTTTTCATTGCAAACGAAGCTTTTTCCCCAAAGCAGTTTTCCGAATTTCCCGAAATGGACAATTTTGATGGACAAATATTTCGGTTTTCTGCACCTATTAATGTCAATTTTACGATTTATCGGAATTTGCTAGCTGTACAACTTCCAAAACATACCAAATACATTTAATAAAAAAAATGTTATCATTCTAGAAAAACGTAGTTACCAAACTCACCTTTGAAATTTCCCGTGCTGATCGCCATAGTATCTTAATGTAACTGAATGTAGAGTTCGTTATTTTTCGACTTATTATTTTACTCACTAATAATTCCAGCAAGTTCGTGAAATTTTTTTATATTTAATAAGCAACTGATGAGGATTCTTCCGCCACCAATTTTGAATTCCTGAGAACTGTCTGTGGCCGTGAAAAGTTAATTTATTTTTGGGGTTATTAGATATTAATTATACTATTAATGATAATTATGATTTTTAAATTCATTGCTTAAGATTGTGGTTAGGACATTGATTAATTGTGATTTTCAAATGATGGAAACAACTCTGGTTTACACTGACAAATTAATTTATTGATTATTAACACATAAGCAATATGATACAATCCTACTAAATATTTCATCCTTCATTTGCACATTACTCACAACTTCATTACTACGAAATTAATTCACTACGACTCATATATTTAATTCATTCACTTATTATGATAACATTTTCTAAACATAATCACTCATATAACCATGTTCCATTACTACCAATATTTATTCATATATATAAGCATAATATCATATTAATTAAATTGTTTTTTTACGAATTATCGGTCATCTCCTTAAACATTTTATACTCAAATAACATCCTCATCGCGCTCTATATTAGTTATTAAGGCTACACACTGAGAAGCAATGGCAGTAATATATAAAGGAAACGTTAAAGTCGGTACCTCGAAAGATGACAGTTGGATCACTACGATGGGCAGCTGGCACTCGTAAGGACGAACTTCCTTGTACTATCATCGCACAGAACTAGGGCACTTTATTCGTCTGGTATAAGGCTCCGTCAATCATGGCAGACACTCTACACGGGACACCGGGGAACTCTCATCATCGGTTATATGACTCCTTCACTCCTTGCAGACCCTCGGCGCTCTCTTCCTAGGTATTAGGGCTCCTTTGCATGGGCCACGACTTATGCTTATATCATTGGGGTTCTTCGTACATATTTATCGGATTGACACTACTTCTATTTCAAAAACTTCTAATTAACTCTCATCATAGGTTATATGTGTCTTCCTATCTTATTTCATATTATTTTCTCTTATTAATGCTGACTACGCCTCTTACAATTTCCATTGGTCATACTATTACCATGCCATCGTCATTTGTCCGTGGTTGCCTCCTCTCAATCCCCTTTTCACCAATGCGCATCGAGGGCGGGATTTATAAATTTCTCCCACTAATGTAACTTTTTCCCATGCACCGGCATCAAGCAGGGTAGCCTGTTTTATAGCCATCATAAATTTAGTCTTCCCTTTCTTCTTTTCTTCTATTCGTTGCAACTCACTCTCTTGAACTTTTATCTTATACTTCTTGCTACAAGCACAATCTATATTTAGTTTCACTATATTGTTGGCTCTCTTACCTTCTCTTTTTATTGCCTGTCATTTTCCATGTTTCTTTCTTATATTTAGCAATTATTTTACTTCATCCCGTAATTTTCAATTCTCCTGCCCCTGGCCGTGACACTACTGTCATGTCCCTTTGACACTGTCTTTCTATTTTTTAAGCACTTTTTCGTCCATGAGATTTTCTATTTACATTCGCCTATTTCTATTTACATTGCATGTGTTTTTGGACGATACCTTCATTTTGAGTTAAATAATTTAAGTTTATTTATAAAATTCCTCATATTAGTTGTATGTAACAGGTATTTTAACACTTTTTTTTAATATTTCACAAGGTTTAAGAGAATATAATCATTCTTTCTTTGAGAATTATTATTATTATGTTCAGATATGTATAGATATCAATATAAGTTACTTTAGGCCAGCGTCTTGTATCGTAACTCCAGTCTTCCTCTGTCAATAAATACGGGTCACATACTGAGTAAACCTTTCCGGGCTGTACCTGAATGTTTAATTTAGTAATATATCTTTGTTAAGATACCGTATCTAAAGACTTTTCGTAATCTGAGAGCATTTTATTCAACAAGCTGTAAGAATGTTCATTGAACGCCATGTTAAATTATGCAATGTTTTGCCACTCCTCGCCAAACAAGAAGTAAAATCTGCAAGAGATGAGATGTGACATGCTGCGAAACACTGCCCTATTGAATGACCTACTTTTTTGTTTAAAAAGCAAAGTTTGAAAACGGAAATTTGAAATAAATTTCAAAAGCCAAAAACCAAAATTTGAAAAAGAGAATATTAAATAATTATTTCGTTTTTTAAAAATTCTAATATATTTTTAAAAGTCATTAAACAGTTTTTAATCTTTAAGAAATAAAACCATTTCATTTTAAATCGAAAAAGCAACACATCGGGTTGCCACTCAGCTAGTATATATATACAGTGGAATCTCGATCTATTATTTTTCAAGGGACCGATTGAAATGAACGATAAATGCGGGAAAACGATAGATGCGGAAACATAACAAAGCAATATGATCGTTGGGACTAGATAAAATGAACGACACAAACGGAAAAACGATGGATCCGAAAACGATCGATCGAGATTCCACTGTATATATATGTGTGTGTGTATGAGCTGTTATTTTTGAAAGTGGTATAAGTCCACCTTTAAAAAAAAAAGTGAGTTAACGAGACCCCTTCTCTTCATATTTATAATCATACATTCAATGGAGTACAATTTCCCCATAAAGAAAACAAAAGAATTTTGACTATAAAATGTTATCGCAAAAATATTTTTTTTAAAGTGGAATAAGTCCATTCCTAATAATTATAATTAAAGCAACTTGCTTATTGCAATTATTATTGATTATTACGACTTCAGTGTACACTACTAGGAAAGCGTTGTGGTATGTAAAAAGTTCTTTATAGGAACATTTGATATATCTATAGGCAGACTACATATGGCTCTCAAAGCAAAGGTAATAGGATAAGACTTGTGGAAAAAAGAAAGGATATTGCAGAAAGAGTGATGAGGAACTTGAGGATGCCGTAAAAGATCATATAAATTTTCACACCATGAAAGCAATTACACGCGTTCTAATAATCCAAACAGAAAGTACCTGAGTTCTGATTTGAACTTAAGAAAAATGTGCAACTTGTATGTCGAAAAGTACGAAGAGAACATTACAACATTTCTCAGCGAGCAAATATATAGGAGAATTTTTAAAAATAATTTTAATTTAAGTTTTCATCACCCACATAAAGATACGTGCCAAAAATGCGATTTGCTAATTATGAAAATTAAAGATGCCTTAATGAAAAAAGGAGCCTTTTAGAAGAACATAGCATAAATTTAAGTAATTCAGAACTGGCTAGAAAAACTTTAAAAGAAGATCAAAACTTACCATCAACGAACCCAGATAAATATTTCATTTTCGTTTGATCTACAAAACACCCTTTCATATCCCAAACGAAGTAATTTACATTTTACACCTGTTTATTTATATAATCTTTTTAATATAACTAAAATTATTTCTTTAAAAACTTTTATTCGTGTATTTACATGCCTTCATTTTAATTACTATATTTTACATTAAAAAATCCATTTCAGTGAAGCTAATGTCTATAAAAATATGGACTTATATTTTCTCTTGTTTTTTTTCTTATAATATGTTATTTTTGAAAGTGGTATAAGTCCATTTGGAGCTAAATAATTATTTATTTTTAAAAATAATTTTAATAATTATTATTTCATAATAAAATTTAAAAGGTGTATAGTGTTAAAAACCTGACTCGAATAGATTAACGTTTGCCAATATTTTTAAAGTAATTCAAATACACACCCTTCAATATCTCGATATAGGAAAAAAATGGACTTATACCACTTTAAAAAATAACAGCTTATTTTTATATATACAGTCGAACCTCCATATATCGAAGTAGCAAAATGCCGGAAAAAAATTCGATATATAGAAATTCCGATATATAGAATTGATCTTAGTTTTCTCATAATTCTCCTAAAACATTAAAATTAAAGCTAATTTTCGTATACGAATCTCGATTTCCAATTTATATGCGAATCACATTAAATGAAGGTTAACTAAAAAATGAATTAATGTGAAAGATTTATTGAGCACAATATACCTTTAAAAAAACAATAATCCAGACAGTGGTTACAGTGATCACAGTTACATTCTTTAAAAAAAAAACTACGAATATCTTGCTGAACAGCCAGTTTTGCGGAAAGTTCATCAAAGAAATGCTCGCATTTATTCAGTCCATTAAAAACTTTATCAGGGGTCCACGAAGTATTGTTTCAAACGCCAAAAATTGGGAGATTTTATTCTAAAGTGGAATAAAATCTCCCAATATGTCGTGAAAAAAATTTGGTTCTTACGTATTATAGCTGAAGCTTGGCAGCCTTTAACCCTTGGCGTAATATCTGTTCGCCAACACCTAACTTCACAGTGGCAACCTATTTCCTGCCCGGAAATTATAAACATTTCGAGCAGAAGCATGTTAAAATAATACAAATGTGTGGAAAACGTGGTTACTCCCAAGTTCTACGTGCCAAATAAGATATTTTTATTAAATACAAATTTTAAGGGGGTTAAAAAGGGCATAACCCCCTGCCCCCCCTCTAAAAACACTCACTGTATCTTTGTAACCATAGGGCCTAGGAAGTTGAAATTTCGTATTGTGGTTCCCCATAATCCCTAGGTGCCTTCTAAAAAATCTTTTATTTGGAAACTGTAAATTTTAAGGGGGTTAAAAAGAGCTTAACCCCCTGCCCCCTCTAAAACCACCCACTGTATCTCTGGAACCACAAGGCCTAGGAAGCTGAAATTTCCTATGGTGGTTCCTCTTAAGCTCTAGGTGCATACCAATAAATCATTTTGAACGCTCGAAATTTAAGGGGTTTTGCCCCTTAAATTTCGAGGGGCTTTGCCCTTAATTAGGGGCTTTGCCCTTAAATTTCGAACCATAGGGCCTAGGAAGTTGAAATTTCGTATGGTGGTTTCCCATAATCCCTAGGTACTTCTAAGAAATCTTTTTTTTGGAAACTGTAAATTTTAAGAGGGTTTTAAAAAGAGCTTAACCCCCTGCCCCCTCTAAAAACACCCACTGTATCTCTGGAACCACAAGGCCTAGGAAGCTGAAATTTCCTATGGTGGTTCCTCTTAAGCTCTAGGTGCATACCAATAAATCATTTTGAACGCTCGAAATTTAAGGGGTTTTGCCCCTTAAATTTCGAGGGGCTTTGCCCTTAATTAGGGGCTTTGCCCTTAATTAGGGACTTTGCCCTTAAATTTCGAACCATAGGGCCGAGGAATTTGAAATTTCGTATGGTGGTTCCCCATAATCCCTAGGTGCCTTCTAAGAAATCTTTTTTTGGAAACTGTAAATTTTAAGCGGTTAAAAGAGCTTAACCTCCTGCCCCCTTCTAAAAACACCCACTGTATCTTTGGAACCATAGGACCTAGGAAATTGAAATTTCGTATAGTGGTTCCCCATAATCCCTAGGTGACTTCTAAGAAATCTTTTTTTTTTGGAAACTGTAAATTTTAAGGGGGTTAAAAAGAGCTTAACCCCCTGCCCCCCCCCAAAAAAAATCCTACGGTATCCCTGGAACCATAAGGCCTAGGAAGCTGAAATTTTGTGTGGTGGTTCCTCTTAAGCCCTAGGGGCACACCTATAAATATCTTTTAAAGTTCGGATTTTAAGGGGTTTAGCCCTTCCCCCTAAAAAACCCACTGTATCTCTGGAACCATAAGGCCTAGGAAGCTGAAATTTTGTATGGTGGTTCCTCTTAAGTCGTAGGGGCACACTTATAAATATATTTTTAAAGTTCGGATTTTAAGGGGTTTAGCCCCCCTTCCCTCTAAAAAAACCACTGTATCTCTGGAACAATACGGCCGAAGAAGTTGAAATTTTGCATGGCGTTTCCTCTTAGGCTCTAGGTGCTGGCAAAGAAAGATGTTTAAAAAGCAACTTTTTAGGAGGTTGTAAAGTGGTTTTAAATCCCCAAAATAAAAATGAAATATCCAAAACTCGTATTTAAATTCGGATCACTGTCGTTAAATTCTGCGATGAACTCCTTATGAGAAATGACCCCACCTTACTGCTAAAGTTAATTGAAATTAAATGAACCAAATGACATAATTCATGGCACTCGTGTAATCTGTGGCGAAGCACGTGCATGAAATATACGAAAGCAGTTATTAAACATGCATCAACATTTTGAGCAGCAGCATGTTTAAAAAAGTATTTGGAAAACACATGGAAAAGTTTTAAAAAAATAAGCAGCTTATAGAGAATCTATGCTCACTTCTACCCAGACTTGGGTGTATATAATTTGAAGTGGCACTCTATTTGAATTTGAAGCAAACACAGTTTATACATGAAACAATGTTTATTGAATTCGTTGCACATATGATTGGCTTTTACAGCAATAAGCATGCGTACTACTTGTACGGAATGTATAAACACAGCTTTCAAGAACAATATATTTTTATACTCACGAACAGTAAGTCAAACCAGCAGTACTGCCACGTAAACTTCTGGCCCGCTAAGCACTAGCGCAGGATAACACTTTTTCAACCTTAACAACCTCCCCTCTTTTTTTTAATGACGCTGCGTGGTATTTATACTAAGCGCGTATGCCAAAATTAGCATATCTGAAGCAGCTTCTTTAATTCCTTCACTCAAAAGTTCGATTCTTGGGAATCGAATCTTGTGTATACCTTACAACCTGAAGAACATGATTTCGCTATAGATAATTTTAGATCTAATTAAAAATTTCATATTAAAGACAAAATAGTGAATAAACTCTTAGACAAAAAAAAGCGACGCGCCAAGAAGGGGTAATGCAAATTAGACACAAATTGATATGTATACAGGTTTCGACGGAAAATGCAAATATTTAAAGATTGGCAATCGGGATTTTAAAGTAATGGCAATCGGGAACCGTAGAACCAGTTTTCCTTTTGAATTCTGACTGTTTTGCCGCAATCTTTAATATTACATCTCCAGCTACTGGTCGATTAGAATAGGCACGCATGTTGTGAAAGTTAGGGCATACACGCTGATTGGGAAAAATTCCATGGATCTGGAAAAAAGACACTGCATCTTCTTCCTTTTGGCCTATATTACACTATCAAAGTTCTTTGACAAAGATATTTTTAAAAAGTTATTTGTATCTTTTATAACATTTATACATAAAAGAAATGCTATAACCTCAAAATACCCCTATTACACTATCAAAGTTCTTTGACAAAGATCTTTTATAAAAGTTATTTCTATCTAAGGGGGCTAAATCCCTTAAAATTCGAGCTCTTAAAAAAATTTATTGGTGTGTACCTAGGGCTTAAGGGGAAGTACCATACAAAATTTCAGCTTCCTAGACCCTATGGTTCCAGAGATACAGTGGGATGTTTTAGGGGGGAGGGGGGTTAAACCCCTTAAAATTCGAGCTCTTAAAAAATATTTATTGGTGTGTACCTAGGGCTTAAGGGGAACCACCATGCAAAATTTCAGCTTTCTAGGTCTTATGGTTCCAGAGATACTATGGGGTTTTTTTTAGAGGGGGGGTTAAGCCACTTTTAACCCCCTTAAAATTTGCATTTTTCAAAAAGATTTTTTAGTGGGCACCTAGGGCTTAAGGGGAACAACCATACGAAATTTCAACTTCCTGGGTCCTATTTCAGATTCTTCCTGGTTTCAGAGATACAATGGGTTTTTTTTTCGGTGGGGAGGGCGTGAAGCCCCATTTAAACCCCTTAATATTTGGACTTTTTAAAAATATTTCTTAGTGGGCATCTAGAGCTTAGGAGTAACCACCATGCAAAATTTCAGCATCCTAAGACTTTTCCTTTGAAAGATTTGCGTTTTTAACATATTCATTTTGAATATTTTTCGTGTATTTCTGTTTTGTCATTAGAGCGCAATTTTTAATTAGAGCTAAAACTATTTCGAATCGAAATCTTGTTCTTTATCTGCCGCGTTTTCGACACATTTGTATTTTTTTAACATGCTGTTGCTCGAAATGTTGTTTATAACATCCGGGCACCGAAATGTTTTATAAAACTTGGACGAAGAACCCAACTTTTATAAAAGTTATCTTTTATCAAAGTTGAGGTATTACACTGTCATATTTCTCGTCAAACTTCTTTTATAAAAGATCTTTGTCAAATAACTTTCATAACCTAAAAAAATAAAATCTTCAAAACGAAACTTAGAACAGGAGCGAAAAGCAATGAATGGCGAAAACAATACTATCAACAAGGATGGGGCGCATAATTGGCGCTTTATTGCCGATTTTTCGCCAAACCGCAAAGCTTCAGCTATAATACGTAAGTACCAAAAATTTCGATATATAGAAACAGTTTTTCTATGTAATGAACATGGAGATTTGCTAAGAGTTCGATATATAGAAAATTTCGATATAGGGAAGTTCGATATATGGAGGTTCGACTGTATATATATGTGTGTGTGTGTGTGTGTGTGTGTTGATTTTGGAAAAAATATCTAATTTTTTCATGTTCCCCAATGAAGTTTAAACTTTATAAATTTTAGAAAATGAGAGGTTTTATCTCACCAAAACACTAAACTTGCACGTAGGTAAAAAAAAATCCCAGCATGCAAACAATACCTTCTAAAAATTCTTCAAACTGAACACAATGCATTAGAATCGTTCAACAAGTGAAGCTAATTCTCAAGGTCGTCAAGGCAGGTCGTCAATACAGTAACTATTACAAAACGGTGCGTATAGACAAGTTTGTGTGTCTTCATTTTAACCGACAAAATATATTATTACAATATCTAGGAAAATAATTTTATTGAATGACAAACACACACACACAAAAGATAAAGAAAAAAAGAAAACTTTGGAACTGGATTTAAATCGAAATTTTTTTGATTTAGTAAGTTTTTTTTATGCTGGGATTATTATATCATCCCCACTTCGCATAAATGCAATTTTTAATTTTCCTTAGATATATACATTTCTTTCTCTCCTTGCAAACAACTTTTTTTTTTGGAAAAGCAATTGCATCTGATATCTTAAAATAATCTGACATCATATTATACATTCAAATATAATTGACTATATTTTTTTAATAAAGAACACTGTTTTTGCTTTCTAACTTATTTTTAAAAAAAAATCCTGGAAATAATTTTTGAAGTTTCAATTTTATTGATTTCGTGCTGATGATCGTTGTTTTGGATATGATGATGGAAAAACCAGCGTTTTGTGCAATTTTTTATCTTTTATGTGAATCCTATTTTTTATGTTCATACTGGAAAAGTGATTATGAAGTTAATTATAATTTCCTTAATATGAAAGAAATATTTTCGACGCAATCTCATTGTGATACTACACTGCTGGCCACTGTAAATGCAACACCCTGAAGGAAACATGCAAATAACATGAAATTTACAACATGCATTAGCGGAGGTGAGATATGCAAATGATTAGAATTTCAGCGCAGGCGCACATCACGCGCGCCTGTGGCGCCACTTCAAAGCGCTATTTAAGGCTTCGAGATTTCGACAATTTCAAGTTCGGCAATTGTGTTTTTCTTGTGGTTTTTTCAAAAAAACAATCAATTATGCCTCGTCGAAAACAGCGATCATCTTTTGATCAAGTATCCGAGTTCGACAGAGGAAGGATAGTCGCCTACCGAGATTGTGGATTGTCTTTCAGGGAAATCGGTAGTCGTGTTGGACGAAACCAAACAACTGTAATGCGGATATGTGATCGTTGGATGAAGGAGGGTACGACGGACCGGCGTGTTCGATCGCATCCACCTCAGCGCACCACTTCACGTGATGACAGGCAATTTGTGCGCATGGCAGTGACGGATCGCTCAGTCACATCACGAAGCATAGCACAGCACATGCAGTCTGTAACGCATCATCCAGTGTCTGCTCGTACCATTCGACGCCGTTTACAGCAGAGTGGTCTGTCCGCAAGACGTCCATTGCTTTGTCTACCCTTGACACAGAACCACAGATGTCTCCGCCGCCAATGGTGCGATGACAGAAGGATGTGGACGGCAGAATGGAATGAAATTGTCTTTACTGACGAGTCACGCTTCTGTCTGCAACACCACGATGGTCGCATTCGAGTCTGGAGACACCGTGAAGAGAGGATGCTGAACAGCTGCGTTATGCACCGCCCCACTGGTCCTGCACCGGGTATTATGGTATGGGGCGGTATTGGATATCCCTCTCGCACACCTCTAGTACGCATTGCCGGTACTTTAAACATCCAGCGCTACATCTCCGAGGTGTTGGAGCCAGTTTTCCTTCCTTACCTTCAGGGCTTGCCCACAGCCATATTTCAACAGGATAATGCGCGACCACTCGTGGCACGCATTGTCCAACGGTTCTTCGTCAATCGCCAGATTGAATTGCTTCCCTGGCCGCCTCGCTCTCCGGATCTTTCGCCGATAGAAAACATGTGGTCCAGGGTTGCTCTACGATTGACCCAGATTCCATTCCCAGCTGCCACAGCAGATCAACTTTGGCAACGTGTGGAAGCTGCTTGGTCTTCTGTACCCGAAGAACTCATCCAAAGTCTCTTTGAATCAATGCCGAGGCGTGTGGCAGCGGTGATCTCCAACAATGGCGGGTACTCTGGCTACTGATTTTGGCAGGAACCACACTTCACAGAAGTCTATAAATTTAATCATTTGATACTTGGTCAACATGTTATCTACAAAATAAATTTTGTTGTGATATCTCTTGTCTTTCTTGGTTTTGCAATTTGGGTGGCCAGCAGTGTATTATTTTAAACTGTGTTTAACTCCCATCATAATTAAATAAAAGTTTATGAGCCATTAAATTGAAATCAACACACTAAGCTTCCTATAAACAATGGGAATTCCTGGAATCAAACGGTTACAACTAGGACAGTTATCAATTAGTTCAAAAACAAAACAAGGAAAATTTTCACTTGTTTCTTCTTCGAGTGGAAATGTAGGATTCATGTTTATTCATTTTATTCATTTTCGATCTATAATTTAGACAGATTGATTTTCCTATCATTTGTCTGATTTTCCTATCATTTGATTGAGATGGGAATTTTCTTAAACTGGAAGATCTTACCAAACAGCGGGTAAGTTCCTCATAAATCTTATTATGATTATACACTTAAATATTTTGTATGATATCAGTGCAACTTAGTTTGAGACTTTGTCTGTCCCATGAGTGTTTAACCAAGAAGACAGCAACGAGCTAAATGATAAAAGGACATAAAACTGTTATATTAGTCAACTCTGACTGTGGAATACTTACACGATATTACTTTCAGGGATTCTTACATAGTGTATATGAGAGCATTTGTGACATCGCAAATAGTCCTTAATTGAGAGTAATGAGGAGGAAGGCAGAATTTCTCTCCAAAAGAAAGAAAATAAAATAACCCAAAGCTAAAGAGTAAGATTTCATCAAGATTATAGAAAGCGAAATACTGGTGATATATAACGTGCAATAAAAAGGACTTGCATAAATATCAAAACATAACATTGATAAGAAGGGAAAATGTAATAATGCATTGCAATCAAAATTTATATAAAAGACAATGAAAGGAAAATCCCATATCTACGCAATCTTATTTATATTGTGATACTGGGGAAAGTTTTGTTTCACACACACACACAGCCCTATTATATTGCAATGTTTTGATTACAAATAAAACATTGCAATCAAAATTTTTATAAAAGACAATGAAAGGAAAATTCCATATTTAAGCAATCTTGTTTATATTGTGATACTAGGGAAAATTTTGTTTCACACACACACAGCCCTATTATATTATACATAGTTAATATCTATAACAATATGCTTTGGTAAATAAACCAGGGATAGTACTGTAAGGACTTGTCTCAAAATAACTTTGACAGCCTTTAATATTTACATAATGCTTTTTTGGCATTTCTAGAGTAAATATAGGCTAATTTGCAAAAGATTAAAATTAAACATTATCTACAAGTCGTAGGTTCAGAATGTCATGATGAGTTGGTTGATTCTTTCCGTTCTGGACAGGCAAGCGTTCCTTCCAGGGACCTGCTATTCAGGCTCACCTATCATCTACAAAATAAACGAACTACTGCTCACTCCCGCTCGAGTGTCAACTATATCTTCAATTATTTCCTTTTTTCGGGGGAGGGGGGGACGAGTGTCGAATACGCCCTCTCCTTTACGGTTCACCTTCGAAGTTGTCCCGCGGCTCCAGCCGGTATGCCAGGCAATTTTCAGTGGATCGTCTTTGTCCGAAAAGGGGGGAGATTTCTCAAAGGAAGTTCCTTTCGTGGAAATAATCAGTGGGGCCTCTCTCCTAGACCTTTGTACGTTAAACGGTAAGGTGACCTTTCGGCGCTGATGAAACGCGATAGATACAAAGGAAGTGCGGGCTCTCTTGATAATCCACGCGTGGAATGCCAGGTCGTTAGCGAAGAATGTCGAAGTCCTTATAGTATGTAAGAAAAATTAAAGGTGCAAGATCATACATATATATATATATATATATATATATATATATATACACTGGTGAAATAAATTAAGAGAATTTGCATATTTTATCGAATTTTATGAAAAGAACTGAACTGAATGTAAAACCACTGCTTCTAGACAAAAATGCAAATCTTGTACGTCAAATACGTAAGCGTACACGTGTGTGTAGACGGAGCCAGTAGAGAAACAGGCTTTATAAGCGCGCGTAAGTTAAGACGCATTTCGTTCGCTAGCACACCTCCGCGAATTTCTTGGTGTTATTTTGCAGCAATCAGTTAATTTCAAATTGTAACAGCAAAAATGAGTAACCACCAACGTTTAGATGATGGAATGAGGTGGTGAATTGTGGGGAGGCTAGACGCAGGCCAATCTCAAGTCCAGATTTGTAGAGAGTTCACTTTAACGCCCAGCGTCGTGTGTAACTTATGGAAACAGTTCCAGGATACCGAATCCACTGAGAGAAAGCCTGGGCAAGGTCATCCAAGAGCCACGACGGCCAGAGAAGACCGCCATTTGTCGATTATAGCGAGGCGTAACAGGAGTGCTACAGCTTCTCAGCTCTCTCGTGACTTGTATGCAGTCCCAGAAACCCGTGTATCAAGGGTGACTGTTTCCAAAAGACTTCATCAGAGAGGGTTGTTTGCAAGAAGACCTGCAGTTTGCGTCCTGCTGACTTCTACGAACAGGAGAATCCGTTTATCATGGTGCAGAGAGCATGGAGATTGGAGTATGGATCAATGGGCGACCGTTCTCTTCACTGATGAGTCCCGTTTCAGCCTAAACACTGATTCTCGCCGTAGGTTCATATGGAGAGAACCAGGGACCCGCTACCTACTCTCCAATGTCCGCGAAATCGACCATTATGGTAGAGGAGGTTTAATGGTCTGGGCAGGTATCATGTTGGATGGCCGCACACCCTCTCCATGTCTTTGAAAGAGGCACTCTGACAGGTGTGAGGCATAGGGATGAGGTCTTGAAGCTCTATGTTCGCCTTTTCAGGGGTGCAGTTGGTCCTGAGTTCATTTTAATGGACGATAACGCGAGGCCACATAGAGCTCTCCTGGTCGACGAATTTCTAGAGAGTGGGGATATTCGCCGGATGGATTGGCCAGCCAGATCTCCAGACCTTAACCCTATAGAGCATGTCTGAGACGCTCTGGGGAGGGCAATTGCAACTCGCAATCCCCCTCCGAGAACCATCCAGGGAATAAAAACAGCGTTGCTGAACGATTGGGACCAATTGCCACAGGAAATGATAAACTGCCGTATTTCAAGTATGAAATCACGTTGCGAGACCTGTATATCTGTAAGAGGGGACCATACCCCCTATTAACCCATCAATTAACCCATTTTTTTGTTTATTCTGCAACCGCTGTTTCATACTTTCCGACTCCAACGAGTGTTACGCACGATTATGCGTGTGTATTACAATTATTGAATAATTATCTGTTTTGTATTGTATCAATGTATGTACATATCAAATGTCATTAAAATCGGTACAGTAGTTCTAGAGATAATTGACCAAGTCTGCAAATTCTCTTAATTTCTTACATCAGTATATATATATATATATATATATACCATACCGGCCCGGCACCGTTGGAAGGATGACCGGAACCGGCATGCCACAGAAGGGGAAGTCGTGTCGAGTGACTAAAAAACAACTCACTTTTCAAATCGGCAAATGCAAATTTATTGATATTCTGCTCGAAAGGTTACAGCGTGTTTATTAAGCAACAGAGTCACGCCAAAACCCGCTACTGGAAGCATGTTTGAGTTTTTATAGACTTTACGAGACCCTTGTCACATAACCTATTAGTCTGCAATTATTGGCTAAACCCAAGAATCTGAGACAGAGGCCACCTGTTTTCTTATATAAGTTTCACGCGAGAGATTGGGGATTTTAAGGGACGATATATTGATGACCTACTTTAGTTTTTAGGTTACGCTTAAATCCTTTCTTCTTAAAACAAAACTGCGCAATTAATTCCAACGCGTTACGCCCAATGGAATTTAAAAGAATTTAGAAATTAGTTAAGGTTTTTGGGTTTTGTATGTTATATATATATATATATATATATATATATATATATATATATATATATATATATATACAGTGGTACCTCGACTTACGAGTTTTTCGAGATACGAGCATTCTCTCGGTAGATTTTTTGCTTCGAGTTACGAGCTAAAATTCCGGTTACGAGCAAGCTTCAGATATCTCACCGCTAGTTTGAGCAGCGAATGCCATGTTACGTGCTCATCAAATAGGAACACAAGAAGCATATACTATTTACAACCTTTATGTACAATAATTATACAATTGTATACATATTATTCTGAGACTACTATCCAGTCTTAAACCGAGATTTTGACACTGAGCAATTACCATCCGGGGCGCATATTACCATTCCTTACATGAATTCATGCCATTACAGCGTTTGGCGGCTGCTGATTGGTCAGTTGAGTTTACATCGGTATTTGTGTATTTGGTGAGCTGTTGCTTATGAAATCTATTTTTCAAGAATGATGCCTATTCTTCAACAATCAAAACTTCCATCACTATATTTGAACGAAATAGAATATATTTCAAATAATAGTATCGTAGTACGCAGTAACGTTCAAAATTTAACGGATTGCAATAAATGGGTCAAGCAATTTGGCGAATTGACAAATACGCAGTGGAACTCAAGATCGTCAAATCTATCTGGTACCCGTTTTGTTTGCTCGTAAGTATTACTTTGCTATATTATTATGTTGTTTTCATTATTCAAATATAGTTTTATTTCTTATACGTTTAAAAAAATAAAATGTTTCATCTTTAATGACAAGGAGCGTTGATTATTTCAATTTTTTTATTAAGTGGCGCCATCTGTTAATGTAAAAGCAGAAGCATATGCATTCATGTATACATTAAAATGACAAGCTATTTGCATATTAAAAATTTTGACTGAAATTCTTTCATAGTTCCATGTAAGTAAGCATTTTAAATCAAAATTTTCTTTTAAAGCAAGTTGCATGATTTCTGATTATATTTATGTATTATTAAATTTTAAATTATACTGATGTGGAGGTTTGATGCGTATGAAATACAGTTAAATAGAAACTGATTGATACAACTAATTAATTGAAGCAAAACTTCTCATGCATGAATTTCATAAGAGAATATACCGAATATTTAAATGAAAGAAGTTAGGTTTTATTCTCTAAAAGTACCGAACCAAATTTTTCTATTAAATACCCAATTATTATTATTACCAACAGCCATATATTTTCCAATTTTCTTGTACTTTTAATTTTGATGTTGCTAATTTTATGTTTCTCTATCTCAAATGTAGCAAAATATTTGTTTGTCATCACAGTGCTTTTATGAAATTATCACCAAGTGTAAATAAAAGAAGTTTCTCGAAAAATTCAGGCTGCCAAGCTACAATTAAGATCAAAGTGAAATTAAACACAGCTAGTACTAAGAAAGAGGATTCTTTTGTAAAAGTAAGTAATAAAAATGTACATAATTAATGTGACTAATGAACTTTGTACTAATTATTCCATTAACTTTTTATGTGCATGACCATGTAGTTTTGCCAATAATAATTTTATTCAAAATAATTTTTAAAAAAGTTTATAAATATAATAAGGATGTCAAGTATTTATTCAATGTAAGTTATAAACTTAAAAATCACAATTGAAAATACAGTTTTTTTTTAGTGATGTGATTCAGTAGTTTACTTTAGTGATGTATTTATAAAACAAAAATTCTAAGTTATATTTATTTTCAGAAAGGACTTTTTGCTGTCATTGCAATTAATGGTGTACATAACCATAGCCTCAATACAGCAGAAGCATTGAAGAGTCTTCCTGCAAGTAACTGTAGGGAAAAATTCATTGAATATTTCAATGATGGCATGGGCATTGCTGGAGCATGCAAATACCACGAAAGAATATTACAGTTGGAAGAAAACATTACCTAGGAAGATATGGCCAACAGTAGAATCAACCCTCCTTACAGATCTGTTCACTTTTGGTATGACCAGTGGCGTCTTCAACACAGGTCCAAGAAGTGGTCAAGGTGTGATTGAGGTAAGTTATAAAAAACAATGATATAATGTTATTCTTGAAATTTCATGTTAAGTGAGAAGGAAGTTTCCTATTGAGCTCAGACTAGATATTTGTTTGTTTCAGGTAGAAATTACATTTAAGGAATTTATAGCAATGGAGGAATGTTACCATATAGAGTCCCCCCTCCCCTCACACAAACACACTTTTCATATCCACGAGCTGTCACTGTTTGTTTGTGTTGATTCACTTTGATCCCTTTGTAAAATAAGAGTTATTGAATCACCCAGACTGTCATTAATTATTTAACTCTTTAGAGCAGGGGTGGCCAACCCGTGGCACGCGTGCCACAGTGTGTCACGGCGGCGTTTCAACAGTGACACGCGGAGACTTATTGAAAAATTAAGAAATTTGAAAAAATAATAATTTGTCAAAATCTGTAAAAACCCTACTCATACGCTACTGAAATTAACAGCGCAGGAATATATGCACCTTTTTGCCTATAACAGCACACCTTTTTATATTTTTTGTATGTTGGAAAAGTTGGAAGTGGCACGCATACTATTTTTTTTTCAGATAGTGGCACTCTTCCACAAAAGGTTGGCCACCCCTGCTTTAGAGCATAGTGGTATGAAAAGCATACCATACATTCAAGCTTTTTCTGGGTTATTGCATGTTGGTATATTTTTGCTACCAATTGTTATCAAAGTTCAAATACTTCTATTTTTCAAGTATAGTTGGCGATAGTTGTCCATTTCTGCAGATGCTTTTCAAAATTCTTTCGAGACTGTCATATTGTCGCCCTTGTGTACTCGGGTCTGAATAAATTGGAATATTTTACTTAAATTGATTGTTACACAGGCTTATTTTTATTAATATCATATCAAGATAAGTTGATAAAAGGTATGCACATTTGATTTATTAATTTAATTACAATAATAATTATATTACATTGTTAAACATGAGATGGTAATAAAGCCATACCATCATGCATTTATCCAAGTATGTATATTCAAACATGCAAACTTGAAAAACATTAATATTTAAGTAGATAAACGGACAAGTTAATATAAATAATTTATTAATATGTATTGTAAAACCTCATACGTTTTCTACATTTGTAGATTTCTATAATTGTATGCAAAATGGTAAATTTCATTTCGGCATATGCTTCTACGTTATTTTTTTGTAATTATACATAATCTTTTAGAGGACATTTTGATAACAATTTCTCACTTTTTATTTATTTTCATTCCATCCATTTCATTTTCATTAAGTTTTAATGTTATATTAGTAATATGTTTTCTCAATTATGCGTTTCTTGTTCGAGGTCCCTTGAAGTACTTATAATTGAAGGTTTACTGCAATTAAAAGATTGCATAACACATTCTTCCGAAAACGTATTACTGCGTTTATTATTTTAGATGTTCTACAGTGTTGTAAAAAGAATTTAAAGATAAGAAACAATTAATCAGTGTAAAACATATGTGTATGTTCATTTGAATGTATATATGCATTAATAGCACGGTGGTATAATATGTATACCACCTCAGCACTGTAATGGTAATTACTAAAAGATTTTTCAAATAACTGTTTTCAATTTTAATGGCATCCTTTAGTTTGTAGATATAAATAATTTTATGTTTGTGCGTGAAACAAAATTTTGTGCATTAGAGTTAAACCTGAAAATTTAAGGCAGTACCTGGTGTTTTAATAAATTTATACAATTTATATTCTTTGAAACTTAAAATATTCATGATAAAATATAATAATGCTTTTTTATTTTATTTTATTTTATTTTTAGAAATTAAAAGAGAAGTTAAAAGTATATAAAAATAATGGCATTATTGTTCGATTTAGTGAAGAACCATTTGCTGTGGTGATTGTGACACCTATCATGAAAAGAGCCCATGAATTGAAATCCGCAGGTGAAATAATTTTCGTGGATTCTACTTCTTCCTGTGATCCTGAAAATCACAGTATAACATTTATGTTATGTCCGTGTGCTGCTGGTGCTGTACCAATTGCTGTCCTAATTACAAAAGGACAGACAGAAGAATCATATCGAAAAGGTTTTCAGCTTGTAAATGAAGCTTTAGAGAAGGCATTTTGCGGTAGAGGATTTCCAAATATTTTTATGACAGATGACTCTGAAGTGGAAATTAAAGCTCTGCAAAAAATTTGGCCATTTTCCAAAAATTTATTGTGCATTTTTCATGTAGCCCAATCAGTATGGAGATGGCTGTGGGAGGCAAAGCATGAAATTCCGAAAGAGCACAGGGGTATACTGATGCAATTTTTTCAGCGCATTCTATATGCTCGGACTATTGCAGAAGCTGATGAAGCATACAAAAATGCATGTGGCTATGTTGGGGCCTATCTGCCAACATATGCAAATTGGAACAAATATTTGCAATCATATTGGGAAAGAAGAATATTGTGGTGTCTGGCATATGGGAATCAGGAAGTGAAAGGCCATCACACCAACAATATTTCAGAAGTGTGTGTGCGTATTTTTAAGGATGAAGTTTTATGTCGGGTCAAAGCATACAATGTTTTGACCCTTTTAGATTTTGTAGCCACACATTTAGAGGCGCACTACGTAAACAAATTGAGAGATTTTGCTAATAATAGGTGTGCAAGTGCTCGACTATTTCTCCTTTCACTAAAAAATAAAGCCTCCATAATAAAAAAAGAAGACATAAAAATGGAAAATGAAAATACATTTTCCGTTAAAGTCAATAACGATTATTATTTAGTTAATATAAGAAGTGGTTGCTGCTCGTGTCCTTTTAGTTTATATGGTCGATTTTGCAAGCATCAATTTTCAATATTTGAACATTTTGACATTGTGACAAGCAATTTTCCACCAGTGAGACCGAAGGATAAACACGAAATAGAAGTTTTGGCTTTAGGAGAAAAGGCACCTCCTAAGGAATTTTTTGAGCCATTTCGATTTCAGATTCATGACACTCGTACTATAGAAGATATTCCTTCAACTTCTTCAGAAGAAATTTCCCAAAACATGAAACATTCTCACAAAGATGTTGAATCTACATCTTCCGGTGAAAGGCGCGAAGAACACCTTAAGGAGATTTTTGATGTTTTTTCTCAGAAAAATGAACTTTATAAATCTTCAACAAATGGGCTAAACACTTTTTTAAAAAGAATTAAAAATGTTAAGTCGACAGGAAGCTGGGAAACTTTTCTGCACACAGCTGGTAGTTACATACCTATAAAACGAAGAAGTGGTGCTGCAATTAGAGTTCAACCAACTTCTATTGCAAGACGCTCTCCCCACATTACTAAGGGTAGCAAACGTTTGCCAGCAGGACGACCAACTGGTGTGCCACCAAGTAAAAAGAGAAAACATTCCCTAGCAGCAAATATATGCCTTAATCAGCCTAATGCAAAACGGCATTAAATTATATATTTGTGAATTATAAAATTTATGCATTTGTACAATAAAGTCATTTTATTTTCAGTCTATTTTTGGTAATTTTTAGAAAAGTATTTATAATTTTTATTTTTTAAGAGTAAGGTTAAAAAACTAAAGTGTGCAAAACAGCAAAAAATATATAATTTGCATCTTGCAAGATTTTAATTAACATTTAAATTTAAAAGTAAATAAATAAAATTTTGCAGTGAAATTACTACAGAAAATGGTAATTTCTTAAAATTTTCCATGCACAAAAAATAAAGGCATTTATAGCGAAAATTTCTTTTACAAATAGCTTGTCACTTTAAATTACTTTTACATTAATAGGTGGCGCCACTTAAAAAAATATATAAAATGAAAGCAACTAAGTAATAGATTTTATCTCATTTAAAATACGCTTAGGATCAAATATTATGGAATTATCGAAATGAAAGCAACTAAGAAATATATTTTAGCATTTATCTCATTTAAAATGAGATTAGGATAAAATATTATGGCAATTACCGATGCAAACTCAAACTTGAAAAATAGATTTCATAAGCAACAGCGCACCAAATACACAAATACCGATGTAAACTCAACTGACCAATCAGCAGCCGCCAAACTCTGTAATGGCGTGAATTCATGTAAGGAATGGTAATATGCATCCGGGGCAGCTTGCTCTGCCCAAACTTGAGTGGCCCTCGGAAACTGAACAGCGCCCAACCTCTCTCGCAGAGATATAGCTTCAATTCCCTCCCCTACACTGGAACTCCCCATGGGATCTAGACGATGGGATGACCTTGGCCCTAGGATCGCAAGCTCTTCCTCTTCTACGGATTCTAAGAAAACTTTCTTCAAATTCTCTTAAAGATGAATCTGGATATTACAGCCACAGTGAACGATGCAACAATCGCCCAGCTTCCGTGTCTCACTCTTTCACTATGGAGTAGCTGGTAATAAAAGCGAAAGTGAGGAAAGCGGGTCGAAAAGGTCAAAATTCAACGAATGAGATTTAATTTTTCAGCTCAGCCTTTCTCCTCCTCTTCCATCAGCATCTTCAAGTCTGATCTCCAAGGTAAATGTTGTACATTACACTTAATAAAACAAATTCATTGCAGTACATTCTATTGTATTGCGTTTTTATACAATGTTTGTCGCTAATAAGCACATTTTTCTTATTTAAAAACATGTAACAAAAAATTGCGGTGTTTTGGGGGAGTCCGGAACGAATTAATGGCATTTCTATTCATTTCAATGGAGAAAATGGATTCGAGATACGAGTATTTCGAGTTACGATCTCCGTCATGGAACGAATTAAACTCGTAAGTCTAGGTACCACTATATATACAAGGTCTGACAAAAAAGTTCGGTTAATAGTCCTGTAACATTAACGTAGATGAAATATTAACGAAAGTTACCTTACCGTCCATCGAAATAGTCACCTCCCATAACTATGCACCGCTGACATCTGCTATACATGCTCTGGAAACTTTGCAAGAAGTCTTCTTTTGGGATGGAGTTCAAAAGCCTCATCACGTTTCGTTGGATGTCAGGAATATCGTCAAATATCTTTCCTTTCAAAGCGATTTTGAGTTGTGGGAATAGGAAGAAGTGTGGAGGATTGAGATCTGGCGAGTATGGTGGATGTTCAATTTGCACCACCCCCTTTTTTGCCAGGAACTGTTTGACGATATTGGCTGTGTGAGGGCGAACATTGTCGTGAACAAAAAACCATGAACCTTGCTGTGCATACTGGGGTCGTACCCTGCGTAGACGTTTCATGAAACGGGTCAAAATTTCAATGTACCCTTCAGTATTCATCGTCGTTCCCTCAGGTAGAAATTCCTTGTGGATAATGCTTTGACTATCAAAAAAGGTGATGAGCATCGTTTTGATACGTGATTTTTCTGCTCTGACCTTTTTCCGACGAGGTGATGCAGGAGAACGCAATTCCATGCTTTGCCGTTTCGTTTCAGGGTCGTACCTGAGACACCAGGACTCATCCTCAGTGACAATACAGTTCAAGAAGTTTGGTGTCGCATCCGCCGTTTCAACAAAATCCTGTGAAGCCTCTAAATGTGCCTGCTTGTGATTGTCATTCAAGTGATGTGGCACAAGACGACAACACGTTTTTCTCATCCCTAAATTCTGGGTAACGATTTGTAGCACGGAACATTTATTTTATTTTAAAAGTGGCATTTTTATTTGCTCGCGTGAGCAAAAGATGCGTGATGGTGTAAAAAATGTTTATCATTAATGAGTAAATTCGCGGGTGGGAAAAAGCGCGAATCTTCTTTGGAGATTAGAGCTTGGCACACAATCGAATCAGCGATGACGTTTAGTTGACGGGAATCGAAGCGATTGCGTGAGTGCGTGCCGAAAGTTTCGAGGAAGCTTGCCTTCATGCCAGTGATTACAAAAAGTAATGAAGGGTTTAATGCTTTTAATTTTTTGCTCCCTGCTCATATCTACAGGTTTCATATACTAATCATACACTCAATACTGTGCCTTTGCAAACCTTTGTGGGAATGCTACAAAACACATCAACTTGGTATTTGCTTCTTGCAACTTTTTAATGGACAAGCTGAGACATTATTATTTTTCAATATTATTTATTCAGAAATTTTAAGAAGCTGCAAATTCTCATCAGGTATTTATCATATAATTGCATAATATAATCGTCCACTATCATTTATTTTCCAGCTGTCTCGCGAAATTGTTGGATATATAATGGCTGACAGACAGGGAAATTAGAATTATAGACATACCGGTATGCGATTTGGTTCTCTAACCACTAAGGAGAATTATTTAAAAAAACTTTCTTCAAAGAGTAAAATATATATACAGGATGATTCCAAATTCATGGTACGAACTTTAAGGGTTGGTACAGGACACTGTAACAATCATTTATTATATAGGAATGTATGGGTACAAGTGACGCGTTGAGGCACAAATATGGGAAAAAGGCATGAAAGGAAAGAAAAATTATTTATTGACAGCGTCGTTGATAAGTACTATGTTTACAATAAGCGTTCCAAATTGCGTCTACCAACAGTAATACGTGCTTGGCAGCGTTGACAGTTTCAAAATGCCAGATATTTCACTCACGGGTGCAGCAGCAACGGATATTCAAGCGACGAGATCCTCAACAGAGCCAACTGGAGTCGCATAAACGGGACTCCTCAGATGTCCCCATAAGAAGTTATCCACGCTCGATAAATCAGGAGATCTAGGGGGCTCAGGGACTGTTCGAGCAATCCCAATACATCGTACCCTAATAGTGGCATCCAGGTAATTGTGCACAATAGTGCTGAAAAGGGCTGGTGCCCCATCATGCTGAAACCCCAGTCGGTCAGGAATACGTCTTTGAGCAGCTCTGCCGTTACCATTTGCACGGCCTTACATTTTTCGGCGTACGTAAAATCTCCCATCATGGACGACAGCACAATTGAGAATGACGTGTTCCCGCAGATGCATAATGCTGCTCTCTACCAGCAATAAAATGTACCAATTTTCATTCCTTTCGTGCCTCTTTCCTGCGTTTGGGCCTCAACGCGGCACTTGGGCACATACATTCCTATACAATAAATGATTGTTACGATGTCCTGTACTAATCCTTAAAATTTGTACCATGAATTTGGAATCACCCTGTATTTTCTTGATTCTATAGAAGTATTTTACTCTCCAACTCTTCGATGCTTTGACCCTGTTTTATTATTCAGTCTGCACGGTATACAGACCATTACTGCTTTTCCTGCTCATCATTTATTACGTTAATATGCTCACCGAACCTTCGGTTGTTGATGATGTGAATTGAATGCTTTTGAAATTCTAGCTTCAAATATATTTTTAGTGCCATTAAGTCTTGATCCTATCGGCTTTGAGGAAGTATTCATAATTAGTTGAACATCAGTGTAATGAACTTCTGTGTAAACTATTTCTCTTCCAGTCTGTACAGTTGTTTGTCCAAAATAAAGTAACCTCCAACTAAGGCCGTCTGCACACGGAGCAACTCAAAAGAAACTGATAACCGACTCAAATCACAAACCAGTCCGTGATGAGTCGCAACCTATGTAATTGAATGGAGCCACGCACACGGCGCAACTGGTTACAAACCCGTCAGCAACGCGTTTGTAATCAGTCGCAGGCAACTCAACGTGTCGAGTCGCTAGAAACTTCAGTCGCCAGTTTCTCTTGCGTTGTGCGTGTCATTACACAATCTATGTTACAGCCGCTCTTTTGGCAAGCTGACATATGACGTACACGAGTCACGTGACTTCTGCCTAGCGATGAAATGAAATTCTAACGTTTTTTGTTGTATGGAATACAGCTCAGCTCATATTCAAAATATTAGAATAATAAAGTAATAAGAAAGAAATTATATTCCATTTATTTATTTTTTATACTAAGTAAATGCAATAAAATTTCAATTAATCTTTTTTTCAATTAATCTTTTCAAAAATGATATTAATTTTAAGATAATAAATAAGTTTAATCAACAATATGTTCTTAATAAAAATATCGTTTGCATATTTGCATTAAAAGACTTTAAATTACCAAACGATATTTTCAATTTGTAAAAAAATGTAATTATTCTAATATTTTGAATATAAGCTGTATGTGCGCTCATATGTGCGCCCATATCTCAATTAATTTCTGATAATAATTTAACTAAAAAATGAACGATCAACAAATTAATATCAAATTAGTAGGTGAAGTGGTAAAATATCCAGTTCTATACAACTTCAAACTTCCAGGATACTCAAGAAAGGATGAAACGGAAAAGGCGTGGAAAGAAATTTCAAAAGAATTACTAATGCCAAGTATAATTTTTTTATTTCAATTTAGAATGAGTACAATTAAAATAAATCAATAGCATACTTCCATTGCCAGGGCAGAGATGCTTTAGGGGTAAGAAAATAGTTAGCTAAGTAATTCCTGAGAAGGTTTGCAGGAGAATTTCTGTTTATTGTAATGTTTTGAGGTGAAGGTTGTACTGCGTCGTCGTTATTTGTTTCTTCACAATCTGTAGAATAGGTAGCTGTAAAATGAACCCCCTCTTGCTGCCGTACATAATTGTGAAGGACACAAGCTGCTTTTATGACGAAATTCACATTTTCAGGATGCCGGATACGAATAGGGCCATTCAAAACAGCGAACTTTTCGCATGCCATCCCAAAAACACATTCAATGGTTTTACGTCCACGGCTCAACCTGTAGTTGAATATTCTTTTCACATCATCTAAAATTCGTCGAGGGTAAGGTCTCATTAAATATCGTGACAGCGGGAATGCCTCGTCACCAATAAAGTAATAAGGAAAGGGGTGACCATTCTCATCATATGTCAATGTTGAAGGGGGAGGGATATTAAGTCAACCATGTTTGATCCAATATTTCATTGCTGAGGCACGGAATATGCCTCCATCGCTGTTCCTTCCAGCATAACCGGTTTGATCATAGTAAATAAACCATCGGCGTCGCAGCACGCCATTAACACTATCGAATGATACGATTTGTAATTGAAATTAGCAGAACCACTGTTTGCAAATTTCTCGATCCTGACATGTTTGCTGTCTAATACTCCTATACAGTTTGGAACATTCCAGAGAGTTTCAAACCGTTTTGCTATTGATTCCCACTGCTCTCTGTTTGGTACTTGCATGTATAGCTCTTCCAACTCTTGCCATATTACTTTTGATGTAACCGCCACAATTCCACCCACTGTAGTCTCCCCTCTAGCAAAATAAAGCGCAATAGAGGCAAATGTTGAACCAGTACCCAAATATCTGTAACATAAATAATTAAACATATTAATATATTTGTAAGATTGACATTAATTTAATTAGAAGATGAATAAAACTAGTGGGTCCTAAATCCCCCCATATAAGACAAGAGTCTCGAAATTAAATACTTGTCAACGATTTATTCTAAGTTGAACACATGGTTTCTACTTTGAAGTTTCTATTTTAGTCAATTTTTTGTTTAATGATCTGCTTCACACGCAATTCAAAATCTCGAGTAAAATACGAAAAAAAAAGTAGGTCACGCCGGAACCAGCGTGCGCGATCCTAAAAGAATATGGAGGGTCGAAGGTCATAATTCACGGAGAGAACAAATTAGTCATCCATGGCTTCGGTTGCACTTGACTCGCGTATATGCTCAAATTGTTTTGATTTTAATCATGGTATTTTTTCTCTCTCTGCTGTAATCTCCGCTCTAATGTAAACTTTTCATCTCTCTAGCGGCAGAATGTAAAAAAAGGTGGAAGAATCTTCGTACAGTTTTTGTTCGAAACACGAAAGCCACGAAAAGTGGTGCAGGTGCGAAGCCGAAGAAGGCATATTATCTTTTGTAAGCTATGAAATTCCCTATTCCAAATATTAAGACATTAGGGGGCTCTTCAGGAAATCTACCCAACCCACCACACCAGGAAGACGATGAGGAATTCGAGGAAATTGACTATGAAAATAACGCCACAGAGGGATCACAACTACTTTCATCATCTCAAAAGTTGACACTCCCGTGTTCAACCATGTCACCGCCACCAGTTGCCCCTCCACTAACCTCAACTTCAGATATGTGTAAAAAACAGTCGCCAAGAGCAACACAAAATAAGCTTGCAATGAAAAACCATGAAGTAGACAAAGCGTTTATCGAATACTTGCTGAGCAAAAAATCCAAAAGTAGCTCTTCTGACTGTACCCAGGACTCAAAAACAGAAGGGTTGAAAATGTTCCTGCTTAGTATGCTTCCAGATCTTTTAACAATGACAGATGAACAAGTACGACGATTTAAGCGCAAGGCTTTAGATTCTATTGATGAAATCCTGTCAATCCATCCTATAATATCTCAGCAACTATCTTTTTCATCCAGATCTTCAACCCCTGCATCACAATCTCAACTCATATCTCAACCTGAACATCAGTCAGAAGCAACTTGTGAGACACCACAACTCAGCACACTTGAAGTAAGGGGTGCAACCACTGGAGCAGGAAGCAACATAGTTACAAGTGCAAAAGGGTACTACGTAGCATTTGAAGCCTTGAACGACTTATGTCAACAGTAATTTCTATTTTTCAATTATTTAATTGATTAGAAATAATTTCAATAATAATTTCGTAGTATTTTTTAGCAATTCTAGATATTGAAAGTGAAAATGAGTGAAAAAGTTGTCGGACTCAACACGGAATCGAACCCAGGACCTCTCGTTTTAGCTATATTAAGTATTTTTCTCTCTATATTAAGTTGATGTACTTATACAATAATGTACCTGATCGAGTTTATTTTAATAAAAACAATTTTCTTACCCGAGAGTGATTAATATCCGTTCCTCAGCATACACACATTCCCTCATGTTTGAATTTTGTCTGTTTAGTGCAGGAGAAATCAGTTGTACTAATTCTGAATAACTGTCTTTAGACATACGATAGAAACATAGAAATTTTGCATCCGGAATTTGTAGTTCTTTTGCAGCATCAAATAATCGGTAGTTAAAATTTCTTTCAATATATGGATGAACCCAAAATTTCCTTCGTATTCTATTTCTTCTGTAACGATAATAGTAATAAAGCAACACTGATTCATCATTGGAATCATCACTACAATCATTATCCATGGTAGCCCGGAATAATGATGTTCTTCCTTCCATGACAGGTCGCAAACTATTGATTTGAATCACTTTTGAGTCGGCCCGTGTACGGAGCCGCGTCACTAACGAGTTTGCAACCGATAAGCAATTTCAGTCTCTAACCAGTTGAGTTTCTTTTGAGTCGCTCCGTGTGCGGACGGCCTAAGTTGAAAGAATAGTAGAAATCCAGGCAGTTCAAATGCATCTTTTCTTAATGTGCCCTCTTTTACAAAATGTTTCTTTTCTGGCTGAGAGTTCTTGTTTAAAAAAAAAAGTCTGTGAAACCAGCTAATCGAGCTCGGAGAGTGGATTAAAAATTATTACTTAAGTCGTCCAGGAGATATTTCTTCAGTGGTTCCGGCTATTAGCGGTTAAAATTTACTTTCTGTCCCTTGATATATTGTTGAGTGCGCTCTATAGTTTTTGCATTTAAAGGCTTGTTTAAAAGCAACATCTCTTTTTTTTATCAATAACGATCAATCAGCAAATTTTCATATCTATTTTCGAAGTGGAATAGTTTGTAGATTTCAGCTTCCGGGAGCTAAATGTTAAAAATTTCTCCTCAAGCTTTAGAGCGTTTTTAGTTTTCAACTAAATAAACTTGCATCTTGAAATCCAATAATAAATTTGATAGAATTGACGAGATATATCATCTGTTTGTCTTGGTCCATAATCACATAGTATCATAGTAGAAGTATATTTGAAGATGTTCAAATTCACAGTTTACAGAGCATCAAAAAAAAAGCATTGTTTTCAATATTGTCACAAGTGCATCAGGAGTTCCTATTGTTTAAAAGTACACAATACCAAATACAGGGGTAAGTATTCTATTGGACCTAAATATATATATATATATATATATGCTTATCAGTACAGATTCTATAATACTAGGGTAAAAATCTTTTTGCCTTGTATTTAGCGCAATTTTTAGCTTTTTAACAGATTAATCATCGGATCTGATTATTTTGGTGTATAATTGATTTACCCAAAGAAAATTAAATGAAAAATGACTGAAAAGCAGAGGTTTCATAAAATTACCTTATCGAAAAAATTTCCTTCTGAGGTTAGGAAAATACCTACATAACAGAAATTTTTTAGTGTCCATGGTAAAAAATTTAAAAGAGTTCGAAATATTAACAGTTGTTCCGTCCTCCCCCCCCGTAAAAAACCCTCACAGACACACACACATATAATATTAAAAGGCATACAGTTAACATACCACGATATAAGAAAACGCATGCAACGGAAATATGCACATATAATAGCATAAAACATATGCACATATTATATAACAAATTTCTCTGTTGTATGTGTTCAAAAGCATACACATATTATAAAACAAATGACATCATAAATAATGTAATCAAATTCATCCTCCTTTGTGAATTTTAGAAATAGCTTCTAAATATAAAAGAGCTTTTAAGGAATTTTATAGAAAAATCAAGGTAATCTCTGTTTTTATGATTCTTCAGGAATGGTAATCTCGCCAAATATGAGAGTTAGCGCCAAATTGGCGATGGATTTGGTGACGTATTTTGGTCGCCAAATTTGGCGATATGGCCCCAAATGGTTGCCAACCTTCTAGATCTTTCTCGTATGTTCTTGAACTATCTAGCTGTTGACCGATAGAGGGAGCTTTGTAAGTCTATAAATATACCTGAGATTGTCTTTGGAAATCAGTTTTCTTTTCTGCTGAGAATTTAATGTATTGAAAGCGCGTTAGGCGAGTATTGTATTGAAGACTCATGTTATGTTTTTAGAGTTTTCTGCTGTATAGAAGACAGTTGTTACTTGTTTTCTGTTTGAAATTTGTGTATGCGCCTGAAGAATTTACAGAATAATAAATTTTATTTTGTGCACTTTCTAAAGAGAATTTATTCAATCACATCGAACCCAGAAAAATGGAACATTTTGGTGTCAGTGGTGTAGGGATTGAATGCCTATTACAAGATCGATGGCTGAACAGCCTGGTGCAACTCAAGCTTTGGAAGATAAATTCCAACAGATTATTGCTGCGATGACGGCTATGCAAAACAACATTGCGACAGAGATAAAAGAAATATCTACAGGTCAAGAAGAGATGAAATCCACTCAAGAAGCGGTAAAGAAAGTAATGTCTGCAGGTCAAGAAGAGATGAAAGCGATTCAAGAAGAGATAAAGAAGGAAATGTCGGCTGGTCGGGAAGAATTAAAGTGTGAAAATATAACTACCGTGAATGAAAGAGTGGAAGAAATGGAAGAGAAATTTAAAGAAAAATTCCTGAATGTGGAACACAAATTTAATATATTTGAAGCAAATATTGGCGTTATAAAAAAATTTGGAGGAGAAATTTGGCAACAAATTTGAAACTATGGAAGAAAAATTTGGCGATATAAAAGAAAATTTAGAGGGAAAATTTACCGACGTTTCAAGAAAAGTACAGATTTTAGATCAGAAATTGTCAAATATTTATGCTACTGAAGTTTCTAACTGCATATCTGTAACCTCCCAGCCACCCATTAAGCTGTCAACCTATGATGGAAAATCTTCTTGGCAAGTTTACAAAACTTAATTCTCGATTGTGGCGAACGCCAGCGGATGGGATTCTGTAACAAAAGCGAGTCAATTGGCTGCATCCCTCAGAGCTGAAGCGGCGGATATTTTACAGACAATCCCAGAAGAGCAGCGATTAGACTCTGGCGCACTTTCAAGTGCTTTGGAGTTACGCTTTGGCGAGAAGTGTTTGAAAGACTATAACTGGCTCCAGCTCAAATCTCACCAACAGAAGCCAAATGAATCACTACAAGAACTTGCAATAGACGTCGAAAGGCTCTCCCATCTCGCTTAGTCAGATTGCCCTGCGGAAGTACGGGAAAATCGTGCTTTACAATATTTTATCGATGGAATTCACGACTTTGAAATACAGAAGGCACTTTGAAATACGAATGGCGGACGTTAAAGATCTGAAGTCCGCCTTCGTCTATGCCATGAAGTTTGAAGCAGCCCAACAAGATTCACAGAAACCTAGCCATTCTATTAGGGTTGTGAACGTTACAGAATCTCCCGAACGTACAGTAGAGGAGTTGCGGCGGCGAAGGCCACACCCGCAGAAACTGCCACTTGCGCCACAACTCGGGAGCCAAGAACACTCCGAAGAAACAGGAGCAGGAAAACTAGAGTCTGGCCATCTCGAGGGGCGGAGGTTGCCGGAGATTAAAAGGCCTCAGTTCAAAGTACTACAAATTTCTTCCACGAGCTGCGACGATCACGTACTTTTCGTCTTAGGACATGCTAACAGACTTCCCTGCCGCATGATCATCGACACAGGAGCCAATGTGACTGTAATAAACAGGATGTGAATATACGAATCTCGAGGCAGTTAGGTAACGGGTAGGGACCACCCAACAAGAAAACAGAGAGGCTAGAACACAAAGCCTAGGGACGCCGGCAGGTCGCCATCATAAAACTTCATAACATTAAAATGTCAGGCGATCATAAATCGGGTCAGAAGTCAAGAGAGGGGTCAGCCGTGCCTGGGAATATATCCCAGACGGAACGGACGCCAATGTTAATTAAAAATGCAAGTAGGAGATTAGACACGACCAATGCAAGATGGGGCCGGGGAGCTAAAGAGACCGCCCCTGCACACGATAGGAGAAAGTTGGAGCAGAGAATGAGAGACCAATAGACCCCGCAGCCAGTAAAAAAAAGAGGAAAGACATTATATATACTATGTGGGGGCATTTTTAGAAGAGAGCCATTTTTTTACAATGTAAAAAGAGAAAATAACTTGCTGAGGGCCGTCGAGAGAGCCAATCCTACGAAAGACGTTAAGAAAGGACCAAGCTACATCTAGAGCATCAAGCGAACGTGATCCTTGCCGTAAGCCTCATCGAAGAAGAGCCGCAAGCGAGCCGTAATCCTTGATATAAGCCTTATAGAAGCCGAGACAACTCCAAAGCAAGCTGACCATCACAGCAATCAATTAATAACGCCTACCGCTGCTGAAGAGACAACTCCAAAGCAAGCTGACCATCACAGCAATCAATTAATAACGCCTACCGCCGCTGAAGAGACCACTCCAAAGCGAGCTGACCGCCGGATCTCCAACGTGCAACAAAGAACTGTACCTAGACAGTAATTGTGAAATTTCTCATAGAGACTCATCGAGAACTGTGCTGGAACACGTGGGACCACGCTCCAATAACGTTATACATACTGAACTTAGTGTGAAAAATATCAGATTTCCTAGACGAGTGTGACCTTCGGAGTCAAGCATCTCATGGGTGAGCAATTTTGAGAATCATAATTATTCACATCCCTAATATTACATGTGTGCTTCTTGCCCGTAAAGGGTCGGCCTGTATTAAGTTCTATTGAATGTTGCAAGTCAGATTATTAATAATTCATGCATATGTTTATAATATAATGCGATAAGTGGAAGCCTACTGATAAATGCTTTAACGAATTCAGCATAATGCTATTCAATGTAATTGTATATATAATATATGTAAATAAATCCTGTATATACACTGCTGGCCAATGTAAATGCAACACCCTGAAGGAAACATGCAAATAACATGAAATTTACAACATGCATTAGCGGAGGTGAGATATGCAAATGATTAGAATTTCAGTGCAGACGCACATCAAGCGCGCCTGTGGCGGCACTTCAAAGCGCTATTTAAGGCTTGGAGATTTCAACGATTTCAAGTTCGGCAATTGTGTTTTTCTTGTGGTTTTTTCAAAAAAACGATCAATTATGCCTCGTAGAAAACAGCGATCATCTTTTGATCAAGTATCCGAGTTCGACAGAGGAAGGATAGTGGCCTACCGAGATTGTGGATTGTCTTTCAGAGAAATCGGTAGTCGTGTTGGACGAAATCAAACAACTGTAATGCGGATATGTGATCGTTGGATGAAGGAGGGTACGACGGACCGGCGTGTTCGATCGCATCCACCTCAGCGCACCACTTCACGTGATGACAGGCAAATTGTGCGCATGGCAGTGACGGATCGCTCAGTCACATCACGAAGCATAGCACAGAACATGCAGTCTGTAACGCATCATCCAGTGTCTGCGCGTACCATTCGACGCTGTTTATAGCAGAGTGGTCTGTCCGCAAGACGTCCATTGCTTTGTCTTACCCTTGACGCAGAACCACAGACGTCTCTGCCGCCAATGGTGCGATGACAGAAGGATGTGGATGGCAGAATGGAATGAAATTGTCTTTACTGACGAGTCACGCTTCTGTCTGCAACACCACACGTGGCCACTAATGCGCGACCACACGTGGCACGCATTGTCCAACGGTTCTTCGTCAATCACCAGATTGAATTGCTTCCCTGGCCGCCTCGCTCTCCGGATCTTTCGCCGATAGAAAACATGTGGTCCACAGTTGCTGTACGATTGACCCAGATTCCATCCCCAGCTGCCACAGCAGATTAACTTTGGCAACGTGTGGAAGCTGCTTGGTCTGCTGTACCCCAAGAACTCATCCAAAGTCTCTTTGAATCAATGCCGAGGCGTGTGGCAGCAGTGATCTCCAACAATGGCGGCTACTCTGGCTACTGATTTTGGCAGGAACCACACTTCACAGAAGTCTATAAATTTAATCATTTGATACTTGGTTAACATGTTATCTACAAAATAAATTTTGTTGTGATATCTCTTGTTTTTCGTGGTGTTGCAATTTGGGTGGCCAGCAGTGTATGTATAATTATTGTGTGTTTCATGAGAGTTGTACCCATTCATTTAGCACGATCACAGCCTAATAATTCCAACTGGAGTTATTATAATTGGTGCCGTCCAGTTTCACTGTTTTAGTGAGGACAAGGTTATTGCGGTATAAATTTATTGTGTATGATTAGTATATTATTGTGTATTATTATATTATTGTAGGAAATCATAGTGTCAAATTTTGTGAGGAATATTTATGTGTGTATAGGTTAAAATTCGGGACAACTCTCAGCGTAAATTTCCAATTCTGATATTTATAAGTGAAAAGTATTTAGTGAAGTGTTATATGGTATTATTATATATTATACTGTTATAGGGTATTGATAGACGTAACGTAAAACTGTGTTATGTATAAGGTGCTAGGGATTTTAAAATTAGAATTTAATTGACCAATATAACCATGGCGCGAGAAAGTAAAACAAATAACCGTCAGGAAGATCCCGTAGTGGAAACAATTCTTAGGCGCGAGAACACAGGTAGTGAAAATAACACGATTGGCGAATAACGGTCATACCCGTTACTCCATTACCCCGACCCGCTACCTAGCGGGAAGGAAAACGAATCAGTAGAATTTTTCAAACAACAATTTGGAGAAATTGCGAGTTTGACAAGATGGAAAAATATGCAGAAAGCAATTTTAGCCAAATCAATACTGTGCGACAGAGCAGCGGAATTTTTACAGGGCAACGCGACTCTCCAAAACGCAAAAGAATTCAACACAGTAGTAGAGATCCTACGTAACAAATTCCAACCGGGCCCAACTAGGATGCAAAAACAATGGCGATTCCAAAGCATAGTATTTACACCATCCTAAACATATGACGAGATTGCGCAAGAGATAGAAAATTAGGAAATGACTATTTAGGAATCACTGAAACATCAGCGGAGGAAACAAAACGTTTAGCGAACGAGATTAAATTAGCAAAATTCATGGAAATAATTCCGGGGGAAATTAAAACGGAGTTAAGAAAAGAAAATATATTAGAATTCGACGAGGCAATCAAACGGGCTAGAGAACTAAGTATAATTTACGACGAGCAAAGCAACACGGTCAATACAGTACGCCTGCGAACACAATTAAACAAAACACAGGAGGAACAGGTTGACGTCAAAGAATTAAAAACCCAGATAGCGGAATTACAAAAAACCGTTAATAACTTAGCCAAACAAAAAATTCAGTGTAATTGGTGTCTAAGAATAGGGCATAGCATAGAAGAATGCCGAAAGAGGCTGAAAACAATTAATGACACGAATAGAAATGTAGGACACGATATGAGTAGACCAAATTACCCAACTACACAGCAAACACCCCGGCAAAATTTCGCAGCTAACCAAACCGCGGCAAGCAGAAACGGGTATGGGTACGGTATGGACCAAAATGATTACAGGGAAAGTCCCACAGAGAGACAAAACTTTAATAGCAGAAGAGCTAACAATTTCAGAGGCAGTAGTAATTGGTATAGGGGTAGAGGAACGAACAGGAGTAGACAAAACACTTATTCAAATCATTTAAACTAATACAGGGGCCTCACCAAGTAAGGAAGCAAAACTCATACAATAGTAAATATACAAATAGGTTTTGGGAGAGACCCCACAATACTTCCTATAAACGTGTAGGGCATTATACGCAGGGATACGAAAATTACAAATGGCGGAACTTCAGGGATAATGACAGACAGGGATACGTCAGGCAAATAAGTTATAATCGACCAGTTTGGCAGAACGAACGACCAAAATATAGACACAAAAAGTGCGAACGACAAGGGGTAAACAATAAAAATTACAGACACATCAACGGTAGAAATTACACAACGCAATACAGACGTAACAGAGACAATATAAGAGACAGGTGGGATACACGGCAATACACATACAGGTCGATAAACAACATATCTCTCACAGAAAATCAACTGCCCATAATCGAAATTCAAATCGCGAAAACGTTCGACTACGCGTTACTGGACAGCGGATCAACCATTTCTTTAATTTCCCATTAAATGTTCGAGAAATTAAAAAACAAAATAAAAGTAACATATTTATCGCGTCAGGTAAAATTACAGTTGAAAACCACCGTACTAGTCCACGCACGCAATGTCAGATATTCACAAGTTTCCGAGCGGTTTATTCTTTCAATCTCCGAGTATGGAGTAGTCGATATTGTAAAAAATCACCCGCGTAAGTTAATGGGGCGATATCCTTTTTGGGTTCCACATGCAGTGAGGGTGTTGACTCGGTTTCACAAGATTGTTTTCAAATTGAACATTCAAAACTTTAAACAAACATTTTTTATTTAAATTTAACAAATTCACAAGAACACCAAAGCACTATTACAACCTCTTCTCACCGAGTATATCGTATATCTCTCGACTCTGCAATATCTATCGAAATTGCCACACCAGTACTTGTAACGTAACCTAAAAATAAAATGAAAACCAAGCATGCAAATGACATTACGTCACACTGAAAAATAGTAATTTATATGAATTCCGGCATGTGGGATAAAATATAACAATTATCACACAATATTGGTGAAACGTGCAAAGCTCAACTTTTCTCGCGGGCACGTTTCCTGGACGTTACAACAATCTTTCACGAAAGAAAGAATATCATTTTGTAAATGCGTGGCAATTAATATAAAAGTCGGTAATAAACTATGCAAAACAACCCTATACGTTACAAACACGGAAATGGATACCTCATACCAAATATTACTAGGAATAGATTTCATGCACAACCACAAAGCGATAGTAGACATGAATACAAGAAAATTAAAATTACAGTTTCATGAAATACCCATTTTAAATGAAAAAGACGCAAACGCGAATAGAGGAAAATGTGGCAAACAGACGACAAGTCTTAAACACAACTTTGCACGTTTAATAAACAAAATTGCTATTCAACCCAATGACGTAGAGGTGATGAGATTAAAATTGGATCAGGATTCTGAAGATGGGACGAATATTTATTTATATAACTTAACACGCAGTATGATACCGTTAGTCGAAGAATCGATATGCACGATTAAAAAAAAACAATATACAAATATGGGTGCAAAATTCAACTAACGAAACAATTGTATTAAATAAAGACATGCGAGTGGGGAAAGTTACTACAGAATTTCAGATAGAGGAAAAAAAGGACACAAAGGTCATACCAGGACAGCAAATAAGAAACATAAATAACATTAAATTAATGGATAAGACAGAAATACTTAAACGTAGGAAGCAGGAGCTTAATGAAACGGACTTTGATGTCCAACACTTAAACCCACAATTACAACGTGAAGTAATCAAACTTTTAATGAACAATTATGAGGTATTTTCTAAAAGCTACAAGACATTGGGATGTACAAACGCAGTGACCCCAGAACTAAAATTGAAACATAATTTCGGAATGTAATGTAAGCCTTATACAACACCGCGTAATTTGGTACAGATATTAAAAACGGAAAGACAGGACTTATTAGACGCGCAACTGATAGAACCTTCGACTTCCGAATACACATTCCCTGTATTACTGATAAAAAAACCGTCCAATCACCCAGAGAAACCACCAAAATACCGTCTTGCAATCGATTTCCGTTTATTAAATCGAATAACTGAATTATATACTGTATTTATACCGCGTATCAAGGAGATAACACAAAAAGTGGCAGGATTCAAATTGTACTCAGTAGTAGACTTAAAATCAGCTGTTTTTCAAATATTACTTCCAGAAGAGTTAAGAAAATACTGCTCTTTTTGCACCGAATTTGGAAATTATCAAATATCTAGGTTAGCATTCGGGTTAAAGAATTCGGGAGCGTACTTCTGTCAATTAATGAATACAGTCATGAAAGGACTTGACGCAGAAGATATTCACTTTTATCTAGATGATATTATTATTGCAGCAAACAGTCAGTGCGAGTTGAAACGTAAATTACAATTATTATTTCAACGTCTAAAAAATTACAACTTAACTTTAGACCCCGCAAAATTACAATTATTCAAGAAAGACATCACATTCTTAGGATTTAAAATAAATCAACAGGGAATACAACCCGCGGATAAAAGCATAAAAAAAATAAAGAAATTTCCCAGACCAAAAACGGTAAAACAAACAAAATAATTTCTCGGGTTAGCAAACTATTTTAGACATTTAATCCACGACTACGCGAACATTACAGAGCCACTAGTGAAGCTCACAAGCAAAAAAAAACAAATTCACATGGACCGACGAGGTGGAAAAAGCAATTTACACGAATACAGTCACAAATTTTAAGTCGCTCACAAGTACACAAACCCGATGAACACAAACAATACTATTTAAACAAAGATGCGTCGGGAAAAGCAATCTGCTCAATTTTGTCACAAAAAATGAAAAGGGATTTTTAATACCGATTGAATTTTATTCTCGAAAATTAAAAGACGCCGAAGTTAGGTACCCAGCGGTCAAAACGGAACTGCTAGCCATATACGAGGGAATAAGGCATTTCAAGGAATATTTGTACGGGACACACTTCACGTTATTATCAGACGCTAAGGCTCTACAATATCATCTTAAATTGGATAAGCAGTCAGATATAACAGCAAGGTGGCTTTTGGAACTGAGTACATTTTACTTCGAATTTCAACACATCGAAGGTCAGCTCAACCCCGCGGACTATCTGTCACGACACGTGCTTAATACACTGCTGGCCACTGTAAACGCAACACCCTGAAGGAAACATGCAAATAATATGAAATTTACAACATGCATTAGCGGAGGTGAGATATGCAAATGATTAGAATTTCAGCGCAGACGCACATCACGCGCGCCTGTGGCGGCACTTCTAAGCACTATTTAAGGCTTGGAGATTTCGGCGATTTCAAGTTCGGCAATTGTGTTTTTCTTGTGGTTTTTTCAAAAAAACGATCAATTATGCATCGTCGAAAACAGCGATCATCTTTTGATCAAGTATCCGAGTTCGACAGAGGAAGGATAGTGGCCTACCGAGATTGTGTATTATCTTTCAGGGAAATCGGTAGTCGTGTTGGACGAAACCAAGTAATGCGGATATGTGATCGTTGGATGCAGGAGGGTACGACGGACCGGCGTGTTCGATCGCATCCACCTCAGCGCACCACTTCACGTGATAACAGGCAAATTGTGCGCATGGTAGTGACGGATCGCTCAGTCACATCACGAACCATAGCACAGCACATGCAGTTTGTAACGCATCATCCAGTGTCTGCGCGTACCCTTCGACGCCGTTTACAGCAGAGTGGTCTGTCCGCAAGACGTCCATTCTTTGTCTATCCTTGACGCAGAACCACAGACGTCTCCGCCGCCAATGGTACGATGACAGAAGGATTTGGGCGGCAGAATGGAATGAAATTGTCTTTACTGACGAGTCACGCTTCTGTCTGCAACACCACGATCGTCGCATTCGAGTCTGGAGACACCATGAAGAGAGGATGCTGAACAGCTGCGTTATGCACAGCCACACTGGTCCTGCACCGGGTATTATGGTATGGGGCGGTATTGGATATCACTCTCGCACACCTCTAGTACGCATTGCCAGTACTTTAAACTGCCAGCGCTACATCTCCGAGGTGTTGGAGCCAGTTTTCCTTCCTTACCTTCAGGGATTGCCCACAGCCATATTTCAACAGGATAATGCGCGACCACACGTGGCACGCATTGTCCAACGGTTCTTCGTCAATCGCCAGATTGAATTGCTTCCCTGGCCGCCTCGCTCTCCGGATCTTTCGCCGATAGAAAACATGTGGTCCATGGTTACTCTACGATTGACCCAGATTCCATTCCCAGCTGCCACAGCAGATCAACTTTGGCAACGTGTGGAAGCTGCTTGGTCTGCTGTACCCCAAGAACTCATCCAAAGTCTCTTTGAATCAATGCTGAAGCGTGTGGCAGCGGTGATATCAAACAATGGCGGCTACTCTGGCTACTGATTTTGGCAGGAACCACACTTCACAGAAGTCTATAAATTTAATCATTTGATACTTGTTCAACATGTTATCTACAAAATAAATTTTGTTGTGATATCTCTTGTTTAACGTGGTGTTGCAATTTGGGTGGCCAGCAGTGTATAAATATGCAAAATGACTTGACCAGAGATCTATTCCAAGAGAGTACGGAATTAACTATCACAAATATTTTAAAGGGGCAAAACGAAGATGATAGAGTAAAGGGAATTAAAGAGTCACTAAGAATGGGAAAAAACTGTTTCGAAGGTAGATAAAAGAAATATATACTTGATCCGTCCACAACTAGTAATGGTCAGAGAAAAAAAAAAAGGGGGAAATCCATATTTAGCGAAATCGAAAGTAGTAGTGCTCACAAAGTTACAACACATTGTCATTAAGTTAGCACATGTAGCACACTTTGGGATAAGCAAAACGATCAACATCATCAACAAGAAATATTTTTGGAAAGGAATGACGGAGGATGTAGCATTCAATCCCAACGAACCCAGAAAACGGAACAACTCTCTTAGTTTCAATATTGGTAATACTAAATTGGGAGAGGAAGGTTGGGAAAAGTTCAATGAAAAAAACTGATATTAAAATTTTTCTTAGTCAAAAAGTATTCAAAAAGGAGAATCCTGCTCATCGAGGGGATATTTAGAAGGCCTCAAGGTAAGGAGATTTGGCTTCCATTACCGCTACTATCAGAAGTTTGATTAGTGGATCTTGACTATCGGAAAAAAACAGTACAAAGTGGTTAATAATCACGGCCAAAAAATTAACAACAGTAAAAAAAAAAATGAAATAAATAAACGGAATTCGCAGTCATCCATACAAATTAAAGTACAGGTGTGCACGGTAAACTAGAAAACACAGATAATTCAAAAATTCATTCTTGTACTTTAAAAAATGAGTTATTCAGAGATTTTGGTGAATAAAATCTCTGAATAATCTCTTCCTGAAATATTGGTGATGTACCTTTGTTTGCGAGAGCCATGTCGATTTTCTTTTACTTTATTTTATGGGCTCTGAAATTTTAAATTATTATCAATTAGTACAGAGAGTTTAACAGAGAGCTTTCAGAAGAAAGTGCGTTCAGTATCGCAATATATACCACTGGTGACTTAAGGTCGCATATTACTAAGTTCTTTTATGACGCCTGAATTATCCGAGCACGGATAATCGGGAATTCAGTGTAATAGAAAAAAAATTGTTAGCTACTATCCTTTGTCATTGATTTAAAAAAGGGAAAGTGATTATGCGAGACATACAATTGAAACATGACGACTCTCCTTTGGTATTGACAGTTCAGGAGGCAGAAATCCCCGAGTTCGGTCTCTGCCCTGGCAAACGGTCCTGGCATGGTGCTTCGAAGGAAATTCGAGAGCAATAAGTTTCTAAGGAGGAAGAGTTCAAACATTAAACTTCTAAAGTTTCAGTGTAACTGGACCCGAGTTTCAAGCCATAGCTATAAATATAGCCTCCATCTCATAATTTATCGCCATGGTCTTTTAATTGGCTGTCCAGCATAAAGAAATACAATATTGTTACGAATTCTCAGTTCGGGTTCGACGATTGAATATACTTGGAAGCTCGAAACACAACTCAAAAACGAAATCTGAACTCTGAACTGAACCCTCCATCGAGGCTGTATTTATAGCTTCTCGAGAGTCTGGGGATTTCAACATTGTTCCAGAAAATACCAGGCTTGAAAAAGTCGCCAAATTTGACGCCAAATCGCCAAATTTGGTGATATCTCGTAAAACTTGGCGACAAAAAAATTAGTCGCCAAAAACGTTTCCAACATGCCAATAGCTCGCTCATTTGGTTAGATACCATAAAAACCCTATGTTAAATACATGGTACTGCAGAAATTTAGCTAATACGACTATTTACATGGAACAAACGATAATAAAGTATTATTTTACAAGCAGAATTACAATTTTAACGGTAATTTAAGGTAAAGACATACATTAATTTACAAAATTTGTAACAATATTTAATAAAATTTGCTCAAGGTATCCTGGTGGTAACGCTTGGGTGATTAGGCCCTGTTGGTTGGGCTTGGTACTCGGTTCGATTTCCTTAAATACCTCAGATATGGGCACGTTAAACCCGCAGACCGGAATGTCCTCTATGATGTCAGAGAGGGTGCTTGGTCAAAATTGAGGTGGCCCCCATTCAAAGCAAGCAATGATTCTCGAATGTCTTCATTGACAAGTGACCCTCATTGATAAAGTCCTTCATTTTTTTTTTAACATAGTATGTAAGGTATACACAAGATTCGATTCACAAGAATCGAACTTTTGAGTGAATTAAAGAAGCTGCTTTAGATATGCTAATTTTGGCATACGCGCTTAGTATAAATACCACGCAGCGTCATTAATAGAAAAAGGGGAGGTTGTTAAGGTTGAAAAGGTGTTATCCTGCGCTAGTGCTTAGCGGGCCAGAAGTTTACATGGCAGTACTGCTGGTTTGACTTACTGTTCGTGAGTATAAAAATCTATTGTTCTTGAAAGCTGTGTTTATACATTCCGTACAAGTAGTACGCATGCTTATTGCTGTAAAGCCAATTATATGTGCAACGAATTCAATAAACATTGTTTCATGTATAAACTGTGTGTGGTTCAAATTCAAATAGAGAGCCACTTCAAATTATATACACCCAGGTCTGGGTAGAAGTGAGCATAGATTCTCTATACTGGCGCCCGAAATTATATATACCCTGGTAGTTAGCGTTACATTTGTAACGAACAACATAATTGAAATTAAAAACTGTGTACTGTGTACTTATATTGAAAAAATTGTTGCAAGTACTTATATACTATTTGAAAATAAGTGTTGTAGAACAAAACCCTGCTGGAAATTTTCCTCGGGTAATTATGGTTCAGCAAATTGCGCCATTCGAAGCCACATTCAATGGCGGCCCCTCAAGCCAATTCCTAAAGAAAATTGAGCATTACTTTCAGCAACAATGCACCCCAGAGGGGGATAAACTTAAAATTGCTCTAGCCGCTTTAAGAGGTAGTGCATATCAGTGGTACACGTGTATGAAAAGCAGTAATCTGATTTTTGACTATTCGTCATTCAAGCAACAGTTTCTTAGCGTTTTTCCAAAGACCTTTAATCAAAGTGAAATTGAAGCGGAAATTTATTCGCTAAGGCAACGTGAAGGTCAGTCTGCGTTAGATTTTGCTACGGAAAAGATTTCCAAGTGTGAGGAATATTTAGAAGGGGTGACGGAAGCGATAATCTTAAAAATAGTTATCCAACGTTTGAAGCCAAGTGTTCAAGATTTTTTAGATAATCAAACAATTACAAGCAAGGTTACCCTCCTCCAAGCTTTAGCTAAACATGACAATAGGCATTTCTTCGCTACCCCGTACCGTCATTCAGGTACGAGAAGTTTTATACAGCCGTGCCAAAATTTTTCGCGAGTTTCAAACCAGCAGCGTAAGCAGTACCGCAGGCAAAATAATAGAAGCGCACGGCGTTATAATGAAATTAGTGCTCTTAAAGAAAATCATATAGAAGCACCTTACTTGCACTGGCAAGTTGATTCACATGATATGGTTCAACCTGTTGAAACTGTGTGGTCAAATGTATTATTTTGTCCGAGCAGTAATCATTATTTTGAGAATAGTGAAAGTCAGGGTATTTTTGTGGCTTATAAAGAAAGTGAGTCTAGCTGGAATGATGAGGTAATTCCAGTACAAATTTCTTAAAATAGTGCCGATACTAATGCTAGTGGTTTAGAAAATAAATCATCTGACACTTCTATTAATGCTATACCTGATATTTTAGATGATATTCACACATCTGTTAATGAAGGAAATTTAGTAGATGACGAAGTATGCGTTACGGAAGTTAGTGAATACTTATTAGTTGACGACAATAAAAATTCTTTAAACGATAGTAGGAACTCGCTAGGTAATGATGATATTATTTCAAGTTTCCATCCGAATGAGGATTGTGTAGGCCAGGTTGATAATATGGTTTTAAATAAAGTACATGAAAACCAGACTGAGAATCAGGATGAAAAGTTGACACAGAGTTATACTGTAAGTAGTTTAGCTGATGCTTCGGAAGTTATAGACGTCGTTTGCATTAAAACGCACCAGTACGAAAAGCTTAATCTTCCTAAAACTGAAGCAGTGTTAACGAATATAAATGATAACGATTCTGATGTCGCAAGTTTCAAAGAGACTTTTTCGTCAAAAGAGGATAAAACTAAAGTTAAGGGGGATAAAAAACGTGAAAAAGCGCCTTCAGGTTCCAGCATTAAAACTGCTAATACTGTAGTAATTAAGGCGGTAAACAAGAAGTCGTATAAGCACAAATACGAAAAGCAGAGTCAGGTTGTTGAAAAAATAGAATCTGCATTAAAATTTAATACCGATACAAGCAAAAGTACGAAGAAAGGTAAAGTGTGCACTACAAAAACTCCATCAAAGGAGGAATGCGTCGCTGATAAGGTACACAAGGTTATCAAAAGGAAGAATGACAATTTTAAAGTTCCTTTGCATAAGTACAGGAAACGGAAGATTTCTGCCGCCCAGCAAGGTTGGCCTCCTTCCAAGAGACCTCCTGTCCATCGTCAAGCCGGACCAGCGCCTCAGAACCTACGACCTGCTGCACGAAGGATGACTACACGGTCAACGAATACCTTTACTAGGACTGCGACCATCAAGAGAGGTTCCACGGATTGGACAGACTGGTGCAAGGAAGTTGCTGCATTCATGAGGAACAAGTCTTGTATCAATTCTCTTATTCTAACTCCCACCCTTTAATAAAACCGAACCAAATTGGTTTGAAATTCCCCATTATATATACTGTGTAAACATTTTGAGGGGAAGGGGTGAGCCACTGAAAAAAGGCATACTGTTGTTTTATAAATTTTTGAAGGGGACATGTAGGAACTAGAGAAAAATACATACTGCATAATATAATAATTAACTCAATAACCTACTAACTTCACAAAACATAACACATGACCATTATGAATTAAGGGAGAGCATCTACAAACAGTCAAGAAATGTCATGCTGTGCAATTGTGTTGACACTTTTAACTAAAACAGTTTTTCTAGGGCGCAGTTGGCCATCCCTGTATCCGCAACTCTGCAAATCCACTGTTTGATGGTGTCACCTGGACCCTTCGGGGTTAGTTTTGTAAAATGGTAGTGGCGTTTTTCCCCCACACAACGTGTGGAAGGTTTTTTGGCTTTGCCACCCATTATGTAAAAAGTCAGACCAGCACGCGTTTTCAATTAGTTAACTGAAGCCGTTCAGACCTCAGTTACCTAATTTTTTTTTCGAGGGAGGCCAGTGTAAGGTATACACAAGATTCGATTCACAAGAATCGAACTTTTGAGTGAATTAAAGAAGCTGCTTTAGATATGCTAATTTTGGCATACGCGCTTAGTATAAATACCACGCAGCGTCATTAATAGAAAAAGGGGAGGTTGTTAAGGTTGAAAAGGTGTTATCCTGCGCTAGTGCTTAGCGGGCCAGAAGTTTACAGGGCAGTACTGTTGGTTTGACTTACTGTTCGTGAGTATAAAAATCTATTGTTCTTGAAAGCTGTGTTTATACATTCCGTACAAGTAGTACGCATGCTTATTGCTGTAAAGCCAATTATATGTGCAACGAATTCAATAAACATTGTTTCATGTATAAACTGTGTGTGGTTCAAATTCAAATAGAGAGCCACTTCAAATTATATACACCCAGGTCTGGGTAGAAGTGAGCATAGATTCTCTATAAGTATAGTATATTTAATAAAATGACTTTTTACATGACTATCCAAAGCTGGAACCGCTACTGACTCTTTCAAATAATACATAATATTTAGAACACGATAAACATTGCGAAACAATATACAGTGGCTCCCAAAAGTGTTCCTACATTTACGATTTTCAATGAAATAGGGGTCTATCTGTTAATTAAAATGAATATTTCAGAATGGGTATTTAATAATAAGATCTATAATCTATTCTTAGCAAAACTACATGAAATATTTTTAAGAAACCAATAATCAAAAAGTAACAAAAACTTTATCTCACAAAAGTCATCGTATACTTGTAAAAAATCTCTATATATTAGTAAATATTCTAATTTTTCATTAAATTAATATGTAGTAGGATATCTTTTAGCATCCACGACAGCTTTTAAACGTCTGGGAAAAGATTGCACTAGTTCTTTTGTAATTTCTGCATCAATGTCCATCCATTCTTCCATCATAATTGTTTTTAGCTCGGTTTTCGTGCGAATGTCGTGTTTTCGTACTCGAACCTCCAGTTCTCTCCAAATATGTTCTATTGGGTTTAAATCTGGCGATTGAGGTGGTGTTTTGAAAACTTGTGGACAATTATAGAGACACCAGAGGCGAACGTTGAGAGCCGTGTGCTTAGGATCGTTATCTTGATAAAATAAACAAAGTTGTTTCCAATACCCAAATTTTGGGCTGATAATTTTGATTTGTTTCTTAAAATATTTATATAAACAGCATGATTCATTATGCCATCAATAAATACCAAATTAACTAGTCCTGTTGCTGACATGCACCCCCACACAAGGACACCCCCACCGCCATGCTTAACTGTTCCTACTAAATTCTTAGGATTAAGTTCCTCATTTTTCTTCTCCATACAATTATACGCTCATTGGAACCAAAAATGTTAAACTTGCTTTCATCGGCAAATAAGACATTTTTCCAATACGTTTGGGGCTAATTTATCATTGATAGTGCGAAGGAAAGCCTAAGCTTTCTGTTTATCTCACAAAAAATTTTCTACGGGCAGAACGCCCATGTAATCCAGCTGCTCTGAGAACTCGTCGAACAGTTTCAGGTGAAATTGAAGTAGAAAATGTTTCATTAAATTCTGCAGAAACTTTTACAGCACTCAAACGTGGATTTTTCACAAATTTTCTAATTATAAATCTCTGATCATGCTTTGTTAACTTTGCCGGACGACCTTTTCTTACCGTGTTTTTGATCCGATTTTCTTCTTTAAAGCGTTTTATCACGTACTGCACAGTATAATGAGATAAATTAAGTAATTTAGCAATATTCCGAACTGATTTACCCCTACTATGATGAAAAACAATTAATTTTCGAATGTTGTTTGTTGTTTCTTGACGACTACGAGCCATTTTTAAATAATAAATAGAATATTACGGAGTAGGCAAGCAAAAATTAAAGCCAAACGATATTTTAAATGCCACCACAATTCAAAAATAAAAATAAAGCGCCAGGCAATAATTTTAATTATGAATTTATCCGAAAATATTTCTGTGTACGATGACATTTGTGAGATAAAGTTTTTGTTATTTTTTATTACTGGTTTCTTAAAAATAAAGTTTTACCATGTTTCCAAAATATTTCATGTAGTTTTGTTAAGAATAGATTATAGATCTTATTATTAAATACCCATTCTAAAATATTCATTTTAATTAATGGATAGACCCCTATTTCATTGAAAATCGTAAGTGTACGCACACTTTTGGGAGCCACTGTATATCTCAAATCAAAACAATGCTAATGGTTTGGAGGAACATTCAAGGTCAACTAATCTTGCTCACAATGGAAAATCGGAAATAAAGCAAAGGAAGTCGCGTATTTCATGTACTGTTTTATCTGTTATCGTGCAGATTCTCATATTATCGCACTTTTGTGACGTTAAAAAGACCATTAATGCGGAAACAAATACATAACTGATGATCTAAGAGGGTTTATTGATTTGTTTTTACTTTCTTCTTATCTGTCTATTTATGTAGTTTGGAATGGAGATATGAATGATGTTTCCAGTAAACCCTACATGGAAACACTTATGGATTCTGCTGAAGAAATTGAGTTATTTCTGTACTCCTTTCCAAGTTTACAAGAATATCCAGCCTTTGACTTCTGAATGACGCACACACTATATTAAGAATAAATCTTATTCGAAATTTTCTTTATAATAACAAAAACAATTTTATTATATTTCTAATGTCTTTGTTCATTTTACACACTGTGCGAAGAATAGTCATTTTTCATAAATGTCTTATAAAAGAAAAGAAATAAATTTTAATTTCATATATTAGAGTTTCTCTGTCTATCCTCGATAGAACTATTTTTAGCTTCTTTTGATATTATTACTATAGATATTGTTTGTTTTATTAAATGTAAATAAATATTGTAAGTTGAGAAATGAAAGTTAACTCAAAATGTATTTGATATATTTCTTTCGGCCAAATTGATGGGTGATTCAAAACACATCTTCGGGACTCAGGAGCCTCTTCATTTGGTAAGGTTGAAAAAAAAGGAAACTTCATACTTACGTAAGTGTTAACAAGGTTTATGTTGCTAAGCATTAATCTGTAACTGAAATATAAAACCAAGCTTTTATTGCCATTCTACACGAACCTCAGCTAAAGGGCAAAATGGACATAATATCAACTATAGCCGAAATTACAAAACTCACCAAACCGGTTGTAAAACCATCAATGAAACGTAACATCAATGAATAAATATTTCCTCCTAACACGCTACATTCCGTTAGCTATACTCGACTCTGACCCGCCTAACTGAATTTTATTTCTGCTTTTGATCTACTAGTCGGAACAATCCTTGATTCCTTCCTGCATAGTACAGTTTCGTCGAGACAAAGTTTTAGGAGGCTAAATTCTTCCTCTTCTGATTTGCAGGCTTCACCATACGTCAAATTAGCCTACTTCTTAAATCTTTTAGAGTTCTTGGGTGGGAGGTCTCACAAGTCTCGTGATGTCTCTATGAAAATAGCGATTGGAAAAGCAAAGAGAATGTGTTAGGTACAAAGAAATAACAATGTAATTCTTTACTAGTTCAAGAGCTCGATTCACTGAGTGCTCAAAAATCCAAATGTCAGAAAAACAGATACATCTAATGCACAGGTTCGAGAGTCTTCTAGAGAGTCAATGTTTATTATCTTTTATACAGGAACAAGTGATTGATTCGCCGAGAGGTAACTGCCATTTACGCTCCATAATAATGGAATATTTTTTAAGATACAGAGTTTCATTTAACGCGGAATTTCAAATCTCAGTACATGTATCACGGGGATTTTAAATATATGAGTCCGAAAGTCCTTTATGACATTTATCTGCAAAGTAGAATAAGGATCTGCTTTATCTCTAATGAGGGGCAAAAGCCTTTGCTTTTCGTTAATAATTTAATGTTAACAAAAACCAGGCCTTGATTCACACTGAGATTACATACGCTCACAAAATTCCAGTAAATGCATCACGGTATATTAAATATATGAATCCGAAAGTTCTTTTGGCAATTAATGGCATTTATCTGTAAGGAGGAATCAGGATATCCTTTATCTCTAATGAAGGGCAAAGGCCTTTGCAATTTCGCTAATAACACAGGCCTGCAAAATTTAAGTCATAGAAAAGTGTTTGAAATGTAATGACTGAATTTTATATTATTCGGTGTGCTGATTTCAAAAATGACATCCATTTTTCTCAATCACGTAAGGATTTTTCACAAAATGGGCTTGAATTTTTGGACAAGAAAGCCTACTGTAATATTCTGGGGAGAAGGTCTTGTCAAAATATTTTTAAGTTTTTTATTTACGAATGAATTAATATATAAAGCAATTGGAAATGATTTGCTAAATTTATATTAATTAGAAATTATATTAATTAGAACATTAAATGGTTACCACTGTTTAATACATCCTGGATTCATATATCCTTAATGCTTTCTTTTCCATTTTCCCTGAAAGCTCGTTTTGACACTTGGTCTATTATAGTCAGTACGTGGGACTTCTCTGTGTAGCATCCAACAGTAGTCCCCATCATATTGACTTTCCATCTACCTTGGTATCTAAGCTCCATCTCTTTGATATCTTGGTGAAATCTTTAACCCTGTTCTTCACTAATTGCACGAAGATCACTAACTGCACTAAAAAGGGAAAGTAATCTGTCATAGGGACATGACAATAGTGTCACAGCCAGGGGCAGGAGAATTGAAAATTACAGGACGAAATAAAATAATTGCTAAATGTAAGAAAGAAACATGGCAAATCACGGGCAATAAAAGAGAAGGGGAGAAAGCCAACAATATAGAGAAACTAAATATATAGATTGTGCTTGTAGCAAGAAGTATAAGATAAAAGTTCAAGAGAGGGAGTTGCAACGAATAGAAGAAAAGAAGAAAGGGAAGACTAAATTTATGATAGCTATAAAACAGGCCACCCTGCTTGATGCCGGAGCATGGGAAAAAGTTAAATTAGTGGGAAATTTTATAAATCCCGCCCTCGATGCGCATTGGTGAAAAGGGGATTGAGAGGAGGCAGCCACGGACGAATGACGATGGCATGGTAATAATATGACCAATGGAAATTGTAAGAGGCGTAGTCAGCATTAATAAGAGAAAATAATATGAAATAAGATAGGAAGGCACATATAACCTATGATGAGAGTTAGTTAGAAGTTTAAAAAGTAGTAGTGTCAATCCCATGAATATGTACGAAGAACCCCCGATGATATAAATATAAGTCGTGGTCCATGCAAAGGAGCCCTAATACCTAGGAAGAGAGCGCCCCAGTGTCCCGCGCCGAGGGTCTGCAAGGAGTGAAGGAGTCATATAACCTATGATGAGAGTTTCCCGTGTAGAGTGTCTGCCATGATTGAAGGAGCCTTGTACTAGAAGAAGAAAGTGCCTTAGTTCCCGTGCGATGATAATACAACGAAGTTCGTCCTTACGAATGCCAGCTGCCCATCATAGTGATCCAACAGTCATCTTTCGAGGTACCGAATTTTGCGTTTCATTTTTATATTACCGTCATTGCTTCTCAGCCTTAATAACTAATATAGAGCTCGATGAGGATGTTATTTGAGTATAAAATGTTTAAGGAGATGACCGATAATGCGTAAAAAAACAATTTAATTAATATGATATTATGCTTATATATATGAATAAATATTGGTAGTAATGGAACATGGTTATATGAGTGATTATGTTTAGAAAATGTTATCATAATAAGTGAATGAATTAAATATATGAGTCGTAGTGAATTAATTTCGTAGTAATGAAGTTGTCAGTAATGTGTAAATGAATAATTCGTAAAAAACAATTTAATTAATATAATGTTATGCTTATAAATGAGTAAATATTGGTAGTAATGGAACATGGTTATATGAGTGATTATGTTTATAAATTGTTATTATATTAAGTGAATGAATTAAATATATGAGTCGTAGAGAATTAATTTAGTAGTAATGAAGTGGAGAGTAATATGTGTAGATGAAATGCGAAATATTGATAAAATAATTGAATGAATTAAATATATGTGTAGTGGTTAATTAACTTAGTAGTAATGAAGTTGTGCGTAATGTGTAAATGAAGGATGAAATATTTAGTAGTATTGTATCGTATTATTTATGTGTTTAATACTCAATAAATTAATTTGTCAGTGCAAACCAGAGTTGTATCCATCATCTGGGAATCACAACGAATAATGCAATGTACTAATCACAATCTTAATCAAGCTTAATTAATGTATTCATAACATCAAAATCATTATTATTATTATTGTATATTAATATACTATACCCCAATTATCAACTTTTTTACATTTTCACCGCCACATAGTCCAAATGCGAATTTAAAAAATGAACTTTCAAACTTATTGAAGAACCCAAGTCTTTGAATTTCATTAACTTGTTTTCGACGATAGATTTATAGTTGGGGTCCTTAACGTTCCCGAGGAATTTTGTGACGACTTCTTTGAAAGCTCTCCAGGCCTCTTTTTCCTTCGAAAGGATTTTGCTTTCAAACACTTTGTCTTTATAAAGTTTCCGAATATCTGGACCTACGAAAACACCTTCCTTTATTTTTGGTTCCGACAGTCCTGGAAAATCGTTGCCTAGATATTTAAAGTACTCTCCTTCTTTTGATAGAGCTTTAACAAATTGTTTCATCAAGCCAAGCTTAATGTGAAGTGGAGGCAACAGGACCTTCCTGGGATCAAGCAAACTTTCTTTTTCTACATTTTTGTTTCCAGGTGTTAATGATTTCCTGTGCGGCCACTCCTTTTTGATCCAATGATTCTTTTTATCCTGACTGCCCCATTCACACAAGAAGCAAGGGTACATGGTATTTCCAGCTTGTTATCCAAGAAGCATGGAAAGCACTTTTAGATCGCCGCATATCATCCATCCATGTTCTTTATACTTCAAATGGGTGAGAATCAAAGCTAAATTCACGTAAGATTCTTTCAGGTACACAGAATGTCCTAATGGCACTGAAGCATACTTGCTGCCATTAGGCAGAAGCACTGCTTTGAGTCTTCTTTTTAAGGAGTCAATAAAGAGCCTCCACTCGTTCACGTCATACTGTATATTAAAATCCTCCATCAACCCAGGGATATTGCTACAGTAAACGAAGCCACTATCTTGAGAAAAGTATGGAACGAAATTTGATTATCTTTTCTGAACCACGAGAAAGAGGCACCGGGAGCCAATAAATTCTTTTGCTTTAGCCTAGAGCCTAAGGGCCTGTTCACATAGGAGTCCGTTCCGTTGCGTCAAGGAAAAATGACGTTGAGACGAAAATAAACCAATCATATGCCTCCAAACGATTAGCAATGAAATTTTTAACGCCTATGATTGGTTTATTTTCGTCTCAACGTCAACTTATCCTTAACGCAACGCAACGGACTCCTATGTGAACAGGCCCTAAGAGTTCGGCAGATTCTTTAGATTGTTTCTTTTTTTTTCCGTTTTTTTTCGCACCGGAGACAGAAAAATCGCCAGTTTTCTCCAGTAATGACGACTTATGACACTATATGCTCGTCCCCTTCCTTAATAAACATAATCGATTGGTGACTACGAAAATCAAAATTTTCAATTTGTGAAATTTTCAATTTTTTCAATTTTCAATTTTTTGAAAAAATGGTACGTCGTGGAATTTTTTTACTATTTTTCCTGAAATCAGCGTCCAAAAATCTATCAGTATCAGCTATTGGTTTCTAAACACTTTTTTGGTTGCAGGCCTGTGTAATTTAATGTTTTAGAAGGACCAGGCCTTGATTCATAGTGAGATCACTTACGTGCCCAAAATTCCAGTATATGTATCACGGGTATGTTAAATATATGAGTCCAAGTGTCCTCTCCTCCAAACGAAGCTAAAATTAAAAAACTTTACAAAACGAACGAATTATCGAACTTTTGTTATGTATGCAATTATAACGCTTCTGGTAGGGCACTATTATAATTGTAGCTTTTTAATCCTTGTAGGTTAATATCTCTTGAATAGAGAAATTAACAGAAATTCTATCAGTCCGGATAAACACTAATCAGTTGAGTCGTCAAATATCTCTAAACCACAAAATCCCTAAAAAAAGATTAAATAAAGTTCCGATAAGAGTGCTAAAATTCTTGCTCAGTTCACGCTTTTCTGGGACATGCTTAAGTAAATATTTACCGGAGCAATATCTCATTCAATAACCTCATTTCGTGTCCCCAAAGCCTTTACTTTCCTTCGCACGTGAATGGACTACTATTTTTTTCTTCATTTTGTCGTTTCCCGAGAAGCCAAAAAGCTTGTAGAGTACACTTCCTTAGCACTTCCCTTAACCTATAACCTGCAGGTAGGATGAGATGAGCAGTAAACAGCCCGTCTAACAGGAAGTGACAAACTTCCGTTATCCCTCAGGGTGGGACAGACGCCATGAAAATAAATGATTACACAAACAATGGGTCACATTAGCAGAAAAACCTCCAAGTGAAAAGCTACAGTATAATTTGCCTCATATTATACCAGCTAGGCAGAATTTTGCTGATATTAAAGATTTGGGGACAGCATACATAGATGACATATTGGGGAGATAAATAACTAGCAATGTGGTGAATTAATTTTGTCGATGAGCCTTCAATATCGGAAGTTATTGTTTCGACCTCCTTATATGTAATAATGCAATTACGAAATATGCCTTTGTTTTATTTCTTATGGCAAAAAATACAACAATGTATGAAAGACAGTTCATAATTACCGAGTGCAAGAATTTATGCTTTTAATTGCAGATTGTGTGAATATCTAGCAAATAATGCCAGGTGCCCATACAAGTATGGTGAATCTCTTTTGCTTTGAATAATGTACATGCATTTTTTTGCCTATTTAAAACCAAAATATTCAATCGAATGCAAATTACTATAGTCACTATGGTTTCGAGAAAAAGTTTTTGAGCTTGAAGAGAATCCATTTTCCTGAAAAAATCTGTGCACACTTATAGATTTAAAAAGTGTTTTCGAGATTTGGCTATTATAACACACTGTATCTCGTAGGAAATGTAAAAAAAAAATTCAAAAGCCTCTTATCTACAGCTACATGTCAAAAGATAGAAAAATTATCTTCTTTCTGATATAAGGTGTAAGAGTTGAAAAGTCTAAGAGATTCGCGCTCGCTAACGACGGTGTGACACCAATAACTCAACTGGGAAAGGAGGGAAAATAATTTTGAATCAAGAGGCCATCATTTGATAGAAGCAAATTCAAAATAAAATAAACAAATAAGACCGTCCGGTCAGAAATGGTCAGAAGAACAGTAAAAGGAGAACCGTAAACCAATTTTGAGAGCTGAATGTATGAGAAAATTAAAAGCTAGACGGCTTTAAATTTTCTCATAAATTAAATCCTTTGAAAAGTAGAATTAAAGAAAATAGCGGGAGAGTTAAAAACTGATATATTTTTCCGCAATTAACTAGAAACACGACCATGACAAGCCGCTAATGAATTTTGCTTTATTACTAAATACAGCAAAGTTGTACAGGAAGTTTAACCGGCATGAAAAATATTTTTTCTCTAGAGTCAGAGAATTTAAACTTATTTCAAAATTACGAGTGAATAGAAATCATCGACTTCGAAGTATTTTAATTCATTACATAAATGCTTAATAATGTCTACATCTTGAAATATACCATCGTGCTTTTGATTTCCTAAAATACAAATGTATGAGGAATTGAATCAAGCCTCAGACCTCAGTTCCCTAAGATGTGTTATCGTATAACTTTACTATTCCACGTTGCCATCTTTACATAAGGAATTTCACAACTTTATATAATGTTTTTCTCTTAAGCTTTATTACAAAGAAAAATTAATAACATCAGTTTTCAATATTTCCTTTTCAGTACTCAACAGTTTATATTTTTTCCTGCAATTAAAAAAATATTTTACCCAGTTTACTGGTTATTTTCTATACTATTCTCAGACATTTTATTATTTTAACGTAGCTCATTTGCTAAATAAATAAATTTTCCTATGCTGCTACTTACATTTCAACCTGCTTTGTATTTATTGATTTCTTTATTTCATCTCTCTTCATAACCTCTACTCATTTTTTTTTATTCTTAAAGAAGTCAACGAACTTGAAATATTTTCCCTCTTTTCAAAAACTCTTATGCACGAAGGAGAGAACTTTGAGAATCTTCGAGATTCTGAACTGACATTTGGAATAATATATCGCGAATTCGAAGCTAAAAACTTTACAATACAACTATTCACAAACATGATACACAGATAAAAATAATCAAAACCTTAGCAAAAGAGGAACGTATCCCCCTTTTTTTTTGAGAATTATGAAAGAGTTGAAAGGTGGGAATTATGGTATATTTCAAAAATACAAGCTTAATTTGTTATCCTATGAAATCAAATGATTAAACGCTTAATAGACATTGAACAAAAGCTTCAAATCTTTCTAACATAACAATTTTTTATGAAAGTTCAAATCAACATCTTTAATAACAATTATTGTAATAATCTATAAAACATGCTTATAAAAATCTAAGAACTCCACTGCTTGTATGTAGGAACCGGCACATCAGCTAAAAATACTATCGCCAATTTGCAAATCGTTTAGATACGTATTAAATTTTTCAACAGAATCTGCCAAAAAGATGAGTTCCAATTGTTTGTATGAAATAGCAACTCAGACATTCTAATCTGTAATTAAGAAATAAATTGGGTTCCGATTTCGATTGTCCTATTTTATCAAAATACATACATTACTTTTGTTGATTGCTTTATTCTGGTGGCTATTTTATCATTCCGTTGCATCAAATCTATCGGCCATTTTCTTTATCTTTACGCGCTTAAATACAAAGTACGCTAGGACCTGAATTACTTCGATTGGTGTCTGTAAGAAAGATGGGCATGAAATGATATTAAATTATTTAATGCCTTTTACTGTTTATTACTCTACAGTTTTTCTACTTCTGATTTTCATCTGGAAGTTTGGTTAGTTTCATGTTGTTATCTTGTACTAAACAGACGACGGACATCCAGATGGAAGTACATAGACTTTTGAATAAGTTCAGCATAACATGAATTCAGCATATTCAGTAGTAGTCGTGAACTTAGAATTCCCAGGCTGTTCAGCTTGGCAATTGTTGAATTGACATCTGTGCTATCTCTAGCTTTAATCAGCAGATCAAAAAATACGTAAAAGGAGAAAGCCGGGAAAGATAAGGAAATTAAAATGTTGGAATTCAAATGTTTAACTTTGGTTAAATGTCTATACTTAGTATTAAGTATCTTGTTTCTGCTGAAAACGGGGTTTAGTTTAAAAAAATACAAGTGAAAGATGTTTTGTAATTTATATGGTCCTATACTCTACTTCGCAGTCTATTCCACAGTATAGTATTGTTAACTATGACTACAGTGGATGACGTTTAACAGTTTTTGAGTTGAGCGCCACATTGCCAGAAAATTCAAGAAATTATTGCTCATTTCCGATTGACGCTTCGCCCTCAACCGAATGTATTTCAAGACCAGCTTACATTCACTCACCTAACCAGTCATCTACATAGATTTATTGATTTAACAACATTTATCCATGAAAGTAAAATAGTAGATTTATTATCCAGAGATCATATTGCTTCCGAGATAAGAAATGTGCGGTGAATTACAAACAGTGGACGATGCATCAAACTCTTAAAGATGGATCATTGGACATTCGAAAACAAGATTAGTAAGGCATTTACCTCTTTGTGATATAATATATCTCAATAATGCTTCATTTTGGGATAATTAGCTTAGCTATTTTCATTCCCAGAAATTTTACTTCTCTGTCCAAAAGATACTTTCACTATGAATTCAAATGTTTGCAGTGGAGAAAAGAATCATGTACTTGACTAGTCTCGAAAATGCATCACTACTATTAATAGTACTCTAAATACTATATAATTCCTTACAAATAAAAATCATTATTGATGTCTCACGAAAGATCAAGTGAACATGGTGATTTAAAGTCCTTAATCCTTTGGGTGATTCAAGTGTCTTACGCCTTTGACTGGACTTTTTGACTTTCCGTATATGCGTTTATCCTACAAATAAAACAGCATGAAATTTTCAGTGAACATTTGTATATTCTCATAGTTAAAGCGTACGAGAGTTTACAAGAGCAACAACAAGAATTATTTTACGATGAATAAAATGTAAGCAGAGTATAGATGTTGAATTGTTAATAAATCCCATTTTAGCAAATAAAAAATTGTGCGGTCGGGGGACCCCGTCAGGAACGAAGTTTCTTACGTTATGTTTTTAACTCTAAACGTGATTTAATATGTATATTTCTATTTATTATATATATGTATATATATATATATATACATATTGCGCTATTACAAGAATGAGTGGGAATACAAACGGCCAGCGCTTGTGCGGGAATTTGAACCGGAGACCTCTCGCTCCGTAGTGCGATAGTCCGATACTTCGATGCGATAACCATTCAGCCACAGAGTCCTTGAGAAAAAGCTCTTATGAAGGGGGCATAGCGATTTTTCGTTACGTGATGATTCCTGCCAGTTCACTCTACTGTAAGCCGCGTAAAAGAACTTCGTTCCAAAAAGAATGAGGATGATATTGACTTGCACAAACACATACTAACCCTACAAGGGTGGGGTTGATCCAGCACTAGACTTCTGAGGGCCCCAAAGTATGTGACAAGGACGCTTATGCGAAACTGCATCTACTAAAAGTAGTTCACACTGTATGAAATTCCGAAATGATATTCATGAATAAGTTCGACTATTTTTCATGCGCCTTCAGCTAATGTATATTTTTTTAATCAAGAGTCCTCATTGGCGGAAATTGTTAAAGATTAGCCAATAGCTACCGACCGAATCCTATCGCTAAGACTTGACTAGAATTTCAACGCAGGATTAAGGGATAATGCGTAAGGGCAAGGAGAAGGTGTTACAATAAGGTGTTATTAATTTCTTCTGGGATTCTTTTTATGCCAAAGCAGTGCTACAATTTCTCCTCAAATTAATGATAACCTGAATTTTTGTAATCGCCGAATGGCAACCACTTTTTTAGTACTCTCTCTAATATACATGTAAACAGTTTGTTGTGCTTTTGCTTGAGCTCTGGGTTTTTCCTCATTTTTGTATTATCTGTTAAAAACGTTATCAGCACGAGTGCTCTAAAGAAGTTTTTATACGCGAGTTAGGGGATAAGAGATAACTACGAAAATAGACGAAGCGAAAAAACTCGCCGTGCGCAGCTAAGTATAACCGACAGCATGGATGAACTGAAGATCCCTAAGCTAGATGGAAATAATTATACGGCATGGAGTATCCTGTAAGGATACTGTAGGCCTTCAAATGAAAGACTGTCAGCCTTTTTTTGTATTTGTATGCTTTAATTGCATTCTCGATTAAATACAGGCTATATTTCCAAAACACGCAACGGGACCCGACATAGCTACAAAGCCCTACTGGGATAGTTCCTGCCGGTGAGATCAGACCACAGCAGATGACCACTCCACGCACGACCGCACAAGCGTATCCCCCACGGCAGACCCACAGGGCAAGAAGCACAACGCGGAAGGCCGCAGAACAGACGAAAAAAAAAACGGCGCTAACCTGCTCTGGTAGAGGAAACTCATGAAAAGCAAACCCGACGTGAAAAGCGGAAAGAAGTAGGATGAAGCAACTTTCCCAAAGAACAACGATGTACTTAATGGGGGTAAGCGAAATCGCGAAAGCCAAAAAGAAAAAGATCCAACAAGTCTGGCTCAAACGTAGAACAGAGCACTTTAGATGACACTATCACTGCAAGAACAAGACAAGGAGACGACTTGTCCTAAAACGGGTATGGTCAATTTTGTGAAAGAACAGTCGCAAACCTGGGCAAAAAACCAGCAACTTGAATTTAATTCTCAGTGTTGCTGTGCAATTCACCCTGCGGAACCACCGTGATCCAGCATGTCCTGTATTCGCCAATGGGCACCAACCCAAAGCCGAGAACCAGGGTTGGACTAAAAAGCCCAGCTAACCTAGCAAGGCTGCAGTCCGAGGACAGGACCAAATCTCCTCACTTACGCAGACCTCATACCTTCTCGCTTATCATAGCGGGCCGTGCCCTAAGTGATGAAGAGTTCATCCTCGGGGAATCCTAACGCCAAAGGAATCTGGACCATTCAGATCGAGGAAAATTCATAATGCTATTCTGAACTAAGCCGATATATAAAATAAAATTTAACTGACACATTGTGATAGGGATTGGTCAGAAGAGCTAGACATACGGTTTATACTAATGACTTTAAGCAGAGGGAAAATTAATGAATGAGATGGTAATGAACGACCCCAGGCAATGTAGTAATTAATTACGGACGTAGTGCCCTTCTGTTACTCTCCTTGCTAGAATGTTGTCGTAGTAATCATAGTGTTTCCCGGAAGGTGAACCAAAGTCTCAATTTATATTTCTCCTTGCCAAAATGAACTTCACGAATGATGATCTTCAATACTTCTTCACTTTCTCATCCTAGATGGGGAAGAAAAATAGGGAGGGCTACCTAACTTTTTTATGAAAAGTTAATAATGAGTTAGTTTGTTAGTAAAGATGGGATAATAAGAATGTTAGTGATTAGTATGGTTATTTTGCCAGGGAGCTGTTGAAGGAAGGTTGTAGTGAGTGTAGAATAATATGTAGAAGAATTGGAGATAATATCTTAACGTGAGAATTTATTAAGTGTTCTTAAGAGTTCTGTGTTATTATGTTTGAGTATTGTTTGTGTTTGTGGTTTTGTTGTGATAGTCTTCAATGTTGTTTATGTTTGTGTGCAACCAACGCCTTATATTTTTTACCTTACTTTGTACCCATTTATTTCCTGCAATCAGTTCATACCAAATTTTAATATTTTTTGAGGTCGGATATTTAAGAGGTGTTCAGTTATGGAGAGGGCATTTTGTTAAAAAGTGTAGCCAGTCTCCTACTTCCACATGTACAAAGGTTGGTGTCCCAAATTTTAAATCTATGCAGGTAGACCGAAAAACTACCATGCGCCGTAAGTATTTGTACCAGATGGCGGTCACATTCTATCCTATCCTCTCGGACAGTAGGGAAGACATTATAAGTTTGTCATCCAGTATTACAATGATGCCAAATGTATTGCCATTCTTCCTGAATGGCCACCTTAAAAGTTTTCTGTAAGTGTGAACGTGGCCAGGTTAATTTAATCTCAGTAAGGGACTGGTTATTTGCCGAATGTTTGGCCAGCTCATTGCCTTTTGTGCCGACATGTGCTTTGAACCAAGTTATACTGAACGTACTGCCCGAGCGTGTAATTAATTTATGGAGCTCCGCAAGTTGTGGGTTTTTAGAAAAATGCGTATTAATTGCTGAATATAAGAACGACTGTCCGTTAAAATTCTAAAGGGTTCATTTTGACTTTGAGCCCACGTTGTCGCTTGGATAATAGCGTGAAGCTCGGTTTGATAAACACTATTGCTGTTGGCCAGGTGGTCTGAGCTGGTGTAGATTTCTTGGTCATTACGGTAGACAAAAAAGGCTGAGCCCGTGTCAAATTCAGTTTCTGAGTCGTCTGTATAAACATCAATAGTCCTAGGTTGGGACATTTCCTCAACAAAATAAGTCTTTGCCGGATGGGTTTGCCAAATATTTATGATTTTAATAATCGTCCGCATTATAGGTTTCGCCAAATAATTAATGTTTCACACCTAGTCTATTTATCAAACCTAGCACTGCTTCATATTTTACTATGAAATTTATTGGGGTTAAACCAGCCAAAACGTACAGTGAAAATTAAAACTTATTGTGCACATTGGTATTGCATTCTTCTCTGTCTTATGTAAATTTTGCACTTCGTTTTCAAAACTTCTCGGTAGGTATTTGTTTATGCGGTAGCTGTAACGTAACAGTTACTAGTGCATTACGTTATGGAGCAGAGAGTCAATATGAAATTTTGTTTCAAATTGGGTAAAAGTGTAACTGAAACCTAAGAAATGCTGCGAAATGTGTATGGAGATGAAGCTGTTTCCCACAAGACAGTATTTCAGTGGTTCAAAAAAAGGAGGATGAGCATTGTTGTGGAATTCCAGTGACGAGCATAACAACGACAAATGTTGACAGAGTTCGGCAGTTATTGTTACGATATAGCGGTTTGTCCGTCCGAATAATGGCGGCCGGATTGAATCTTCATCTTGAAATCGTTCGAACCATTGTGACCGAGGATTTGGGTAAACACAAACTTTGTGTGACGTTTGTCCCTCATCACTTAAGTGATGAACAAAAACAACTCCTCTTGGCACGTATTTGTCGTGGGCGGTCGAATTTCTTTGCTGTAGGATTATGCAAGTGGTACCCTTTTTCACGTTAATACACGGCCTCATACTGCTATGCGTTTGAAACGATTAATTGCCCAAAATCAGATTACTCAGTTGCCCCACCCTCCATACTCCCCTGATCTTTCTCCACCAGACTTTTTTCTGTTTTCAATCGACAGTGAAAGGACACAGATTTGCAAACGCTTCAGGTATGTAAGCTGCTGTTACCAGGGAATTGAAAGCAGCAGCGAAAGAGGACTATTCCAGAAGTTTCCAACACTTGTATGAACGTTGTCAGAAATGCATTACATCCGGCGGGGAGTACTTCGAAAGACAATAAGGTTCCTTTTTGCAAATATATTATACTGTAACTTTTCTGTGATCAGTCACTTTATTTATCGGTCACACCTTGTATTCACACCAGAGCCGTTTTTTCCAAACTTCTTGTGTCACACATGAATGCGAAACGTAAACTTCAGTGATATCAAGAAGATAAGGCATGGAATTCTGGTCAATGGAAACATTAGGAAAGTGTACCACCATCAAGGACTTGGATGCGTCCATTCCAAGGAGGATTCCAGCAGTTTGAAATGACAAATGTGCTCCAGCAACAATGTAGGAGCATCATACGTGCTTCTGCAAGGTGTTTCCTTTATTTTAGGCAACCCATATACACTGCTGACCACTGTAAATGCAACACCCTGAAGGAAACATGCAAATAGCATGAAATTTACAACATGCATTTGCGGAGGTGAGATATGCAAATGATTAGAATTTCAGCGCAGACGCACATCACGCGCGCCTGTGGCGGCACTTCTAAGCGCTATTTAAGGCTTGGAGATTTCGACGATTTCAAATTCGGCAATTGTGTTTTTCTTGTGGTTTTTTCAAAAAAACGATCAATTATGCATCGTCGAAAACAGCGACCATCTTTTGATCAAGTATCCGAGTTCGACAGAGGAAGGATAGTGGCCTACCGAGATTTTGGATTATCTTTCAGGGAAATCGGTAGTCGTGTTGGACGAAACCAAACAACTGTAATGCGGATATGTGATCGTTGGATGCAGGAGGGTACGACGGACAGGCGTGTTCTATCGCATCTACCTCAGCGCACCACTTCACGCGATGACAGGGAAATAGTGCGCATGGCAGTGGCGGATCGCTCAGTCACATCACGAACCATTGAACAGCACATGCAGTCTGTAACGCATCATCCAGTGTCTGCGCGTACCATTCGACGCCGTTTACAGCAGAGTGGTCTGTCCGCAAGACGTCCATTGCTTTGTCTACCTTTGACGCAGAACCACAGACGTCTCCGCCACCAATGGTGCGACGACAGAAGGATGTGGACGGCAGAATGGAATGAAATTGTCTTTACTGACGAGTCACGCTTCTGTCTGCAACACCACGATGGTCGCATTCGAGTCTGGAGACACCGTGAAGAGAGGATGCTGAACAACTGTGTTATGCACCGCCACACTGGTCCTGCACCGGATATTATGGTATGGGGCGGTATTGGATATCACTCTCGCACACCTCTAGTAAGCATTGCCGGTACTTTAAACAGCCAGTGCTACATCTCCGAGGTGTTGGAGCCTGTTGTCCTTCCTTACCTTCAGGGCTTGACCACAGCCATATTTCAACAGGATAATGCGCGACGACACGTGGCACGCATTGTCCAACGGTTCTTCGTCAATCGCCAGATTGAATTGCTTTTCTGGCCGCCTCTCTCTCCGGATCTTTCGCCGATAGAAAACATGTGGTCCATGGTTGCTCTACGATTGACCCAGATTCCATCCCCAGCTGCCATAGCAGATCAACTTTGGCAACGTGTGAAAGCTGCTTGGTCTGCTGTACCCCAAGAACTCTTCCAAAGTCTCTTTGAATCAATGCCGAGGCGTGTGGGAGCGGTGATCTCCAACAATGGCGGCTACTCTGGCTACTGATTTTGGCAGGAACCACACTTCACAGAAGTCTATAAATTTAATCATTTGATACTTGGTCAACATGTTATCTACAAAATAAATTTTGTTGTGATATCTCTTGTCTTTCTTGGTGTTGCAATTTGGGTGGCCAGCAATGTATATATATATACCGGGTGGCCATAATTAAACTGACAGTGCTCACAGTGTTCTGTAGTGCGATCCTTTTGCGAGAATGACGCCACATTTTGTAGGAAGATTAAACAAGACGGGGGACGAAGGATTCCGAGAAAAAATAAATTAGTTCCAAAAGTTACCGCTAGGGGAATATTTGTCGCTGTGTAATAGAAAATAGAGTGTTAACAAATGCAAATTAATACGGAATAAAATTACCTTTTATTTTGCACATTTTCTTATTTAGTTCAAGTGCAATATGGCAACACTTTTAAAAAAGCGTAAAATCTACATAAACACCGATAAAGTCTCGTGATCTGCAATATCACGTACGCTGAGCAGAAGAAGAAGTTCTTTATTCAAATTTCACGTTACGTCCATTGGCACAGTGCCAGCTGCTTGGGTTTTAAAAGGAAATGTGTTGCGTTTCGAATCAATCGGATTGAAAGTTTATGTGCAATGTCTCCTTCTTTAGTCGAGCGTGCGTTACTGGTCAAATTCTTTTACCTCAACCAGTGCAACTCGTCAGCCGCTCTTCGTTCTTTTAGAACGCACAAAAAAATGCGTAAAGGTAACGGTCCTGTGTCAGTTAATGGGCTAAAAGCAATGGTTGCGACGTTTGAGAAAACAGTTTCTCTGAAGGTTCAGTCAGGCAGAGGACGAAAACCTGTACCACAGGATACAATCGAAGCAGTTGCCACGGCGATTGTCTACAGAGGACCAGACAATATTGCTGCCACCTCTAGCGCTCGTGGATTAGCTCGGAATATGGATATGCCTTACAGTACGGTATGGAAAATCTTACGAAAGATTATCAACTTCTATCCGTACAAGATCAGCCGTGTACAGGAGTTACTGTACCCCAACCATGATAAGCGGGCAGACACACACAAAGGTAATTTCCGTATTGATTTGCATTTGTTAACACTCTATTTTCTATTACACAGCGCCAAATATTCCCCTAGCGGTGACTTTTGGAACTAATTTATTTTTTCGCGGAATCCTTCGTCCCCCGTCTGGTTTAATCTTCCTACAAAATGTGGCGTCATTCTCGCAAATAGATCGCGCTACAGAACACTGTGAGCACTGTCAGTTTAATTATGGCCACCCGGTATATATACATACATACATATATATATATATATATGCAGGTTCAAGAGGAATGGGGTAATATTGACATGACAGTACTGTGAAAAAGTTTACTTTCATGAAAAATTCGAGCTAGAGCTATTGTCAAGAACAATGGATATCAGATAGAAGCAAATCGCCGAAAAAAAAGCGGCAATTATACATAAAACCTAACTATCAAAATCGTTTCCATACAATAGCGAAGTGCATTCTCTATTTAACGAACTTTTTATTGTGATCCAATATATTTTTCTCCATATTTCTCAAAATATTTCTGAACATTTCAAACTAATTCTTTCTTTTAACACATTAACTTTCTTTTAACACATTCCGACGCGTATTACAGTTTGAAGAAAATACGTCTGAAGGGGTTTTGGTGCATTGCAAAAATGCGCGACGTGTTATGACATAAAGAACTTTTTCAAACAAAAAACTCAGACAAAATTAACAAACTTTACCAATAATTAAATTTAAGGACGCATGTGGTATTGTAAACTTAAAATTACTTGTCATAATAAATGCGATAATGTCATTAAAATTAATTAATGTTAATATAATTTTTTTAAATTGAAAATACAGCGTATTCCAAGGTTTTGTTTTATTCTTGTTTTCCTTGCAGATTTCTGTTTGATGGGTAAGATACATAAAACATATAGACATTAATTTACAAAATAAAGGTGTGATTAATTACTTTTATTAATAATATTTAGAGTTTATGAATTTAAAATCTGTCTTGTGTAGTTTAAAGTATTTTAAAAGGTAAATCTCTATTTAATGAATTTTCCATATAACAAACTTTTTTTCAGGATTTAGCGACTTCGTTAAATAGAGGTCCGACTGTATATATATATATATATATATATATATATATATATATATATATATATATATATATATATATATATATATATATATATATATATATATGTAATGAATAAGACCAGATTGCAGAGTCTTTAGAATAAGAAATTTATTTCCGAGTGGCTAAATCATTCATCTTATCTAATACATAGCCAGCACCCGAGTGTCTCTCGGGCTAGCGTATAGAGGTATCTGCTGTTAAGAATTGCTGAGCAAAGATGTTTCTTGCAAGTTGCATCGGTTGTGCAGGAAGATCGCTTTATTTGGGCATAGAAAAGGGTCGGATGATTTCGTGGCTTCCCAGGGATTGCTGAGGATATGAAAAATAGCCATGGGTTCGTGAAAACAGAATTTGGTAATGCCATCCTAAGCATGGTAATGAAAGAAAATTTACAGGGGATCAACTTAAATTTTATACCTTTCATATATATATATATATATATATATATATATATATATATATATATATATATATATATATATATATATATATATATACTGCTGGCCATTAAAATTGCAACTCCTAGAAGGGAGACAAATAACAAATCTTTACGTATTATACGTATACAGCATAGTAGGAAGAAAATATAATTAAATTTGTAGGCAATTTGGGGGTATACAGGAACCGAAATTAGTACACACAGCTGCCGTCTCTGGCAGCTAAAACGACTCAAACCCAGTTAGGCATCGAGCCTAACTGGGCTTGGATGACAGACACGGTCAATTCATTCCATGCTGCTTCAAGTCTATACGACACTTCATCAATCGTAGTGGCAGGAGAGTGGTGGCGGCACAGTCTTTCAGCAATCCATGACCAGATGATTTCAGTGGGTGGGAGATCTAGAGAATGTGCTACCAGGGCAACAGTCGAACACCATCTGTGTCGAGGTAGGTCAGGACACGAGGGGGAATATGCGGTATTGCGTTATCTTGTAGAAAGATGACGTCTCCGAAGCTTCGAAGACAGGGCACAGCCACCGACCTTAAGATCTAAGAAATGTACTGTTCAGATTACCGTCGACGCAAACAAGAAGTGTTCGTGTCGCGTACCCAATGGCTGCCTATACCATCACACCAGGTGCAGGGCCCGTATGACGATATCGAATGCAAGTAGGCCACATGAGTTCTCCTCGGTGCCTCCAGACGCGGATATGTCCATTATGATGCTGCTCGCAGAACCGGGACTCGTCTGAAAATACGACGTGGTGCCAATCCTCTATCTAGTTTTTTCGATCTGTGCACCACTGTCGCCGCGCGTTTCTATGCTGCAGTGTCAAGGGAAGCCGCAATAATGGTCGCCGTGCAGACAGTCCGTGTTGCTCCAGATGTCCTCTCATTGTGCGTGCGGATATTTGTCGTGCTGTAAAGAAGACCATTTCCTGACTCAAGGTACGTGATATACCGGTACGATCCTGCAAAGCCGACCTGACAACATGTCTGACCTCTCGGACGTTATTGGCGGGAGGCCGTTGAAATCCGGCATGGCGTTCTGTATGACCCTGCTGAACCCATCAATTGCGTATTTGCATGACAGTCGCTGGATTCCGACCATTGCAAGTAGGAATATCGCGTAACGATAGACCGCACTCTCGATACGCCACGATCCTGCAGCTATCGAATTCCGGCAAGTACTGGTAGCCGTTTTCCCTTCTTCTATGGCGCATAACACGATCTTCTCACAAATAACCAACATTCCAATGTGATTTCCAAATGAGAAACCCTCTGAGTAACTTTCCATTTATACAGAATTTGAGTTGGCGTTCCTCCCTCCTGCGTCGTTAGGTTTCGTTTAAATGCTAATCATTTGCATAGCCCAGCATCTTATTCATTTCATGCGGATTTGACATTTGTATCATCGCTCCTTCATGGTGTTGCAATTTTAATGTCCAGCAGAGTATACACACACACACACACACACACACACACACACACATATATATATATATATACTTTATATATATCTATATATCCATGTATCTATCTATACATACATACAGTTGGATCTCTGTTTAACGACGCTCTACTTAACGACGATCTCTATTTAAAGACGATATTTCCCAGTCCCGGCCCCTCTGACGTAAAAAAATTCTATTTTAAGACGAATTTGTTTCTGTTTAACGACGATTTATTTTTACATGATATACTTTTTCTTCAACATTTTATCTGAAGGAGGGAAATCTTATGTGGGGAAAAACAAGTTTGGTTTCAATAACAGACCCGCTATTTCCTTAATGTTTGCAATGTTGCAATCATAGACTTGTTGCAGTGGGAAAAACGGCGGGGGATCTCGGAAGATCAAATATTTTTACATGGAGCTCTTAGTGCGGGAGCTGAATCACTCTATTGTCCCTACCATCTGTTGTCATGTAACTTTCGAACTGTCCGATAGCAGCCCTCTCTCACTCCTTCCGGGAAAAAGGTTGTTTAGAGAATTCGTGGTTGTGTGTAGGAGATCATTCCAGTATGAATACTCGGTGAGCAGAGCAAAATGGCATCAAAGTGAAAGCATCTTACGCTACACAAAAAGGTGAAAATATTGAAGACTGGGAAGAAAGTGTTGGAATACAAAAATCCAATTCGCAAGACAACTTCAGCTACCCGAGTCTACTCTGAAAAGCATTTTAGCAAACAAAGAGGAAATTCTTGAAGCAGCACAAAAATTTGGTTTGGGATCCAAATCCAAACGGCAGAAAATTCAATGTGGCCGATCAGAAGAGTTTAATAATGTAGTCCTGCAATGGTTTCATGAATCAAGAGCATCCATTAATAAACAATGCGGCTGACAGTATGAAAATTAGAAAATTGGAAGTAATGCACATGGTAACATTAGCATGGAAAGAAGTTTCTTCATCCACAATAAAAAACAACTTTCGCGTTGCTGGAATTCACAAAGTATTTGTAGTGGAACTGCAAAGTGCGGATGTAGAAATCAACGAAGACGCCATTTTCCCTGAAGAATGGAGAAGTCTTGTTGAAGATGAGGATGTTTCAATTCAAGATTTCTACAACTTTGATGAATGTGTTTTAACAACAGATTACAGAAATGTTGAACAAATTTATGAAGATATAGTTAATGAAAACACAGTGTCAGACGAAAAAGGTAAAGTTGAAGACACGGAAAACGAAACAATGCCACCGTCTTACACAGATGCAACTTCTGCTCTAGATGATCTCCGACGCTATATTACATCGAATATGGAAAACGACACATTTAACAGTTTAGAAAATCTGGAAAAGAGAATACCGAAAGTAAGGCGAAAAATGAAACAATCAACACTTTTCGACCTTTTTTAAAACCGAATTCATTGCAGTGTTTGTATTCTTTTTTAAAATGTAATTTAAAATAACTTTTTATGCATAAAATAATAACGATAATAAAAATAACTTTTTTAAACACCCCAGTATATTAAGAAATATATTGATAGTCCTAAGCCTGTAAAGAGTGAAAAATAATGTTGTTATATTCACAAATTCTGTTTAAGGACGAACTCTACTTAAGGACGATTTCGCACGGTCCCTTGAAAGTCGTTAAACAGAGAGTCAACTGTATATATACAGGGTGTCCCAAAACGACCGCATAAACTATGCACAGCTAGATTCCTCGTTGGGAGTACATAAAAACTGCCCAAAGAAGCGTTCCTGTACGATCCATAGTTTACGAGAAAAATACGAAAAACAAAGTATGACGTCACTGCCGGTGCAAGAAAAAAAACACTTTATTGGACATATCAACAACAATATTTTCATATCTTTCCAGACGATAATGTTTAAAACGTTCGCCGCGCATATCGCGTCATGCATACGCGCGCGCCATGGAATGACGTTAAGCCGCCGTTGAACTGGTATTTAAAAGGCTGCATCTTGCAGCTACCGGTAATCTTCGTATGATGGCCATGTACTCCGTTCGTGACTACTGCGACATGTACTTGATGTACGGCCGATGTAATGGAAATGCCTTACGAACTGCTTTACGAGTATGCCCGTCGATATTCGTCCCGCCGTCCTCCCGATGTCAACGTCATCCGTAGGCTGGACGACAGACTGCGAAATACGGGAAGCGTCTTGCCAACAGCCAATCTTCACGATACTGGAAGACCGTGGAGCGGCCTGACGGTAGCACAGGCGGATGCAATACTGCAGCGGGTAGAAGAGACGCCCGAGGTAAGCACGCGCGCATTAGCCCGTGAGATGACTTCGAGTAAAAGTACTGTGCACAGGCTTTTACGGTCTGAGAGGCTACACCCATTTCGGTACACAACCGTGCAAGGTCTGAAACCAGATGACTTTCAGAAACGCGTGGCCTTCTGTGAATGGCTGTTGCAGCAACAGAACACAGATAATGGTTTCATTGCACATATCCTGTGGACTGATGAATCATGTTTCACTCGTGATGGGGTATTCAACCATCACAACAGCCACATGTGGTCCCAGGTCAATCCGCATGCAATCCCGTCGCAGAAACATCAGGAACGTTGGTCTCTTAACGTGTGGGCCGGCATACTCGGGGATCGCCTGCTTGGACCATATCTGTTGCCTGAACGGCTCTCGGGACAGTCGTACTTGGTGTTTCTCAATGAGGTCTTAACCGAGTTTTTCGATGACATACCATTAGCGGCAATACAGGGACTTTGGTTCCAGCATGATGGGGCTCCGGCGCATTTCTGTGCTCCTGTACGTGGTTGGCTGGATATGGAATATCCCGGCCGCTGGATCGGACGTGGGGGTCCGGTTCTATACCCGCCACGTTAGCCAGATCTTACACCGTTGGATTATTTCCTATGGGGCCATCTCAAGGAACTGGTGTATCGAGACGTAGTGACAACACAAATGGACTTAGTTGCTCGTCTGAATGCTGCTTGTACTTCGGTGGACCCCGCGATGCTGCAACGTGTGATGACAGTCATTCTACTGCGTGCTCAAGCCTGCCTCGACATGCACGGCGGACACTTTGAACATATGCTTTAAATTGTGCATGCTGTTGATATGTTCAATAAAGTGTTTTTTCTTGCACTGGCAGTGACGTCATACTTTGTTTTTCGTATTTTTCTCGTAAACTATGGATCGTACAGGAACGCTTCTTTGGGCAGTTTTTATGTACTCCCAACGAGGAATCTAGCTGTGCTGAGTTTATGCGGTCGTTTTGGGACACCCTTTATATACCCAACAAACACAGAGGCATCGGGCCGGGGTCGGAAGGTTCCGGCCAGCCAATTTCTCCACTGCCGGGCCGCCGCATTAGGTCAGTATCGTTTCCGTCACGGTCGTGTCCTATCGCCCGCGACTACCCCGTCGAGTGCTGGGCCACTTCCGGTAGGAATCGAGCCATCGTTCATCCGACTGCGAACCGTGAGGCAGCCGCGAGGAAGCCATCAATGCGGACATAAAGCCGCCGCGTAACCGGAGGTTGACGGGCCGGTTAAGGGAGCAATAATTGGTGTCGACATACCGTCATCTACCCAAATCGTAAACAGCAATGTGCCGTAGGTCCGGGCGTCATGCCAGCATTCTACCAGAATCGGACCGCCGGTATTTTTTCAAAGTTTTGCGTAGGACCCTTTCGTTTATATGCTTATTTTTATTATTTATTACATTGACGAATAAACTCTGATATCAACCCTTTCACTTTTATTATTATTATTATTATTTTGCCTTCATATTTCTAGTATTCTTTCCAGTTTTGCCTTATGTATTTTTAGGTATTACCAAATACTGATCTTTGTTATTACCTAAAAATTTGCATATGAATCACAAGTTTACTTGTTAGAACAAAACCTCCTTTTGTATTAAGATACATTTACCCAAATTTGAAAGTTAAGATAACATTAATACCAACCATTAAAGCTAAATCTATCTTTCCATTCGATCTAAGGTTTCAGTTTTTTTTTTAAAAATTTAGAATGAGATATAGTATGTAAAACAGTACTATGTATTTATTCTTTCCATTCATATTATTGCATTTCATCCAAAGAAATGCAACATAAATCCATGTTTTTAATAATTAACCCCAAAATTTGTACTTCCGCAGTATAAAATTTATTAACAACTTGCTCAGAAGAATTTATTTAAATTATTTTTTGGTGTAGAGTTAATAAATGCTCTACAGATATGAAAATTATTTTTTACATAGTTTTGTGAATTATAGAGTAATTCATTAAATTCTTATAAGTCATTTTTAAAAAATATTTTCTTCTATATTATATAGGACATTCAATATCCAACACTTGATAGTACTATTTTTGAGAAATAGTACTATGATAGTAATATTTCTCAAAAATAGTACTATGATAGTAATATTTCTCAAAATTAAACAATAGAAGATTATTATAGAAACACATGCTTTTAAATGCAGAAAATAGCTGGTTTAAAGTAAAAATAGTTTATTTAGAAAGTACATAGCACATTTCCACAATTTTTTTCTATATTTTTTACAAACCAGGATCCTTTCGCTGTAGCTCTGCTCCATCTTTACAGCATCTAGGGAAAAAAAGAAAGAGAAAATCAGTTCATAAATTTATGTGAAAGGAAAATGACTCCCATCCCCTGATATAATTTATGAATCAAAAGAAGAATTTATTTAAATTATTTTTTGATGTAGAGTTAGTAAATGCTCTGCAGATAAGAAAATTATTTCTTGCATAGTTTTGTACATTAAAGGGTAATTTATTGTTGTAAAAATAGTTGATTGTTGAAAGTAGTTGAAAAAATTCATTGTTGATAAAGTAGAATTAATTAAATCCAATGAGGAAATATAAATTTTGAGACAGGGGTTTAAAAAAACTTGATATAAAACAGCACCCAACACATGAGTGCAGTTTTAAATCTGTTGTCATTTTATTGATAACTACTTCCAAGAAGTAAATTCCTACCACATTTTTTTGTAAAACCAATTACATACTGTGAAAACTACATCATGTAATAAATATTTACTTGATTAAATAAATATACTAATAGAAATAGTTATAAATATTTGTTAAAGAGTATTCCCCTTTTCACTAAATTTCTCTGTGTACAGTAGAAAATCCAACCATGTCGATTAATTTGTTATTATAGATATAAATAAAATAGGGTAGATTGCCTTGATAGAGTACAATAATAAGCTTTTAATGTTGAGCATAATTTCAGCTCAACATTGAAAGCTGAATCAGAGACTTGTCTAGAATGACACCAAGATTTCCTCTTCACTATTGAGAATAATGCTGTTGAAAGTAGAGAAACTCAAGAATAAAGATTGAATGCTAAGTAAAACATTAGCATACAAAATCTTACATTTCTAAATCTGATTACAACATGCCATAGAGAGCATTAATACAGATGCTGGGTCAGATTTAGAAATTTAAGATTTTATATGCTAATGTTTTATTTAGTATTCAATCTTTATTCTTGTGTTCTTTACTTTCAATGTGATAATATTCTCGATAGTTAAGAGAAAATTTTGTTGTCATTTTAGACAAGTCTCAAGTCAGCTTTCAATGTTGTTTATTATTGTACTCTATCAAGGCATTCAACTCTATTTTATTTATATCTGTAATAACTAATCATTTAATCGACAGGAATAAATTTCATACTGTACTGAGGGAGAAAATTAGTGAAAAGGGCAAATAATCTTTAACAACTATTCTATTACTATATTAATGAATAAAGTAAACATTTATTACATGATGTAGCTTTCACAGTAATTTTTACAAAAAATGTGGTAGAAAGTCATTTGCGATACTAAAGATAATTTTAGGTCTTAGACTTAAAGATACTAAAGAATAAAATTAAGTTTTAGCAGTAAATTTACTTGAAGTAACATTACATTAACCAAAAGGTATTAAATACATAATGACTTTTTTAAATACCTCATCAAGTATTAGAATAATATCCTCCATAATTCCATCTTCAATAACTGATTGAATCTTGTGTATTACCAGCATTAATATTAGACACTGTCCAACAGACTTCCTGAAATGAATAAAAATAAATATATCATAACACAAGGCAAGCTGTTAAATTATCATCAGAAATATTTTTCCTCACATGAATTTTTGAAATCATATTGAGTGAAAATTACACATAATGGAATATGCACTGAGCATATAATTTAATACCAAAAATTGCCTGGTGATTAAAAGTTGAGAAGTAATCAGACTTTCAATGTGCTGAATATGTTTAGCACAATATTTAAATAAGACTTTAATATACATGAACTAGATTACTACCTCACAAAACTTCCAAGAAACAATTTCAACTAATTATTGTATAACTTACCATATAATTTGGCTTTCCATAAAACTCCAACTGATGTTCAGAATCAGTTGAGTTATTTTTCAGGCACAACTTTATCAACATATTTAATTATGAAACTTTGAGAAAGTAAAGATAATTTACACTGCTGGCCACTGTAAATGCAACACCCTGAAGGAAACATGCAAATAACATGAAATTTACAACATGCATTAGCGGAGGTGAGATATGCAAATGATTAGAATTTCAGCGCAGACGCACATCACGCGCGCCTGTGGCGCCACTTCAAAGCGCTATTTAAGACTTGGAGATTTCGACGATTTCAAGTTCGGCAATTGTGTTTTTCTTGTGGTTTTTTCAAAAAAACGATCAATTATGCATCGTCGAAAACAGCGATCATCTTTTGATCAAGTATCCGAGTTCGACAGAGGAAGGATAGTGGCCTACCGAGATTGTGGATTATCTTTCAGGGAAATCGGTAGTCGTGTTGGACGAAACCAAACAACTGTAATGCGGATATGTGATCGCTGGATGCAGGAGGGTACGACGGACCGGCGTGTTCGATCGCATGCCCCTCAGCGCACCACTTCACGTGATGACAGGTAAATTGTGAGCATGGCAGTGGCGGATCGCTCAGTCACATCACGAACCATAGCACATCACATACAGTCTGTAACGCATCATCCAGTGTCTGCGCGTACCATTCGACGCCGTTTACAGCAGAGTGGTCTGTCCGCAAGACGTCCATTGCTTTGTCTACCTTTGACGCAGAACCACAGACGTCTCCGCCGCCAATGGTGCGATGACAGAAGGATGTGGACGGCAGAATGGAATGAAATTGTCTTTACTGACGAGTCACGCTTCTGTCTGCAACACCACGATGGTCGCATTCGAGTGTGGAGACACCGTGAAGAGAGGATGCTGAACAACTGCGTTATGCACCGCCACACTGGTCCTGCACCGGGTATTATGGTATGGGGCGGTATTGGATATCACTCTCGCACATCTCTAGTACGCATTGCCGGTACTTTAAAGAGCCAGCGCTACATCTCCGAGGTGTTGGAGCCAGTTGTCCTTCCTTACCTTCAGGGCTTGCCCACAGCCATATTTCAACAGGATAATGCGCGACCACACGTGGCACGCGTTGTCCAACGGTTCTTCGTCAATCGCCAGATTGAATTGCTTCCCTGGCCGCCTCGCTCTCCGGATCTTTCGCCGATAGAAAACATGTGGTCCATGGTTACTCTACGATTGACCCAGATTCCATCCCCAGCTGCCACAGCAGATCAAGTTTGGCAACGTGTGGAAGCTGCTTGGTCTGCTGTACCCCAAGAACTCATCCAAAGTCTCTTTGAATCAATGCCGAAGCGTGTGGCAGCGGTGATCTCCAACAATGGCGGCTACTCTGGCTACTGATTTTGGCAGGAACCACACTTCACAGAAGTCTATAAATTTAATCATTTGATACTTGGTCAACATGTTATCTACAAAATAAATTTTGCTGTGATATCTCTTGTCTTTCTTGGTGTTGCAATTTGGGTGGCCAGCAGTGTACAATGCATTTCCCCCCATTTTTTAAACAGCTAAACAAGATGCTCAGTGGAATTTTAAAAAATTTAGTACAATCAAATATTTGACAAGGCAGTAAATGGAATTCTAAGCATAATGCAACAGTTTAAAGAACAACATAAAACAGATGCTGTCTATGATTTTTTTCATTAACCCAAAGCTCATGCTTAACTTGAAGAGTTCAGAATCAATGGGGAGAAAAAAAAGTGCTAATCAGAATTTTTGAAAAAATTCCAGTTTACATGCCATATACGAGATGAGGCACTAGTTCCCAGACATACACTTAACTAAAGTTTAGATTTAATGAGTTTCTAGCGCTTAATTTTAGGATAGTAAAACATAGTTTTGTCTTAACTGGCTAATGTGTGCATGTGCATGTGAGAAAGCATATAATAGATATATTTAAGATAAAGTACTAAAGATATTTTTTTACTGCCTTCATCTCTAATAACACAGATAAAAGTGATTTCAAACACGATACAAATTATAAAATGAATTGGCTAGGGTTTGAAGTCTAAGCTTCGATTCATTTTCGAAAATATGTGTCAACGAGATGTTGTATTCGGACCCAGACAATTGGCGAAACTTTCCAAACCTATTTTCAATAATGTCGGTTTGAATTTTTCCTGTTAAGAAATATGCCATCCTCAATTCATTGTCAACAATATGTTCACATTTCAAGTACAGCATGTGTAGTGTGAGAAAGTGTGGTATATGTTTCTCTAGTTAAAAAGCCAGAAGTATATTTAAGAGAATTCCAAGTATCAAGCCAAACTAAGAATTTGTGTAGGTACATAACCTTTTCATTGGATGCATTAGATGACAAAGGCTCACAATACACATCTCGTTTACGACCCCCTTTAAACTTACTTTACACATTCATTATCTTCCACCATTTAATAATGATTGCAATATATTCAGATGTTTCTAAACAAAACTGTTCATCAGTATGTGTAGAAAGCACTTTCAACCCTTCAACAAAATGGTCATTGAAAATTTTAAGACAAAGTTTTACATTTTGTCTCTCCATAGAAGATGAAGAAAGATCTTTTAAAGTTAATTCAAACACATATTTAACTATCTGTCCATCCTCTAAAGAATGGATACTTTTAATGGTTCTAAAAGAGGCAGTTTTAGTTAAGTTATGATCATTAAAATCAATAAAATACATGCACTGACCATAATTCTTCTGATTCAGCCAATTATTTCTGACACACTTCAGAATGTGTATAGGATCAAAAATATAAAATAATGGTCTATTAGGATTTTAAGGATGATTATATAATATACTTAAACAGGGGAGGTAGTGTCGCAGAGTTTCGCGACATCGTGAAAGCGCACAAAGAAATAGGTATAGAAGGCAAGTTAATTGGAAGATATGATGGTAAATAATAGTGAAGAGCAATTTTAGGCCATAAACGAATCGCTGAAAGAGGGCTCATAACGCAAAAGAGGGAAGAAAATAAAAGGAGATATAAAAGTCTTGCAAGTCAGGGAGGCAGAATTTATTGAGGGTCATAAAAGTGGACCTCACAAGAAGAGGATACCATCCGTGGGAACAACGAAATAGCGGTCAGGAAGAGAGATACGCCCCTTAACTAGGAATGGTCACCAAAGAAGTAATAATTAAAAACCCAAGCGAATGATGGTGTGTGGATGTTGTGAAAAGGGACTGGAGACACCAATAAAATTTCAGAGTGGGCGAGACGAAGAATTAAGTAATGGAAGACATTTTGAGTAAAAGGAAAAAGAGGCGGCACGACAGATAGACTGAAATGATTTGACGGTTGATAGAGATGGATTGAGAAAATAGAGATAGAGTTGATAGTGATGGAAACGAAGTAGCCCATATACAGGGTGGCTAATAAATACTGTAACACTCCAAAAAATAAGAGTTAATTTTAATCGTTTGGAAAAACAATTTATCTATCTATTTGTGTGATTGGCAACTTTTTGTAAACGTAGGCGATTTTTGTTTAAAGTAAAACATGTAGAATATTTTTAAAGATGGAAGCCAAAAAGTTAATGGTTAAACAGCTTTTTGATCGCGGACTTTCTGCAGGTAAAATATTTAAGCAATTAAAATGCCTTGGTTTTAATAGGACGTTTATATATAGGACTATAAATCGATTATTGGATACCAATAGCTGTAAAGATCGACCAAGGTCCGGTCGTCCACGCACTGTTCGTACAAAAGAAGGTATCAAAAGAATTCGTGAAAAGATACGAAGAAATCCACAACGTTCTGCAAATAAAATGGCTGCAGAAGAGAACATCAGTCGCAGAACTATGCAACTTATCATAAATGAAGACCTGGGTTTTCGCCCTTATCGCAAAAGAAAAGTTCAAGGTTTGACTACTGCACAAATAGTAAAAAGGTTACAAAGATGTAAGAAATTGCTGAATCGGCACGGTAGCAAAAGTGTTGAAAAAATAATTTTCTCTGGTGAGAAGCTGTTTTGTACAGAACAGAGTTATAATGCTAAAAATGATGTTGTATATTCAGCAACCTTCGAGGATATACCTGAAAATCTTCGAACTGTTAAACGCTTTCAGAACAAGAATTCTGTTATGGTTTGGGCTGCAGTGTCACACAATTGAAAACTGCCTCTGAAATTCATCGATAAAGGGGTAAAAAGCAATGCTGAATATTACAAACAGGAAGTATTGGGTACACGTTTATTACCACATGCTAACAGATTGTATCCCAAAAAGAATTGGATATTTCAACAAGATTCTGCACCATCCCACCGATCCAAAACAACACAGGAATGGCTCCATACCAATTGCCCGAAGTTTATCAAGCAAGAAGATTGGCCACCTTCTTCACCAGATCTAAATCCTTTAGACTATTGCATTTGGGGGATTTTAGAGTCTAAAGTAAATGCTAAGCAGCACAGAAGTTTGGACTCCCTCAAAGCTTCCATACGAAGTGAATGGGACAAATTACCTCATAAAATGATTCGTGCCGCAATAGGACAGTGGCGTAAGAGATTATCTTTAGTAATCGATAAAGATGGCGGTCGATTCGAGTAAAATTATTTCATGGTAAACTTTCATGTGTAATGTTCATAATATTGTTGTATTTTCCATTTTCTATTTCATCTGTGTGTAATTAAATGATTCGATATTTGTCACAGTATTTATTAGCCACCCTGTAGAAAAATATTGAACACGATACTTCTGCCAGATGAATGAGCTTCAATTCGAGACTAGACACCAGAAATCAAGTTAAGCCCTGCGGTCCCACCTGTGAGATGTTAAAGAACACGATACTACCGACAGATGAATGAGCGTCAACCGGAGACGAGACCCCAGTGATCAACCAAGCCCTGCGATCCCACTCTTGAGATGTCTTAGACTAAGATGCTACTGCCAGAGGTATGATGTCAACAGTGCCCGAGGATCATCAAACGGAGGTATTGTCTGTTATTTCCCAATTTGTCGTAAGCCATGCTACCTTGTCCTAAGTAATGAATGATAATGCGGATATTGATAGATGTTGCAGTAACGCTAAATATTGATCAAGTATATAATGGACGATAGTGCGCGCCAAGTAGTAGAGTGATGACAATTATTAATTAAGGGTGTAAAGTATATGTATTAGTAGAATAAGTAGTAATTAATTGAACGCGCAAAATCGATTTAAAGTGTGTTGATTATTTTGATTATGAGTGTATACATATAGTATGTGTAGATGAAGGATGAAATATTGAGTAATACTGTAGTGTATTATTTATGTGTGTTAATATTCAATAAATTAATTTGTCAATATAAACCAGAGTTATTTCCATTATTTGGGAAGCACAATCAATCAATGTACTAACTACAATCATTAACCAATGAATTTAAAATCATCATCATCATTAATAATAAATATAATTAATAATATAATAACTCCCAATCATTTTTAATTAAAAACTTTCACTGTTACAGGTAGCAAAATAAGATATTGTTTAATAATAAAGTCAGTTGTTTTAATAATAAAGTCAGTTGTTCAGTCAAGAAGTCAATTATTGTATTTTGATGATCAGAAATTTTATGTCTTAGAACATCAAACAATTCAATTACCACATTTAATACATTTTCACCATCACTCATTACTGTTTTCATTTAATCCAAATTCTTTCTATAAGTATTAAGACTTAAAATGGAATAAACATGTTTAACAGAGAGAAAAAATTATGACATGCATAAAATTAAATTTTACCAAAATTTAAAATTACTTAGCCCATTAACTAATGATCTAATACATCCAAAAGCAATTTCCTTTTTACTACTTCTGTAATGTATTATCAACGAACCTCTAACAACTTATCAGGAAATTCTAAAAATATTTTTAAAATTTTAGTGTTAACCATTAAGAATAAATAAAGCTTGGCACTTCACATTTTCATAATATAAATATCATTTTTCTGTTATTATAAAAGACTCTGTAAACCAGGCATTTTGCTTTTTGGAACAGTATCTTGTATCCGTGAATTCTTTGATTATACAGGAGTTCTATTCCATTATTAATAAAGGGTTATTTCATTCACTTATCAAACACACATTTTGATATAATAAGCCACAACTCACAGTGGATGTCTTAGCTACAGTTTTATAAACAAACTTTGTCCATGAATAGATTTTATATTTTCTAAATAAACCTTGGCATTTTATACTTTTATAATATAAACCTCTTTTTCGACAAGAGTTAAAAAGACTTTCACAAGAGTCATGTTAACTGAAATCCCTGGACTGCACTTTCTCACTCACCTAAAACCTTAACAACAAGCTTCACAGTTAAAAAAGAATAAATAAAGGAAATCATATTCAATCCACATATTATTGAGACCAACGTTTATGAGAAATTTGAGATTAGTATATAAGTTAAAAAAATTAATTTGAAATTTTTAGTTGTTTAATAAATATTTTTATAGTTTTTTCATAGAAAAGTTTCAATTAAAGGTCAAAATAAATCTAAAAAAATATTAAAAACAGTGATTTTGGCCACGAGTCTACTGCTGAAAACAAAAGTATATGTCGAGAAAAAAAAAGTTACACAAACTTACGCAGGTTATGAATCCAAGTCAGCTTTGGTCTTCCAAAACGACTGCGATCTGAAGCTAGATTCCACTTTCAAAATTCTTTAAAGAAACAAATATTTTCTTATAATGCCATAATATATATTGAACGATTTATCAAACCAAGAAGTATTGAAAAGTAGAGTTCTTTATAAACTTGCTTATCACTAAAATAAAAAGGGGAATATGACCCCTTTACATATAACTTTGGGCTAAGTTCTTATTTATTTTGAACAGAATGATACCTAAAGACTTTCTTAAAGTCTTTTGAAAACAAAGAGCATATATAGACAGTTATTTAGAACATTATCACATTTTTAATAAAGATTTTACCAATGACACACACAGAATGCAAAAGTTTACCTAAAGTTTTAATAACAATCTAACATACATGATGTTATCTAAATAAAAGTTCTCATCCTTGTCGGGTTCTTCAAGATTTTAAAGCTGAAACTGGGAAATAAAATTATATAAATGCACAATGACCAACAATTTAATAACTTAGGGATGAAAAATGGAATAACCCTTTGCATCTATATATTATTAAGCAATAACAAAAAATAAAAACAATTATAATCATTAATATTCAAATTTATACTGATATGTGCATGAGTATTTTGCATCTTTTACGCACTCATGCATACTGAAATGATGGGGCATAAATCAGAATTATATGGTTTGTTGCGTTAAAAGTATGCATGATCTATAAGTATAAAATCAATAAAGTTCTGTTAGAATTTATAAAAATTATAGCATGAAATTGAACCTTTTTAGTTGGTATTGTGAAGTGTATATAAATATCCATAATATGCTAAATTTTTTGTTTCTTAATATAAAGCCCAAGTTAACATACAGGCAAAATGCTGTCTATATTACCATTAAAAACATGAATAATGTATTTGGATAGCAGTCAAAATTATAGCACCATTGACTCTTTTTTAAAAATTTTTAGTATTTCAGTTCTGGTATTATGAAATACATCAAATGTTCAAATGTTTTGATTATCTCATGGATTTCGTAGGCATTCGTGAAAAGAAAATTTTAATGTTTCATACAAACTGATGAAAAAAAAGTTAGGTTAGAAAGAAATTGTAGTGGTTTTTATAAACAGATTAAGAACACCCTACTGTCATATTAAAAGTCTTTTTTTGTTATTTTTTTTACCAATTTTATTGTACTTATTTATTTTAAACTTTTTTCATGCTACTAATTGTGTGGAAAAATATTTTTCTCTTAGTTTAGAGAACACTGCATTTATATAGCAATAATAATTGAAAATATCAATATATTCAATAGTTATATACATTATATATCAACAATTTTTAATATAAATAATATAACCACAAGTAATATTGGTTGCTTTTGGCCTTTTTTTTTTAGATGACTGTAATTATAATTATTCTTAAAAAATAAATTATCTGTTATAAAAAACCTTCTAGAGAAAGCTGGAATTCCTAAACAAGTTAACCTGATTCAATTAAGGCTTTCCAAACAAATTATTGCTTAAAAAGGTACTTATGTGTATATGTTACTATGAGATAGCTGTTAATGTGATTATAATCATGGATTATGCTTTTACATTTTGCTTTAGTATATGATTATTCTCAATCTCTTCTTTCTCTGTGAATATGCTTTCTCTGAATTTCAAAGGGGGAGTTCTTAATTTGAGTTGGGATGTTTGTTTATACGCTTATCAGCTATCTAATTCAGTGAATGAATAAATTTTGGAGTAAAATATCATAGAAACAAATGTCAATTACATTAAATAACTTATTATACATCGATCATAATTATATTGTGCAATAATTTAATAATTATTAAAATTTGGATATCAAATTAATATTTCATTGATTTATCATACAATGCATTAAACAGGAAGAAAACTATCAAAGAAAATTTATAATGATGAACAAACCATTTGCTTCCTTTGTCCATCTAAAATATTAACTGAAACACGAATCTTAAATTTTTACGAAACAAAATGTTTTTATTTATACATACGAAAGTGCTCGTAAGTGCCATAAGTATTGCTAATATAAGTATAAGTATTGCTAATTCAATAGACACTCAGTTCAGTAGAATTTGATCTGAAATACGGTCAATTCATATTATAACTTAGATTAAAACACTATCTTATAACAGCAATAGAATAATGTTCACTATGTAAGGGTGTTAAATAAAATCTAAAGGCAATAATTTAAGACTAACGAATGAAACTTACTTGGGGATTAATTTCAGCCAACTTGTAAGCAATCTTTAATGGCGCCTTTTCAATCACGTGCAACTGAACGTCCAATCAGATGACACTAGTGCATTGTAGTTCCGAGCCAAGGTTACGAGGCGAAAAAACATGTTTTGGAATTTCAATATGCTATAGCTTTCAAAAGCTGCCTTTTGGAATTAGAATATAGAATATAAAATTTTATTGCTCTACTGAAATATTTTTGAGGTGCTTCAAAGGGCTTCAAAATAGATATTTTTGTGAAAAGAGATAAAATTCTTTTTTCTGTTTATTTATGGTATATTAAATTAATAATATATATATTTTGTAAATAAATATTCAAAATATTTTTACAGGAAACTTAGGTATTGCTAAGTATTTCTAATTTTTAGATGTTACTACAGAACAACTGATTTTGTAAAATTTCGCAATTTTCATCATCTTAATTTTACAGTAGCATATTCTTATAATACACATTGGAATGAAAAAAACAATTTTTAATTAACGGACCTTAGTTAAAATAAACAAATTACACTTATTTAGAAAAATTTTAATGTAATGTCTTTAAAGGCAAAGTGTTATTTCGAAATAAACATTCATATTTTTCAAAAGTCCATAGTAATCATACATGGTTTGCTTTACTTATTTCACTGACACATTGAATTGCTTTCTGTTTCAAATTTTGGCATTATCTTTTGAGAATGTATTTTTGACTCGCTAACTAGTTTAACAATCCTCTCAATTGCTTGTGTGTGACATGGGGGAATTATTGAAGTCAATACATTGACTCTCGTGATCAGATTCTTTTGCTTCCTTTATAAACTGCTTTAGTTTGTCATCAGAAATATGCCTCTTCATAGGAAGCCCTGTTACTTTAACATCATTCCATTCAATCATATCAATATAATCTTTGGCATCAAAGTTTATACGTTGAAATAAAAACTTTTTGATGCCACCTTCATTTTCAGCCCTTGCTTTCAGAATCCGGGGTAATCCAAGCTCTCTCTTACATGACTGCGATCATCTGATATCATACAAAGGACGAGATTTTCAGAAGCAGATTTCTGGCACTGGAAAATGTATATAAGATAGCATAATAGCATTTTTCAATGGCAACAACCAGAATTTAAACATTACTGTAATTGGAATGGATGGAACTGCCGTGAACACTGGATTGAATAATGGTGTGGTTCCTTTATTGGAAAAGGAATTAAGAAGGCCACTGCAGTGGTTGATTTGTCTATTTCGTGGAAATGAACTGCGCCTACGTCCTAATTTGGAGGAGAAATAGGTAAACAACTAGAAAACTGCTATGAACTTCCAGTGATTGAATTTTCACCTATTGAAAATGGCATTCCATTACTAGAAATTAAGGATGATTTAAGTGTGGACCCAAAATATTTGTTAGAAATGTCTAATGCAATCTCTGTTGGAAGGTGCTCTTCTGATTTGTCTATGAGAAAACCAGGAAAACTTTGTTATTCATGATAGCTTACATTAGCAAACCGAATACTTCACTTGTATGTCGGAACAGAATGTACTGCAAAAGAAATCTCCGAATACTGACTGAGTACATTTTGTAAGTATATGCACCTGTTTCGTTTCACTTACAGCTGAAACTATCTTATATCCATGGATCGAAGCATTTGTGGAAACTTGTAAGCTATTCACGTTACCTCCATCAGACTCGTAAAAATGTAATTGACCCAGTCATTCAAAAAAATTCGTACTTTGCTGCTTCTGAAAATCTCCTCCTATGTATGATATCAGTTGATCGCAGCCACGTAAGAGAGCTTGGATTACGCCTGATTCTAAAAGCAAGGACTGATAAATGAAGGGGGCATTAGAAAGTTTTAAATTCAACGTATAAACTTTCATGCCAAGGATTATATTGATATGATTGTACGTAAAGATGTTAAAGTAACAGAACGAGGCATATTTCTGATTACAAACTAAAGCAGTTTATAAAGGAAGCAAAATAATCTGATCAGGAGAGTCAACGTATTGACTTCAGCAATTTTCCATGTCACACACAAGCAGTAGAAAGGATTGTTAAATTCGTTACCGAGTCACCCTTACCCGTCCGTGGCACTTCTGCAAGAGTTGCATTGATAAAAACGAAAATACATTCTCAAAAGATAATGCCAAAATTTAATAATAAAAAACAAAACAAAACACAATTCAATGTGTCAGTGAAATAAGTAATGGAAACCATGTGTGATTACTATGGACTTTTGAAAAACATGAATTTTTTTTTTCAAAATAATGTTTAACATCCCCAATCTCAAAGAACTTGTTAATCTTATGCACAGTAAGTGTGCGTTTAAATTTTCTTCTACACCCACTTTTGATTATATTCCTAAATCTGAAAAAGTAAACCTCTGAATCAGACAGATGAGCTTAAAGCAGAGTGTTTAACCTTTTGCAGCATCTGGGCCACATGGTAAATTTTTTCAAGGCAGGCGGGCCGCATAAAAAAGTCAACTACATTCAAAAGTTTAGTTTTATTATGAAAATGAAAAATACATTGTATATGTAATGTATAAAATATTATAATCTTGGTATGCAATGTGATGTGGTAATTTTGAACGAAATCGAACATAATGTGATTTTTGAAATTGGTGTTTTTTTTAATATGTCTGCTATATTAACTATGAAAAATATTATTATTTGATGAAATTATAACTTTTGCAAATAAATGTGATTTTGAATTAATTTTAATTCCATTAGGATTAGGAAAATGGTGAAACACAACATCAACATTGGAATGATTTATATTTGTTATATCATGCGCGGGCCGCAGGTTAAACACCGTTGGCTTAAAGCGAATTGCTCGCGACTCTAACTTAACTAGCATTAATGATCCAATCCCTCTCTCAAACCAATTTTCTATCCTAGGAAACTGTCGTAATCCGGAGGAAAGAAATTCCCGCTGCTAATGATGAATTTCCTGTTAGGCGGGAAACCAAACCTGAGCCATGTTTTTTTTTAAATGGCGGAAGGGTACAAAGATACCCTCAACAAAATGTACAACCTAGTCAAAATTCAATATCCCAAATCAATTTCATGAAACTTTGTAAAAATCTTATCTGAAAACATTACTGCAGTTGGATTAATATCGGACCTATCAAAATTACTTAATTAACTTACGCATTGAATTTTTTCGGAAAAAAAATCCCAAAACCGAACGGCCACTTAAAATCCTTTTTAAGTGGCCGTTCTTACCGACACTTTGGCTGTGGAAGTCGAAGGCGAATTAATTATTTTAGGCTTACGTCACTGTAAAAACTGGTAACCAGTTTGGTACCAATCAAACTTCCAATACTCTTTCATACAGCTAAGCTCTTAAAAATAATTTAAATCTCTCATCTAGCAAACCTATTCAAAATTTACAACCCAACAATGTTTAATCTTTGGGAAACCTACATGTACACTAAATAAATTTATCAAAATCCGCGATGTGTTAGCTGAAATTAAAAATTTATGTTCCGATCTTAATATTTCAAATCTTACCCAGTCCATTAATTATTCAAAGGTTAATTCATTGGTTTCTGATAGTGCTTAACATTTTTCATTTGTTTTTCTGTTCCATGCCAGGCAGTTTCCTCTTACTGAAGTTCCACACTTAACAATCTGTAAGTCAATGCAGGTGTGTGGCGTCCGTTTTTGCTTCCCATGCTTCCGTCCTGGGTTCGATCCCGAAATGTGCATTTCTGTTTTCTGTACTCGCGGATGTTCAGATCTGCCAATTTAATTTATTAAATATAACTTACTTATTATTTTAAACTTAATTGCCTTATTTTTTATTTCTAACATTTATTTAAACTAATTTTTTTGGCCTTTTTCTTCTTATCGTAAATATTATTTCTCGTATCCTGATTCAATTACAAAAAAACAATGTAATATATTCTTCAATGTACGTACTGAGGATAAAGGGTCTTATTTTTTGATCTTATTTGGTGTCTCATGACATCTACTGTCTATGTCTCTGACATTACATTACATTAATATTTTTCTAAATATGTGTGATTTGTTTATTTTAACTAAGGTCTGTTAATTAAAAATTATTTTTTTTTCATTCAAATGTGTATTATAAGAATATGTTACTGTAAAATTAATACGATGAAATTCGAGAAAAAATTCTACAAAATCAGTTGTTTTATAATGGCATCTAACAATTAGAAATACTTAGAATATGTAATTTCCTGAAAAATATATTTTGAAATTTTTATCTACAAAAATATATATTATTATTTTAATATACTATAAAAGAAATTTTAAAAAATACAAATTTTATCACTATTTCCTCTCTTATAAATAAAGAGTGGTGAAACAAGGACCCATTTTTAAGTAGATATTTAATTTCTCCAGTAATATATAAAAATAAACAATGAAACTAATTTTCATCTGTTTTTATAAGCTTCTAGGGAGTTAAAAACATACACACAGAATACAATCTTTACATAGAAGGAAAATTATGTGAATTTTCACATAATACAATTATACAATTTCACATAATACTTCTCACATAATACAATCTTTACATACAAGGAAAATTATGGGAATTTTCCGCTTAAAAGAAGTTTCACAACAATGAAATAAATATTTTTGAAAAGTCTGTTTAATTTAATCTTCGCTTTCCCTTTCAAATCCATAATTCTGATGCAGATTTCTGTTACTTGTGGTTACGAATCCGAGGTCCAGTTCCGGGACGCTAGATGAAAACGGTTTCGGCGCGATTCACATCAACCCATCACAGGCCCTGAAACATGTAAACGCAAAGCGTTCCCCCTTCGGAGGTTCGTAAACAACCCGCCAGCGGCCCGGAAAAATTCTCCCGTACTTGTCGTTCTACCGGCGCCTCCAGCACTGGCCCGATAAGCTGCCGTCAATCCTGTGTTTGTTGGGTATATATATATATATATATATATAGAGAGAGAGAGAGAGAGAGAGAGAGAAAGAAAGAGGAGAAGGTGGGTTTATGGACCCCTTTAATAAGTGCCTTATGCGCAAGTGCAGCTTCTGTAAATACTAGTTATCAAAAATTAAGAAAAAATCACAAAAAGAGGGATAACACGTTCAAAACTAGGACAATCTGTTTAAAATTTGAATATGTTGTTAAATAAAAGGTGCTGAACAATACTATATTATGCAAAATAGTGGCGCTGCAGTCGGAATACGTCATTTGTGAGGAGCATAAAAGTACATGTCTCAGAGCAAAGCGGCAATTGTCGCTGCGAGGCTGAGATTAGAGATTTGGCACAGCCAAATTGTAACAATGACCCCAGGCATCACTCGACCGAAGAACTGCGATGGCTAGCTATTGGGAGACTAGAGGCAGGACAAAGTCAGACAGAAGTGGCCAGATGGCTAAATGTGAGTCCGTCTGTGGTTCATAGACTTTGGCAACAATTTCTAACCACGGATTCGGCATCCAGTAGGTTCAGCCAAGGACGGCCATACGCTACGACGAGTGCTGATGACCGATATTTGTCATTATGCGCACGAAGGAATAGAGCCACAACTACATCTGAACTCAAATCCTCCCTTGCTGCAAGATCCGGAAGGTTGGTATCAACGTCAACCGTGCGTAGAAAGCTTCACAAAGGTGGTCTTTTTGCGACCAGCCATTTGCGTCCCGCTCACGGCACGCCATAGGTGGGAACGTTTGCAGTGGGCACGTCAACATGTCCACTGGACGCGTGATCAATGGAGTACTTTTCTCTTTACTAATGAGTCCAAGTTTAGCCTCTAAAGCGATAGTAGGCGTATTTTGATTTGGAGAGAACTTGGAACTCGCTTTCATCCATCACACATCCGTGAAAGAGATGCATACGGATCAGGCAGTGTCTGTGTTTGGTGTGGTATCTCTTTGGGTGGACGCACAGACCTCCATGTCTTTCCCCATGGAAATGTGAATGCTGACACCTATAAAGATTCCATCCTTGATGTTTACGTGTGCCCTTATTCCGGGGAAATAGGGGATGCTTTTGTGCTACAGGACGATAACGCGAGACCGCACAGAGCTCGTATCGTGGATGCTTATCTTGAGTAGGAAACAATTCAGTATATGGAGTGGCCAGCTCGATCACCGGACCTGAATCCTATCGAGCATGTTTGGGATGCTTTAGGACGACGTATAGTTGCTCTCAATTCTCCTCCTAGGACCCTAGCCAAGCTTTCAACTGCTTTGCAAGAGCAATGGCTTTCACTTCCTACCGAACTCATTGACCGCATAATTGACAGCATCACACATCGCTGTATGTGCTGTATTGTTTCTCGGGCGGAATTTACGCCATATTAAAGGTAATTTTCCTATACCAAACTGACACATCCGATTTGTTCATTGTATACATATGTTAGTTTCTATAACACCATAATTGTTTGGCGATTTTTTTTTATGCTATTTTATACCTACTTATATGTTGTACGAGGCATTTTCGAAAAGTAAAGATACAATGCTGTATACTCACTCGAAAATTTTTTAATTTATTAAATCTACATAACAAATTACTTACTGGTACATGCCTTATTTATCGACATAGTTGCGGCCATTGCCAAAGCATTTGTTAAGTCTTGGTACAAGCTTTTGTATTCCACAGTCATAGAACTTTGCCGCCTGTTGTCGGAACCACATTTGAACTTCAATTTTGATCTCATCATCGTCGTGAAAGTTTCGCCCTGCAAGATGTGTTTTTAAGTAAAGGAATAGGGGAAAGTCTCTGGGTGCAAGGTCCGGGCTGTATGGCGGAAGATCTAAAATTTTCCATTCGAAACTTTTCAGTAGTGCTTTGAAGCGCTGTATGAGGACGAGCGTTGTCATGCAGCAAGCAAACTCCTCTTGTCAACAAGCCCCCGCGTTTATTTTGAATTCCCCGTCTGAGACGTCTCAAAGTCTCGCAATATGCATCAGCATTAATTGTGGTGCCGGGAGGTATGAAGTCAACCAAAAGAATGCCTTGTCTGTCCCAGAAAACAGAAGCCAGGATTTCTTTGGCGGGGATCCTGTATCCCACATTTTGAGGGATTCTGAATTGACGCATACATTATAAAGACGTGCTGCTCAAACAAGACTAACCGTAAAAATAACAAATGACCTCGAAGGGAAAGCGAAAAAATCAAGGTTACAGTCCGTGTTGCCAACGGGCTCACAGAAACTTTTCCTTTGTTGCTATCAGTGAAGCATCTTTACTTTCCGAAAATGCCTCGTATAATGTGTATAAGTTTTATTAAATTCTACTGGTAACTCTTTGAGTAAACGCTATTTTTGTGACTTTTCCTTAATTTTTGTTAACCAGTGTAGCTGTAATTTAGAGCTCCTAGGTGGCTGCAATGAATAGTCAAGGTGATTGCCCTCAGTTCACTCCCGAATGACGTCCCGTGACCAATTGTTTGTTTTTCGAGTTATCAAACTTTTTTGAGGAAAGTAAAAGTAAATATTTTACATATTTACTACTATGTTTTGTAAAAAATTATTCCTGTGTCTTATTGTACATGAGATGAAGTTCGTTTTGAGCTAGTTCGAAATTAATTTCCATGTAACTCATAATGTAAAAAACGAGTTTGTTTCCATGATGGCGTTGTTTTAATTATGGACCCCATGGATGCTGATATTATGGACCCGGATCCATATTACTAATAACCTATTTCGATGATGCAAAAATAATGTTTCGATGATGCAAAAATAACGTGAGAAAATGCGAGTCCACTGAGGATTTCATTATGATACTTTTAATTTTCCTATTTTACAATCCTTTTGGGTTATTTTGGAAGCTAAGGATGCAAGTTGAGAAGAAATCTCCTGCTTGCAAGGGCGTTGTAGTGCGCAGAAGAAGTTGGGATAGGGTGAAGATAGCTGAGGATACCCAGAACGTAAGATGCGGAAAAATGGGTCTAAAGGAGGCTGCCAGAGTGTTTGGTTACCAAGAATAACTTTGAGATTATTGGCTTCACAAGTGGATAAGCCACTAAAAGATTTGGTTGTACAAAAACTAGGGAGGAAGCTTGTTTTATACGAGATTACATCGAAAAGAGTCAGTGGCCAATTTTCTAGAGATGGAGTCAGTATTTCACTGTCTCACTCAACAAGATGTGAGAATATTGGCGTTCCAATTGGCTGAACGGAATAATATTCCCTACCCTTTCATAAACGAAGCAGCAGGGAGAGACTGACTAAACCGATTCCTGACTAGTCATAAGGGACAAAATTTTGATCAGGAAACCTACAGGGACGTCATATGCACGACCAGGAGGATTCAAACGTTAGCAGGTGGCTGGATTTTTTGATTTAGTTGAAGCCTTGTGTTCCGGGAATCATTTCCAGCCAGACAGAATTTTCAGTGTAGATTTAGATTGGTTTAAATATGGTTCAGTCAAAAGTTCCCCAAGTAATTAGGTTGAAGAGAAAACGCCAGGTGGGAGCTCTGATTAAAGCTGAACGTGGTTCTCTGGTAACTGCGGTTTGCTGCATGAGAGCTGGGGGAACATATTTCTCACCAATGATGATATTTCTTCGTTAAAACATGACGGATCAGCTTATGAAGGGAGCCCCACCCGGAGCAATTGGAAGAGCGTTTCCCCCTGTGGGTGGATACTGTTTACAGAGATGACCCAGACCAGCAAGAAGCATCGTGTATTTTCTGTGATGGTGCATTCAAAGATGACACATGCGGAGATCTTTGGATTCGTTGTGTAATGTGCCTACACTGGGCTCATTCTGTGTGCACCGGAACCGAAGATGAGTTTTATATTTGCGACTTTTGTCTCCAAAAAGTTTTTTTTGTGTGTTCAGATAATGCTTGATATTCCAGCTGTTTAATAAATAAATTTTCTTTTTTCTTCATTTTTATTTTGAAATTTTTTTAAAAAATTACCAGCTGTTTAATACATTGATAAATAAATTTTTGTGTAAAACGTTGGGGATCCATATTAACCTCCACTTTGGGTCACCTCCTAGTTTTGACTTTTTTTACTTATGTGATTGTATATATCTTAAGATTTGATTTAATAACAAATCCACTTAAGGATCTTTTGATGAGGAGTTTTGGAAGGTTGGAGACAAAAAATATGAAAATCAGTCTTTGGTATGACCACAGTGAACCAAAAACAAAACAGGGGTCCATAATCCCACTTCCTCCTCCCTCTCTTTCTATATATTTATTATTCTAATGTTTTGTATTGTGGATATTAAGAAGATGTGTGTTCCTGTTATAATAAATGCAGTTCTTAGGAGTATTAGGTATGATTATCTCTATAGAAAATTCGAAAATTGTTCATGGAATGCACAGCTTCCAGGAACCATTTACGTAAAACACAAATTTTACGTAAATAATATGTTTGATGGTTTCATGTCAGAATTTGACATCAAACCGACTAGAAAATTTGCTTCTCAATATTTTGGAATTAATCCGAACTAAGATTTTGCCGAATCTGTTCATGCACGTTACTACGAAGTTACTGAAACTTTTCCCTGCAAAGCTCGTTTTGGTAAATGTAATAAATATTTGATATTGTTTTAAATATTCTCAATAGATGTCGCCACCAAACAAGTTACTCATTACTCGACGTGAAGATATCAAGTATATTTTAATGTTTAGATTCAGTTCACAAAACGAAATGATTCAAAATTTTAGAAAGTCAATTTACCAATTTATTAATAAAAAGTGCCACTATTGTGTAGCTGAATTTTTCAAAACTAATGTGTTTAGTAAAATTTAAAACTCTGTTTATTTAAAAAAAATAAAGAAAAAATCAAAATACTCAGAGGTAGTATATCGTGAAGCTTTAGAGATACAAAGTTAAATAAAATTTCATTTTTAAACCCTTAAAAATTATTGTATAAATGATATTTGCGATAAATAATTTTCAAGCGCAGGCAAAGGAATGTAAAGAAAGAGTAGAGTAAGAATTCTGCTACTATTGGATGTAAAACATTTTCGGTGGTTATTATTATACTATCATACCACTTTCATATATATTAAACATATTACTTTCTTTATATATTTCTCTAAATATATTTCCGAAAATCCTTTGAGCTTGCCTCGGTTTAGTATAGGATATTGCGCCATACTGTACTCTACCTGTTAAAAAACTCTTCCTCTATTGCACATGCTGAAAAGGAATAAAATTATTCATCTGACACACTGATGCACACTGATTGGCCTATGAGTATTTTAGACAACGAGAGGGCTTTTTCAAAAATCTAAGATGCATATGGTTACCATACAAATGGGGATATACAGGGTGATTTTTTATTAAACTGACACTACTCAGAGCCATCTATCAACCGGAATTCCACCAAAATTGATACACGAACTAAGGACGACACGGGAAAGAGTTTCAATGGAAATAAAAAAGTTCCAAAAATTACCGATAGGGGAAGATATGACCTCGTTGTCGTCGGCGCACCCGAGAATTTGCACAAAATGCAAGTAAAACATCAAAATGCAAATTTATGACTACGTAGTCGACAGCAGCTCCAATATTTCGTGCTTCAAAGATAAAGGGTGAATACCGAAAAAGTTGTAATAAGCAGACAAGTGAATAACAAAACAATTTCACTGCAACACCGCTTTACGCAACATCCCTTTAGGGCGACAAGTTAGAGACTCCACCAAGATACACCTTGGACTTCAAATAACCCCACAGAAATAAGTCATATGGGTTAGGTCCGGGGAACGAGGTGGCCATACAAGGGGGAAAAGCAACTGATGATCCTTTCTTCTGTAAAACGATGGCGCAACAGATTCCGCACCGATCTTTATAGCCCAAAATACTGGCGCTACTGTTGACTACGTAGTCATGAATTTCCCTTTTGATGTTTTACTTGCATTTTAGGCAAATACTCGGGTGCACCGACAAAAACAGCGTCATATATTCCCCTATCAGCGACTTTTGGAACTAATTTTTTTTTCATGGGAACTCTTTCCCATGTCGTCCTTAGTCCCTCTATCAATTTTGGTGGAATTCCGGCTGATAGATCGCGCTACAGGGGTCTCTAAGTAGTGTCAGTTTAATAAAAATCCACGTATATATATATATATATATATATATATATACACACACTATCTGGCCAAAAGTATTTGGACACCCCCCTAAAAAAGTGGATCTGGCAGGTGATGTAATTTGATGCTTAACCGAAAGCTAAAAGTGTGGGTAGTGGCTTGTCAGGCCATATTTTTGCGTTTATGAGACAATGAGTAAGTCAAAGGAACTTAGTGACTTTGATAGTGGCATTATAGTGGGATGCCACCTTTGTGGGAAATCAGTTCGTGAAATTTCAGACATTCTATACATGCCAAAATCCACTGTGAGTGATGGATGTAATTGTGAAGTGGAAACGTCGACGCAGTGAAACTGCAGAAAAACAAAGTGGCAAGCCCCAAAAAAATTTAGTGAACGCGCCGTAGAACTCTGAAAAGGGTAGTGAAACAAAATCGCAAGTCCTCATTGATTGAAATCACTCAGGTTGGTTGGTTGGTTGTTTTGGCTTTTATGGCGCAAGGTCCACGGAGGACAAGCTGCGCCGAACACATGATGAAACCCGAAAAAGCACATATACAAGTAAATAATTATAGACTAAAAGTGCATTAAAAATATAGTAAAATATTTACAAATGACCGAAAGTTATAATTACAGGTTAAAAAGGGGGGAAAAGAACGATACAAACCAATTTACATAAAATACTGGGTTATCGGATAAAACCGAAGTGACGGAATAAAGTGCACAGTGTAGACAGTAATATATACAAGATGACAAAACCAGCACATACAAAAGTTGATGAGAACAGCGAAATGCGCAAAGTAGTAAAACGTCATAAATAAAAGGGGGGAAAAGGTCTAGTATAAGGGGTGGTTAAAAATCATTGATGGTACCCGATGGTGTTTAATCCAATCGGGAGTCAAATCACACTACATAAGACACAAAACAATATCGATGTTATACAAGGTGTAAATGCAGTAATATATAAGAGGTTTAAAAGTAGTGATATAAAAAATTTATGTGATTTATATGCCATGTTAATACAATGGTATATAAAAGTGTGAAGATATGATATAAAATGTAGCACTGCGAGCGATGATGTGATATAAAATGTAGCGGCGATGCCCGGCGAGCACTTCTTACGTGACTGCATTGTGTCGACTGTTAAGTTTGGTGGTGGCAGCATCATGGTGTGGGGGTGTTTTTCACGGCCTGGCCAGGGTTCCTTAGTTCCTGTGGTTGGAAACATGAACTCTGAGATGTATGTGGATATTCTGGAAAATGCTGCTCTCCCAACTCTATGGCAATATTTCGGGGAAGGCCCATTTCTCTTCCAGCAGGATAACTGCTCCATTCACACATCGAGATTTGAGCAGCCATGGTTTGACGAAATGGGTGTTCAAAAAACTAGACTGACCTTATCAGACCCCCGATCTAAATCCCATTGAACACGTTTGGGACGAATTAGAACGCAGATTACGTAGCCAACCAAATCGACCCTCCTCACTGCCAGCACTCACTTCAGCTGTGATGGACGCCTGGAAGTCAATTCTTATGGACATCTATCACAAACTGGTGGAAAGTCTCCCGAGACGTGAGCAGGCTGTCATCGATGCAAAAGGAGAACCAACATCATACTAATATATGCCTCAGGACTCTCTGAGTCCGTACCACTGGGCGTCCGGAAACTCTTGGCCAGATAGTGTATATATATATATATATATATATATATATAGTGTGATAAAATTAAGAAAAAAAATAACTTTGTAATATTTGAAGATGATATTCAGGGTTCCCACCTATATCCGTTACACCCTCTTTAACTTCTAAACGACGACAGCTTAGGCCATAAAGTTGGTATCTAGGTATAATAAAATGGCTATGCGCTACTCGATGAGACAACTTACAATGCCATCTATCAGCAAATTTTGGAATTAGCGTTTTTATCTCAAAAACGGTACGAGATACGGGAAAAAACTCAATAGCTTCCTTTACACGTACGCTCTTTCTCGAGTGCTTGGAGCGTACGGGATTGCGCCCACGCTCCAAACACTCGCAAAAGAGCGTACGTGTAAAGGGTGCTAATAGCGCCCTTTACACGTACGCTCTTGAAGTGCTTGGAGCGTACGGGATTGCGCGCGGGAAAACTTGCAGTACTCTCAAAAGCAGCTTTCCCTTATTCTCCGACACCTTCACACGTGCACTCAATCGCGCGGGATCGTGGTTTCACGCTGAAAAGAGCCTACGTGTAAAGGACGCTAATTACTAAGTTGTTCAGCATCATCGATTTAGTAAGAAAAGACACCTTGCGCACATTAATACTCAAAACAGAGTGTAAAAATTGAACATTTGTTTGGTCCTGATTTTCAACACTTAAGGCGTCGTGAAACGCTAGCGAAGCTCGAAAAGACCACCTCACGGACTAAATACCAGCCTGCGTTATGGCGCAGGGGAAATGCAAGCGATTCGCCTTTATGAGGATCATGGTTCTGTCCCCACCAGATGAGAGTTTTACTACATGTCTCTACAAACTATGAAAACGTTCCGGACTATGGAAAACTTCAAACAACCATGTCTGGTATAAAAATCTCACGGATTTTGTGTATTATGCAAATGAGGATGGAACGTCATACCTGTTCACCAGAGACTAGTGTGGTACAAAAAGGATGTTTTTGCTGGGTTGTACGTTAAAGCTGAGGGTTATGGCAAAATTCGGCATTACAGAATATTGCAAGATGTTGTTAATTTACGGTGAATGTGGGGGTAAGGCAAAAAAGCAGTGACAATTGTGGCCTCTCAAAAAACCGCGATATGAAAATCCTCAATGATTTAGGTGGTTATCCATACCGATCCACATCCGTGCAGGGAGTGCTGCCAAGAGATCCTGAGAGATGTTTCACGTGGTGCAACTTTGTGATGAATAATTTAGAGGTCCACCCAACATTCCTGGCAGACATGATGTGGATAGATGAGGCATGTTTTTCGCGTAACAGAATGTGGAATAGACAGAACGTTCACACCTGGTCGATGGAAATTCCGAGATATGCTGTCGAAGTTCGACATCAAGTACGCTGGTCCGTAAAGGTTTCGTGCGGAATATTTCCCGCCAGGCTCCTTGGACCAGTATTTTACGAGGTAACGTTAACGGCACAACGGTACTTGGAGCTTCTGCAGGATGTAATAACCGACTTTGTTGAGAATATATCGTTGCACCAACTAAGAAATGCATGGTTCTAACATGACGGCTCCCCTCCGCATAAGACATCAAACGTTAAGGAGTACCTAATGGAGACATTCGAGAATCAAGTCATCGGGTATGGTGGTTTCGTAGAGTGGCCTCCGCGCTCACCCAACTTGACTCCATTGGACTTCTTCTTATGGGGACATATAAAAGGGCAGGTATATGCGACTCCTCCTCCAACATTGCAGGATCTTCGACGACGCGTTACTGATGCTTGTGCCTCCGTAACACTAGCCATGATGTAGAATGTTGTGAAGCGAGAAATCCAGTCCAGAGTGCAAATGTGTATAGTGGCTAATGGAGATCATTTTAAGCAACATAAATAAATGATTCTGAAGATAAGGAAGAGTCTCGGTTTCTTTCTTACACTCTTTATGACATGACAGTTTTCGAAATCGTAACCAAACAAATGTTCATTTTCTACATTCCGTTTAAAGTATTAATGTGCGCAAGGTGTCTTTTCTTACTAAATCGATGATGCTGAACAACTTTGTAAGTGACTTTTTCCCCGTACCCTGTACCGTTTTTGAGATAAAAATGCTCATTCCAAAATTTGCCGATAGACGGCGTTGTAAATTGTCTCATCGAGTAGCGCATAGGCTTTTTACTATATCTAAACATCAACTTTATGGCCTAAGCTGTCACCGTTTAGAAGTTAACGGGGTGTAACGGATATAGTTGGGAACCTTGTATATAAAAATCTAATTTGAGAAGTTTATCGTCATATGCATCTGTTAAATATGGATGTATTTCACACTTTAACGAAAAAATTTTTATATATCATATTATGCTAAATTTCAGCATTGTCTGATAAAATTAACTAACTGAGATAGATAGCTCTAATAAACAGGTAATTCACAGGATCAAAATCTACACTGGTTTAAAAAATATTATTATAAACAGAATTTTTACTGTTCCATTTATTGAGAAACGAAATAATATTTTCGGGAGGAACATAGGATAAATTTAAAGAAATATTTTTTTAAAAACAATAAATAAATTTTTGTGGCCAAAACGTGGAACTTCTGAGGAGAAAAGGCATGTGGCAAATGTATATTGATAACAGAAGTATTCAGAGATGCGTTATTTTTGAAATAATTTAATGAATAGTCATAAGTATAATTAAGCTAAAAAATGTCAATGCTTAGAACTAACCTCTGGTTTTGCTGATAAGCATGCATATTTTGACATAATACAGATAATATTGCTATTACCATTAGACCGATACCACGAAATCTTGGGATCTCCGATTTTTTTTTGTATTAAAAAAATATATTTATCAATATAGACTGTCAACACTGCAGACAATTTTGAATTTGTCAACAATCACTTTAGTGTCTGTACGAGTTCAGTAAATGAATAACTTTATCAGTAGCGGTCCTGAAAGGTAGGACGGTTTAAAGAACCAGTTGAAGTATAATTGAAAAACTAGAATTTATTTCATTAAATGAAAGACGATTAAGCTGCAGTCTTGTAAGTGTCAGGTTAGAATTTTTTTTTATCTTTTCACACATGGATGCTCTAGTCAGTAAGCTAATCTGGCGGTGGGAGGGTGTCTTATTTTGATTGATTTTCCTCACTACGTCGTCTGAAAGATTACACAGGTCTGCAAATTTTCAGTGAACAAATATTTTTTGCAAAGTAGCAATTGACTTTTATGTTTTTCGGTATGCAAATTTCAAATATGTCATTCGTTTTTGTCCATCACGTAACAGTTTTTTTGAAAATTGCGTTTGAAAATTTAGAAAAATAATGTTTTATATACCATGTAAAAACATTTCTAGGAAGTAAAAGAAAGTAATAAGTAAGAAGTTTTGTGTGAAAAATTACTTTAATACTCTCATATATATTTTGAATCCACATTACTGAGTCGTTTACTGTCATTAGTACAAAAGCATATGAATCTGGATATTCAGCAATAGCCGCATAAAGTCAAGTTTCTAAGGGCCTGTTCACATAGGAGTCCGTTGCGTTGCGTTAAGGAAAAGATGACGTTGAGACGAAAATAAACCAATCATATGCCTCCAAACGATTAGCAATGAAATTTTTAATGCCTGTGATTGGTTTATTTTTGTCTCAACGTCATCTTTTCCTTAACGCAACGCAACGGACTCCTATGTGAACAGGCCCTAAGACTTTGTAGTACCTTTTCCTTTTGTGTTGAATACTCCGTGTGGAGGCAGATCTTCTGTGTGTAACTTGCGGATGTTCTCTATGCAGCGACCAGCAGTAATCTGCTGTTCGCTGCATAGAGAACATATTTTTTTATCATATTTTTTCCCCATCGACCTTATTATCTGCATTCCATCAGCTTAATGTTTTGGTGAAATATTTCACTGTGTTCCTCACTGACGGCACTAGGATTTTCAGGAAAATAGTCCAGACGACACATCAGGAAATGAACTTTCAGGCTGACAGAACGTCCGAATTTTTCGAAAATTTCAAGCATACTTTGTACAATTTGTATGAAGTTGGGATCCTTATAATTTTCCAGAAATTTATTAAAAATTTCTTTAAAGGAGCTCCAAGCTTCCTTTTCAACCTTTGTCATACATGCTTCAAATTTTTTGTCCTTCATAAGTTTTCGAATATATGGTCCCACAAAGACATCTTCCTTCATTTTGGCTGCAGATAGTCCAGGAAATGCATGAAGCAAGTGCTTGAAACGCCGACTTCTTTGTCTAGAGCTTTCACGAATTGTTTTATCAAACCAAGTTTTATATGAAATGGAGGCAGAAGAATCTTTTCTCGGTCAACCAAAGCTTCCTCAATAACATTTTTGCTTCCAATTTCTATTTTCTCTCTTACTGGCACTCTCTCTTAATCCAAAGTTGATTCCTTTCCCTACTGTCCCACTCACACAGGAAGCATGGATATTTTATATATTCCCCTTGAAGTCCAAGAAGCATGGCAATTACTCTTAAATCCCTACATGGGATCCTTGTATTTAAGTTTATTCAAAATGATGGCTACATTTTCGTAGCATTCTTTGTAGTGCAAGGAATGTCCAACTGGTATTGAAGCATAATTGTTTCCGTTATGGAGCAGCACAGCTTTGAGGCTTCTTTTGCATGAGTCAATGAAGAGCCTCCATTCCTGTGACAGAATGAATGAACTTCACCTCATTGTCTAGACTATTTTATTAATTTCTTCCTTTTTTTTATTTATGTGTATCAAACATTTTTTAAATTTTATTAATTGTTTATTATAAAATAACAAAAAAATTAACATATATGTAGGATTTGATTATCGCTCTTAACCACGCCCCTCAGCAGGAGTTCCCGCACTCCGAGAGGTTACTCCAGAGTGTAAAATGTTTGAGGCGAAGAGTAGCAACAGGTGGAACGACAATATATAAGTACGACGACGGTGGGTGTGTAGGCAGAGAGAGACGAAGTTTGACGTGAAGACGCCATTGACATTTGTTTGTGCTTTTACTTACTTACGACGTATTGATCTTTCATTAAATCTGTTTTAAAAGGTGTTTTTATTCATCACGATCGACAGAGCCCATATATATATATATATATATATATATATATATATATATATATATATATATATATATATATATATATATATATATATATATATATATATATATATATATATATATAATAAAAGGAATTTTAGCGGGTGAACAAAAATAAATTACATGTTAATTGTATATTCATAAAAACACAAAGACTGAAAACAGAAAGTTTCATACTGCGAAAAAACTGTACGTGATGGAATTTTTTTCACAGAACGTCCTAAAATACATCTGAAAAGAACGTCCTAAAATACATCAGAAACAATGCTCAGTTTTCAGGAAATTTCCATCGTAGACCTGTGTTATTTGTAGACCTGCCCATTGGCACATCGGAAGCCTCGCTAACAAGGGTTGAAAGTTTCAAACTTACATAGATGCGAACTAGTTAATTTTCATTTAAAAATAATCATTATTTTAAAACTGAAATGATATTTTCACAAATAGAAGTGAAAAACAAAGAATCTTTTTACCATGTGTTCTCTTAGATTATGAGAAATTAAGTTTATGAGAAATTATGTTTTGTTGATTATTTTTAAAAAAGGCTTTAGGAGCTTTCTTCTTCGCCCATTCGCTAATTATTTTTGAGAATTCAGCTTTCAGAACGATATCAAAATCAATGTGGATTGTAGGCGCTAGTCCGTTCGTTTTTTTCCTGAGTTATTGCAAAGTAATTTAGTTTTTAATTCCCTTTAAGACTTAAAATTTTTCTCCCTTTACACAACGGAATTGGATAAAATTTAAAATATTTGAAAGAGTAAAAATTTGAAATTATTTCAATTAAGTTTGATTCTAGAATGTCAGGAAGAAATTTGTCGGATATAGTTCTGTGTCAAAACTTCTACAATAAATTTTTTTCGCAGAAATTACTTCACTGAAAATTTTATAGAAAATTTCATACCGAAATTCCCTATGTATTTTTTTCTATTTATTACCTTTTTCTCTATAAGTTCCTTTATTTCATCTTTCAACGCTTTCCAATAACTGTACATCTTTTATTGTAACAAACTACGAATGTTCCCTTACTATTACCCTAGGGCAATCGTGGTCCCTTTCAGTTAGTGTCACACATTCTTTTCTTGGTCAACATAAAGTATGGTGGACATGCACATCGATTAAGAGATTCAATTCTTTTCAGGTATTACCATTAGCGACTATTATCTATATACTATATAAAACGCGCATGTATGCGGCACAAAAATCGACGATATTTATGCACTCCGAATGGCAACGGCTGCAACTACCAGATGTAAACATTAGCGGCCACCCGCAATTTGCAACTGCGTGTCAACATGAATTTACTCACTGAAATCACGAATGCTTGAAAGCGAGCTACACGATCAAATGAAAATTGGGAACAGTCTCAAGAAAGAAAGCGAAGAAGAAATAGTTCATTAAGAGAGAGAGAGAGAGAGCATAAATGATCGCGAGATTAGGCTTAATAACCGATAATATTCATTAGCCAGTAATAGTTAATTTTCTACACTTTTTTCGGTACTTGCTGAATGTTTACTCCATTTTATAAGAGGAGAATTTTTCCCAGCAATTTATTATTTGATATGATTAAGTGTAGATATCTGAATTGTGAACAATAGTACATACAAAGAGTGATGTAATCCACACTATATTTTAGTACTTGCTGAATTTTTACTCCATTTTATACGTGGAAAAAATTTTCTCCAACAATTTCTTATTTGATGTCATGATAAAGTGTAGGTATCTTAATTTAAAAAAATAATACATACAGAGAGGGATGTAATTTTTAAAATCATTGGTGTTGGGTTAGTAGTATAAAAATGAGAGTTCCGCGCCAAGGATTAGAAGGATTAAGGGGAGGAGCTTAAAGTGGGCGGAGCTAACTGAGTGACGTGGACCAATCAGAGTGCAGCTGGCCACCTGGCGGTCGATTTGGACCAATCAGGAGAGGGCAGCGCTGCTATCGCCCCCTAGCGGGAAAACCTGGAACCTTGTAGTTCAGCAGAATCTTGAAGAGAGTATGTGCTCCGCGGAGCGCCACCTATAGGTCAAATAGGGAACTAAATTTCGTACAAGGATTGGAGGTCAGGGCATATTTTTTTCAGTGCTGCCATCTGATGCTGAAAGCTAGAACTACAATTTTTAATCAGGAATATATATTTTTCAAGACTTGACAGGAGCTGGTTTCGAACCCGCATCGAAAATGTTAGCTGACCAGTGACATGGTCGTAATCCGATCGAGCCACCGGGATCTTACCATTGTAGGGTATTATAAGGTATTTAAAGAGTGAATATTTTAAAGGGAACTTGAGAAATATGATAGAGGATTCTGTGGTATATTATTTGAATTAGTTAATTAATCAATTAATTATTTTTTTAATATGATACATACAAAGCGCCCCCTAGCGGGAAAAACTTGAACTAAACTAGAACTTTAAATATTTAAGATTGTAAAACGATTTTACGCCGTTAGCAACATTAGTGAATAAATTTAACTTTTAAAATTCTGATATCGAGAATTTTACGCTGCAGGCGCCATCTATTGGTAAAAATTACAACTACATTTAAAATTTAATTTTGTAAAAGGTTTTATTTTAGTTTAAATTCTAAATTAAAATATATTATTAACTTACTATTTTTTTAACGATAGTAGTAATTAGTAAAAAATAATTATAATTACTTATTATTACTTTAAAGACATATCTAATTTATAAATAATATTTGAAAAAATATTCTATTAAAAGGAGTATTTACAAGTCTTTTAACATTAAATCTATAAGAGAAGATATTAACAAGGATATTTTTACGCATAAAATTATTCAAAACAGCTGTCAAATTTAAAATATCTTTAATTTTCATGCTAATATCAATTTCAAGTGTAATATAATTTAGATATATCTTTAAACACATTTAAACATAACTTGAAGACATTAAATTATACAATTACCATCTAGAACCTGAAACTTAAAACATATTATCAATTTAATAGTTTGGAAAAAGTATTTATTTCAGAACATTACATACTAGCATGAAAAAAAAAAAAAAATGAGAAATATTATTTGATCTTACCTTGAAAAACATTCCATGACAGCTAACAAGGGATATTTTTAGACATAAAATTATTTAAACAAAGCGGGAATTGCCCAGTAGAGTTATTTTTTCCTTTTAATATTAGAAATAAAAACTGAAATATGATTCAATCTAGATAATTATTTAAATTAAATACACATAACATATCAATCCATACTATTAAATCTGCAAGAGAAGATATTAAATTTACGCTAAAAAATTTTTTTAATTGTTGACATATGCATACTGCAATAGTCTACATTATTATCAAAAAGTTCATTGAATTATATTCTATAACAGAGAGAATATTTTTATGAATTTACTAGAATTAATTATCAAAAATAAATATAACGTCATCTATTGATTAAAAATGAAACTTAGAAAATTTAATACATGGTTTTGAGTATATTTTTCAAAACTTTAAATATTTTTAGTCGAAGGGCTTATTTTCAGGACTTTAAAATTGTTTTGCTATGTTTTTTAACGTGATATATAATTTTACATAGATACATTCGCAAAATAATACAAAATAATAAGAAATTTTTACATAGATAGGCTAAAACGAATATTTTTTTTCTTTTACTTGATATTTTTACACATGAAATTATTTTACAACAAGCGTTAAGTTTAAAATATCTATAATTTTTCTTAAGAATATTACTTTACAGTATAATATAATTTAGATAGAGCTTTGAAACCATTGTAACATTTAGTATAGAAAAAATTATTATTTGATCTTACCTTGAAAAACATTCCATGAAAGCTAACAAGGATATTTTTACGCATAAAATTATTCAGAACAGCTGTTAAATTTAAAATATCTTTAATTTTCATGCTAATATCAATTTCAAGTGTAATATAATTTAGATATATCTTTAAACCCATTTAAACATAACTTGAAGACTTTAAATTATACAATTACCATCTAGAACCTGAAACTTAAAAATGTATGCGTCAATTTGATTATCTTTATACAGTTTATGTACAGCTTTGAATGTATTTTTAAACCTTAAGTTCTTTTACCAGATAAACAAAACTTGAAAACCATAAAATTATTTAAGCAATGTGAGAATTCCTCAGTAGGGTTATTTTTTCCTTTTAATATTAGAAATAAAAACTAAAATATGATTCAATCTTGATAATTGTTTAAATTAAATATACATACCATAACAATCCATACTATTAAATCTGCAAGAGAAGGTATCAAATTTGTCTCGCGATGTTAATAGAGAAGATTCTTACATTATCATAAATAATACAGACTTTATTATTTTTAGAAGATATTTACATGAGTTCATTTTAGAAGTAATTGAATCAAGGTTTGAATCCTACAGCAGTAAGGGGTATATGCAAACATGAAGACTTTAAATAATACAATTTCCATCTAGAACCTGAAACTTAAAAATATATGTATCAATTTAAGTATCTTTATATAGTTTATGTACAGTTTCGAATTTATTTCAAACCATAAGCATTTTTAAAACTTTAAATCTATGTTATAAGTTAAGACGCTTACTAAAATTAAAACATTTTATAGAGATAAAGACTTGAAAGATAAAATTTGCAAGTTTTAATCCTAAATATTATATCTTATCCATAAATATAGATTATTAATACATTATTTTAAACCTTATATGCTTTCAAAGATTATCCAAATTGTGATATATTGTTAAATTTCACAGGTTTTAAGATATCTATTTAACCTAAGATGTTTATAAATCCTACCTAAATTGAATAGTTTCTGCATAACAACATAAACTGCGTAAACAACCAAGTATTAACTTAATTTACATAAGAACATAAGATTTCCTTTTTGATAACAAAATTATACATATTGCTAAATTAAAATTCTTGCTATACTTTCATATAAGATAGTTTTCTACATACAAAGTAATAGTTAGAATTAAAATTGCTATTAATTCTAATTTTAACATGAAAAAACGTATACGTTATAAAACTTATATAATAAAATAGGTCTTTGAAAAATATTCTATAAAAAGTAATAAAACATATTACGGAAACTTTAAATTAATTTATGATAGACTTAATATCTTAAGCATTTAAATAGTTTTTAGACTATTATTAGTATGCATTTAATAAAGTTTTAATATTAAATGAACATCAAACATATATTAACTTAGATGTTTTAACCACAAACAATAATTATTAAAAATAATAATTAAAAAATATAAGATTCGAAACTTTGAAACATACTATTATATATACAATGGAAGATGTTAAATTTACGTCGAACTTAAATTATAAGATTGTTTCTAACACCGTCACAATCTCAATGATATATAACATTGAGGTTTTAAATATTCTGCAAATGCTATGAGACATTTGGTATAGAAAATAATTAGCATTAGATCTTACCTTCAAAATCTATAATTTATACAAAACTGTACATATAATTTTTTTCAAAACATGATTTAATTAAATAATATACACTTTTTGATCAACTAAATTGAATAGTGAATTCTTTGCTATTGAATGGGTAAATACAATAGTTCTACCAAGATATGCAATTTTATATGTCGATAAAGGTAGTTTAACGTCACAGTTATAATCTTAACAGATAACAAAACCATAAATAGTTAAAATTTTTACCTGAAATATATACTTATTTTTACTTAACGTTAGGAAATTGCAATATTTATTGAAATATAGACACGTAAAATGACTTCCTACCGTTAAAAGTTTTAGCAAGAAATTTATCAACACTTTAAAAAGTATATTTCTTCTTCAATCATATATAAAAGCTTTTAATATTAACACAAAACACAATTAATTCTGAAATGGTTTTATCTAAATTCACATTCACTAAAAATTGTTTTATTCTTTAAAAATTATTTTAATATTAACATAAAACTTAAACAATTTTATCTAAATTCATTCAAATATATATTTTAACTTAACGCAGTATAATAAAATTGTATACATCTATAACATTTACATTGAAAATTGTTTAATTCTAAAATTTCTTCTTTAAATAAGAGGTTTTAATATTCACACAGCATTTTAAATAATATGTTTTACTAGAAAATAAATTTTCAAAACATGTATAAACTTACGAAGTCATGATGTGAAGTAGTCTTATGTCCTTAATGTGACGCGGAGGGAGCTGATTTAGAATCTGTTAGAGGCCTGGATTCTTCATTGTCACACGTAGGCTGCGAAATGCTGCGTTCGTAAGGAACTTCATTCCCGTTAATTGCTATTTCACGAGAAAAAAATTAATCTTTTAATGTGAGAACCAAGAGTAAAATATGCATGTTACTGTATGTTATCAGCGATAAAAGTTCACTAAAAGTCGAAGTTAAAGTGCATACATTTAACCTGGAATGAATCTATGATAAGATAAATAATTATTTTACTATCATTTAAGGAATCGTTCACGCTCCTTTTATTTAATTTGTCAAGAGTTGGCAACAATTCTACAAAGAGTTACATTCCGTTATCTTTGTTTGTTTTAGTAAACAAGACTTAATCAGTATCTTTAGTCCAAACTGTTGAAAAACAGGAAGTGTAACATCAGATAAGATGTTTCATCAAAGTTAAACAATTGATAAGAAGACTCTACCATATCCGCTGTAAAATTAGTTGTAATCATAATTTTCAATTACGAGGTACACTTTTACAAAGTGCTGTTTTATTAGTGTTATAATAGATAAAGTTCCAAGTTCATATGCTGATATTGACACTTCTATTAATGAAGCGTATAGTAATTATAGCATACAGCTAAAACCCATAAGGAAACACAGTCATATAAATGGTTATTCTACTACAATAGAAGAATATGTGCAGACAATATTTTTATATATCAAACAGTCGTAGTTAACATACTACTTGTTTAAATACTGTTTATAAGACTGTAAATAATATAAACTTAACTTGATTACTTTAAATTATACAATTACCATCTAGAACCTGAAAATTAAAATATATATATATATATATATGCTGCAATCTGTAACGTTTAGCGCTTTTATCAACTTTAAAACTGTATTATAAGTTAAGACGTTTACTAAAATTAAAAATATTTTATGACTTAAAAGATAAAATTTACAAGTTTTAATCCTAAATATTATATCTTATCCATAAATATAGATTATTAATACATTATTTTAAACCTTATATGCTTTCAAAGATTATCCAAATTGTGATATATTGTTAAATTTCACAGGTTTTAAGATGTTTATTTTACATATGATGTTTATAAATCCTACCCAAATTGGAACAGTTTCTACACATCAGTCAAATATTAACTTAATTTACATAAGAGCATAAGACTTCCTTTTAATATCATAAATGATGCTAAATTAAAATTCTTGGTATACTTTAGTATAAAATAGTTTTTTTTACATACAATTAAAAAAAAATAATTATAAATCGTTACTCACAAAGTATACTCTCCTGAATAATCCTGTTTATATTATATATATTCATTTTAAGTATATTTAACTGTTCTATATCTAATTTTATAGATGTCGGTTGCAATTTAAATCCATCACAATCTTCATCAAAATGCATCTGTTGTATATGACAACATTCGCCGCTGTCTATAATGCAAAGCTCCTCATTTGCGATAAACGATGTGCAATTTAATCCAATAATAAAGTCCGATATTTTATACGCAAAATCCCACCATGTGGGTAAGCATATTAGCATCTCATCTTCCTTCAATATATGAGGTTTGCTAGTATATTTTTTAATCTTTATAAAAACTTCTTTCTTAAGATCTTGAATAACATAAATATAAGTGTTATTTAACAACTCCCAACAGGCTTGAACTTCTCTTGTTTTTATATACTTTTGTCTATCTTTAAGCCATTTTTCTCGTAATATGCATTGATGTGAAATACGTGCTTTATATTCCTGCCTTAATCTTTCTATGTTACTATTATCTTCTTCTCCAGAGGAGATAATCTGAAAAAATATACAAATTAATAAGAATATAATTATAAAAATAAACTTTTTTAAATAAGCAGACTATACTACTTCATTTTATTAAATTAATTTGCGTTAAAAAATAATCATAATACGTTTAGATTAAATCCATTCATAATAAGTCAACATTCCTAACACTTTAAAACTATTATATTCAATTTGAAAACATTGCATAGCGAAGTACGAGTTAACATATTATGATAAAGTTTAAAATATATATATATATATATATATATATATATATATATATATATATATATAAAATGGATTATTGCATTAAAAAATATATGTTTAAAAATATACTAAATCAACATCATTCGTGTTTAAAACATATAATTAAAAATAAAATACTTACAACGAAGTTGTCAGACTCATCAGAAAAATTAGAAGTATCTCCAATAGATGTATCCATCATTTCCTCATTTTCTTCTAAGCAGATAATCTAAATAAATAAAAATATATTGCGCATTATAATAAGTTAATATTTATAACAAGATCAAATTTAAAATATTTTATCCAGAACACTGTAATAAAGTTAACATATGTATATATATATATATATATATATATATATATATATATATATATATATTAAAGTTTAAAATATACAATATAATAAGTTTACATTAATAGTCATATATATTAAAAAAAAATACAAGTTTAAATTTTAAAAAAAATACTAAATTATTATTATAAACATTATTATCATTATTCTTTTTAAAACATCCAAATAGAAATAAAAATTTAAAATATTTACAAGAATATCATCATGAGAACTAGCACCTTTCTCTGCAAAATTAGACATCTTAGTAATGTATATACTATACTAAAACTACCGTTAAATGCTAACTAGAAAAAATAAAGATAATCTAATCTTCCAAATCTTCTACCAAGTATTTATAATCAGTTTAAAGTAGAAGTAGGGTTATTTAAATTTAAACTCCGGAATGAGTGCGATGCATTAAAAATATTCACAAACAATTCCTTATCAAGCAGATACCAAGAACGAAATAATTCATTTTCTTATTTTTCAAAAGCTGGCAACACTATCGCATAAATTTTATAGAATTGATACCAAACCCGTCTTCTATCAGCTACTAATTTAAAAGCGGATATACAAATTACCCGTTAAGAAAATATCTTTTATCACTATAGACTATCTACACATGCATATCTAATCATTCATTACCAGCTTCACTGATACACAACCATTCCACCTTCTTACATTTAATATTTATGTGTAAACACTACTATCTTTAATGTAAGAAGGTGGAATGGTTGTGTATCAGTGAAGCTGGTAATGAATGATTAGATATGCATGTGTAGATAGTCTATAGTGATAAAAGATATTTTCTTAACGGGTAATTTGTATATCCGCTTTTAAATTAGTAGCTGATAGAAGACGGGTTTGGTATCAATTCTATAAAATTTATGCGATAGTGTTGCCAGCTTTTGAAAAATAAGAAAATGAATTATTTCGTTCTTGGTATCTGCTTGATAAGGAATTGTTTGTGAATATTTTTAATGCATCGCACTCATTCCGGAGTTTAAATTTAAATAACCCTACTTCTACTTTAAACTGATTATAAATACTTGGTAGAAGATTTGGAAGATTAGATTATCTTTATTTTTTCTAGTTAGCATTTAACGGTAGTTTTAGTATAGTATATACATTACTAAGATGTCTAATTTTGCAGAGAAAGGTGCTAGTTCTCATGATGATATTCTTGTAAATATTTTAAATTTTTATTTCTATTTGGATGTTTTAAAAAGAATAATGATAATAATGTTTATAATAATAATTTAGTATTTTTTTTAAAATTTAAACTTGTATTTTTTTTTAATATAGATGACTATTAATGTAAACTTATTATATTGTATATTTTATACTTTAATATATATATATATATATATATATATATATATATATATATATATATATATACATATGTTAACTTTATTACAGTGTTCTGGATAAAATATTTTAAATTTGATCTTGTTATAAATATTAACTTATTATAATGCGCAATATATTTTTATTTATTTAGATTATCTGCTTAGAAGAAAATGAGGAAATGATGGATACATCTATTGGAGATACTTCTAATTTTTCTGATGAGTCTGACAACTTCGTTGTAAGTATTTTATTTTTAATTATATGTTTTAAACACGAATGATGTTGATTTAGTATATTTTTAAACATATATTTTTTAATGCAATAATCCATTTTATATATATATATATATATATATATATATATATATATATATATATATTTTAAACTTTATCATAATATGTTAACTCGTACTTCGCTATGCAATGTTTTCAAATTGAATATAATAGTTTTAAAGTGTTAGGAATGTTGACTTATTATGAATGGATTAAACTAAACGTATTATGATTATTTTTTAACGCAAATTAATTTAATAAAATGAAGTAGTATAGTCTGCTTATTTAAAAAAGTTTATTTTTATAATTATATTCTTATTAATTTGTATATTTTTTCAGATTATCTCCTCTGGAGAAGAAGATAATAGTAACATAGAAAGATTAAGGCAGGAATATAAAGCACGTATTTCACATCAATGCATATTACGAGAAAAATGGCTTAAAGATAGACAAAAGTATATAAAAACAAGAGAAGTTCAAGCCTGTTGGGAGTTGTTAAATAACACTTATATTTATGTTATTCAAGATCTTAAGAAAGAAGTTTTTATAAAGATTAAAAAATATACTAGCAAACCTCATATATTGAAGGAAGATGAGATGCTAATATGCTTACCCACATGGTGGGATTTTGCGTATAAAATATCGGACTTTATTATTGGATTAAATTGCACATCGTTTATCGCAAATGAGGAGCTTTGCATTATAGACAGCGGCGAATGTTGTCATATACAACAGATGCATTTTGATGAAGATTGTGATGGATTTAAATTGCAACCGACATCTATAAAATTAGATATAGAACAGTTAAATATACTTAAAATGAATATATATAATATAAACAGGATTATTCAGGAGAGTATACTTTGTGAGTAACGATTTATAATTATTTTTTTTTAATTGTATGTAAAAAAAACTATTTTATACTAAAGTATACCAAGAATTTTAATTTAGCATCATTTATGATATTAAAAGGAAGTCTTATGCTCTTATGTAAATTAAGTTAATATTTGACTGATGTGTAGAAACTGTTCCAATTTGGGTAGGATTTATAAACATCATATGTAAAATAAACATCTTAAAACCTGTGAAATTTAACAATATATCACAATTTGGATAATCTTTGAAAGCATATAAGGTTTAAAATAATGTATTAATAATCTATATTTATGGATAAGATATAATATTTAGGATTAAAACTTGTAAATTTTATCTTTTAAGTCATAAAATATTTTTAATTTTAGTAAACGTCTTAACTTATAATACAGTTTTAAAGTTGATAAAAGCGCTAAACGTTACAGATTGCAGCATATATATATATATATATATTTTAATTTTCAGGTTCTAGATGGTAATTGTATAATTTAAAGTAATCAAGTTAAGTTTATATTATTTACAGTCTTATAAACAGTATTTAAACAAGTAGTATGTTAACTACGACTGTTTGATATATAAAAATATTGTCTGCACATATTCTTCTATTGTAGTAGAATAACCATTTATATGACTGTGTTTCCTTATGGGTTTTAGCTGTATGCTATAATTACTATACGCTTCATTAATAGAAGTGTCAATATCAGCATATGAACTTGGAACTTTATCTATTATAACACTAATAAAACAGCACTTTGTAAAAGTGTACCTCGTAATTGAAAATTATGATTACAACTAATTTTACAGCGGATATGGTAGAGTCTTCTTATCAATTGTTTAACTTTGATGAAACATCTTATCTGATGTTACACTTCCTGTTTTTCAACAGTTTGGACTAAAGATACTGATTAAGTCTTGTTTACTAAAACAAACAAAGATAACGGAATGTAACTCTTTGTAGAATTGTTGCCAACTCTTGACAAATTAAATAAAAGGAGCGTGAACGATTCCTTAAATGATAGTAAAATAATTATTTATCTTATCATAGATTCATTCCAGGTTAAATGTATGCACTTTAACTTCGACTTTTAGTGAACTTTTATCGCTGATAACATACAGTAACATGCATATTTTACTCTTGGTTCTCACATTAAAAGATTAATTTTTTTCTCGTGAAATAGCAATTAACGGGAATGAAGTTCCTTACGAACGCAGCATTTCGCAGCCTACGTGTGACAATGAAGAATCCAGGCCTCTAACAGATTCTAAATCAGCTCCCTCCGCGTCACATTAAGGACATAAGACTACTTCACATCATGACTTCGTAAGTTTATACATGTTTTGAAAATTTATTTTCTAGTAAAACATATTATTTAAAATGCTGTGTGAATATTAAAACCTCTTATTTAAAGAAGAAATTTTAGAATTAAACAATTTTCAATGTAAATGTTATAGATGTATACAATTTTATTATACTGCGTTAAGTTAAAATATATATTTGAATGAATTTAGATAAAATTGTTTAAGTTTTATGTTAATATTAAAATAATTTTTAAAGAATAAAACAATTTTTAGTGAATGTGAATTTAGATAAAACCATTTCAGAATTAATTGTGTTTTGTGTTAATATTAAAAGCTTTTATATATGATTGAAGAAGAAATATACTTTTTAAAGTGTTGATAAATTTCTTGCTAAAACTTTTAACGGTAGGAAGTCATTTTACGTGTCTATATTTCAATAAATATTGCAATTTCCTAACGTTAAGTAAAAATAAGTATATATTTCAGGTAAAAATTTTAACTATTTATGGTTTTGTTATCTGTTAAGATTATAACTGTGACGTTAAACTACCTTTATCGACATATAAAATTGCATATCTTGGTAGAACTATTGTATTTACCCATTCAATAGCAAAGAATTCACTATTCAATTTAGTTGATCAAAAAGTGTATATTATTTAATTAAATCATGTTTTGAAAAAAATTATATGTACAGTTTTGTATAAATTATAGATTTTGAAGGTAAGATCTAATGCTAATTATTTTCTATACCAAATGTCTCATAGCATTTGCAGAATATTTAAAACCTCAATGTTATATATCATTGAGATTGTGACGGTGTTAGAAACAATCTTATAATTTAAGTTCGACGTAAATTTAACATCTTCCATTGTATATATAATAGTATGTTTCAAAGTTTCGAATCTTATATTTTTTAATTATTATTTTTAATAATTATTGTTTGTGGTTAAAACATCTAAGTTAATATATGTTTGATGTTCATTTAATATTAAAACTTTATTAAATGCATACTAATAATAGTCTAAAAACTATTTAAATGCTTAAGATATTAAGTCTATCATAAATTAATTTAAAGTTTCCGTAATATGTTTTATTACTTTTTATAGAATATTTTTCAAAGACCTATTTTATTATATAAGTTTTATAACGTATACGTTTTTTCATGTTAAAATTAGAATTAATAGCAATTTTAATTCTAACTATTACTTTGTATGTAGAAAACTATCTTATATGAAAGTATAGCAAGAATTTTAATTTAGCAATATGTATAATTTTGTTATCAAAAAGGAAATCTTATGTTCTTATGTAAATTAAGTTAATACTTCGTTGTTTACGCAGTTTATGTTGTTATGCAGAAACTATTCAATTTAGGTAGGATTTATAAACATCTTAGGTTAAATAGATATCTTAAAACCTGTGAAATTTAACAATATATCACAATTTGGATAATCTTTGAAAGCATATAAGGTTTAAAATAATGTATTAATAATCTATATTTATGGATAAGATATAATATTTAGGATTAAAACTTGCAAATTTTATCTTTCAAGTCTTTATCTCTATAAAATGTTTTAATTTTAGTAAGCGTCTTAACTTATAACATAGATTTAAAGTTTTAAAAATGCTTATGGTTTGAAATAAATTCGAAACTGTACATAAACTATATAAAGATACTTAAATTGATACATATATTTTTAAGTTTCAGGTTCTAGATGGAAATTGTATTATTTAAAGTCTTCATGTTTGCATATACCCCTTACTGCTGTAGGATTCAAACCTTGATTCAATTACTTCTAAAATGAACTCATGTAAATATCTTCTAAAAATAATAAAGTCTGTATTATTTATGATAATGTAAGAATCTTCTCTATTAACATCGCGAGACAAATTTGATACCTTCTCTTGCAGATTTAATAGTATGGATTGTTATGGTATGTATATTTAATTTAAACAATTATCAAGATTGAATCATATTTTAGTTTTTATTTCTAATATTAAAAGGAAAAAATAACCCTACTGAGGAATTCTCACATTGCTTAAATAATTTTATGGTTTTCAAGTTTTGTTTATCTGGTAAAAGAACTTAAGGTTTAAAAATACATTCAAAGCTGTACATAAACTGTATAAAGATAATCAAATTGACGCATACATTTTTAAGTTTCAGGTTCTAGATGGTAATTGTATAATTTAAAGTCTTCAAGTTATGTTTAAATGGGTTTAAAGATATATCTAAATTATATTACACTTGAAATTGATATTAGCATGAAAATTAAAGATATTTTAAATTTAACAGCTGTTCTGAATAATTTTATGCGTAAAAATATCCTTGTTAGCTTTCATGGAATGTTTTTCAAGGTAAGATCAAATAATAATTTTTTCTATACTAAATGTTACAATGGTTTCAAAGCTCTATCTAAATTATATTATACTGTAAAGTAATATTCTTAAGAAAAATTATAGATATTTTAAACTTAACGCTTGTTGTAAAATAATTTCATGTGTAAAATTATCAAGTAAAAGAAAAAAAATATTCGTTTTAGCCTATCTATGTAAAAATTTCTTATTATTTTGTATTATTTTGCGAATGTATCTATGTAAAATTATATATCACGTTAAAAAACATAGCAAAACAATTTTAAAGTCCTGAAAATAAGCCCTTCGACTAAAAATATTTAAAGTTTTGAAAAATATACTCAAAACCATGTATTAAATTTTCTAAGTTTCATTTTTAATCAATAGATGACGTTATATTTATTTTTGATAATTAATTCTAGTAAATTCATAAAAATATTCTCTCTGTTATAGAATATAATTCAATGAACTTTTTGATAATAATGTAGACTATTGCAGTATGCATATGTCAACAATTAAAAAATTTTTTAGCGTAAATTTAATATCTTCTCTTGCAGATTTAATAGTATGGATTGATATGTTATGTGTATTTAATTTAAATAATTATCTAGATTGAATCATATTTCAGTTTTTATTTCTAATATTAAAAGGAAAAAATAACTCTACTGGGCAATTCCCGCTTTGTTTAAATAATTTTATGTCTAAAAATATCCCTTGTTAGCTGTCATGGAATGTTTTTCAAGGTAAGATCAAATAATATTTCTCATTTTTTTTTTTTTTTTCATGCTAGTATGTAATGTTCTGAAATAAATACTTTTTCCAAACTATTAAATTGATAATATGTTTTAAGTTTCAGGTTCTAGATGGTAATTGTATAATTTAATGTCTTCAAGTTATGTTTAAATGTGTTTAAAGATATATCTAAATTATATTACACTTGAAATTGATATTAGCATGAAAATTAAAGATATTTTAAATTTGACAGCTGTTTTGAATAATTTTATGCGTAAAAATATCCTTGTTAATATCTTCTCTTATAGATTTAATGTTAAAAGACTTGTAAATACTCCTTTTAATAGAATATTTTTTCAAATATTATTTATAAATTAGATATGTCTTTAAAGTAATAATAAGTAATTATAATTATTTTTTACTAATTACTACTATCGTTAAAAAAATAGTAAGTTAATAATATATTTTAATTTAGAATTTAAACTAAAATAAAACCTTTTACAAAATTAAATTTTAAATGTAGTTGTAATTTTTACCAATAGATGGCGCCTGCAGCGTAAAATTCTCGATATCAGAATTTTAAAAGTTAAATTTATTCACTAATGTTGCTAACGGCGTAAAATCGTTTTACAATCTTAAATATTTAAAGTTCTAGTTTAGTTCAAGTTTTTCCCGCTAGGGGGCGCTTTGTATGTATCATATTAAAAAAATAATTAATTGATTAATTAACTAATTCAAATAATATACCACAGAATCCTCTATCATATTTCTCAAGTTCCCTTTAAAATATTCACTCTTTAAATACCTTATAATACCCTACAATGGTAAGATCCCGGTGGCTCGATCGGATTACGACCATGTCACTGGTCAGCTAACATTTTCGATGCGGGTTCGAAACCAGCTCCTGTCAAGTCTTGAAAAATATATATTCCTGATTAAAAATTGTAGTTCTAGCTTTCAGCATCAGATGGCAGCACTGAAAAAAATATGCCCTGACCTCCAATCCTTGTACGAAATTTAGTTCCCTATTTGACCTATAGGTGGCGCTCCGCGGAGCACATACTCTCTTCAAGATTCTGCTGAACTACAAGGTTCCAGGTTTTCCCGCTAGGGGGCGATAGCAGCGCTGCCCTCTCCTGATTGGTCCAAATCGACCGCCAGGTGGCCAGCTGCACTCTGATTGGTCCACGTCACTCAGTTAGCTCCGCCCACTTTAAGCTCCTCCCCTTAATCCTTCTAATCCTTGGCGCGGAACTCTCATTTTTATACTACTTGGGTTTCTCAGTCTTATCTTTAACTCTGTTCTGAAGTAATGGAAATTCAGTTTTTAATCACGATGTTTTAGAATCAGCCTAATAGAGAATACCCCTTAACAACGTATATTTATGATGACAGGTAATGGTAATATTCCTTACATATGTTACTTTCAGTTGAGTTGTTTTGCAAAAGAAAATATAAAACAAAAAGCGACCATGCTGGTCGCGCAGTTGCTAGTTATTATTATTAATCATTTTATTTTATTTGTGTCAATTTATTTTTGTCCAGTTATCATTCTTTCTGATAGTCAGTCAGAACTGCAGCGTTTTTGTAACAGGGCCGGTACATCTTCAGATGGATGATCCAACCGTTAAGCTATGACGTGCTTATTTTAAAGGAAGTTCTCTACAAGGTAACAGGAAATCCTTAGTTTTGAAGTTTAAATCCTTAGTATGCGCAAATAGAGCAGCTTCGCTATCAGTGTAATCTTCCTTTCCCATGAATAAAGTATAGTTGTTTTTGTCAATATTCTTCAGTGTAAGTACAAAATGCTGTATCAACCGCTGATAGAGTTAAGTTTTCAATTCCTAAATCACGTATTTCTAAAGGAAATGATACAACAAAACCTCATTAATTTCTGAGAAAAGCTATACCTCTAATATCACATACATATTAAAAATTATTCCTGAAAGGGGACGAGACACCTGGGGATCTCTGATTTTTGTTTCAATAAAATGATTATATTTATCACAAGAAAAAAAAGACGGCATTGTGAGCTCTGTTGACAGAGTGAAATAGAAGACATTTTATTTTTCGAGTACGTTCAGTAAATATATAATTTCCCATTCCATTATTTACGGAACAAGGATTGATCCCATTTACACATATCCTTTAAAATACAAGAAAAGTTTCAGAGACAAAAATACTGAAAGTCTTAGGAAATTTTCGATTCAGTTACAGTAAATTAAAGCTTATTTGAAATGCTTTGAGTAATGAGGTCTTCAATGTGGACAAAAATTTTGGTTTGATTTCGCAAGATAAATTTGTTGATTGTAGCATAAAACACAAGATTAGATATTGAAATAAAAAATAATAGCAACAATCTTTTTCAGAAATTTATGAAATTAGGGATGCCTGGGCAAATATCTTTTTAGATAGTTGAAGAACTTCGTCCGGTTAGAACCCTGAATATTGGCCGAAACTTTTTGGGGAAAACAATTCACTTTTAAAACTTCTCTTCAGCTGTTGAATATTTGTTGTTGGGATTAAATAATTTTGAATCTGTACAAGAAATATTTGAAATATATATTATCCTTTGCACTCTGAATAATGGTGAAGGTAAAGAAACGACAAGATAATTGTTCAGACAATATATAAGTTAATTTTTATGGTTGAATCTACGACAAAGCAGTTTTTTAAAACAAAATTATCAATCAAATTTTGACATGATACCTGTTGCAGCAAATTTGCTTTACAGTATTCTTGAAACAAATTGGTTTGTAATTTTGCCAACTTTATTAAAACTCCTCAGAAAATTTTGATATTTGTTTGATCCGTAGTTTTTCGAAGGGATATTATAGTGTATTATAGTGACTACACCGTGCAAGGAAAGACTTATTGGAAAGGTGTGATACTACATCAATTTCGGCATTACTCAGAAAGTTGATTTTTCACAAATACTAAGGAAATTTGCAAGAACTTAAGCTACAAAAATATGTTTAAAATACACTATGAACATGCTTTTTTTATACTTTAAGAGTGGTTCTTAACTTTTTCGAACCGCAGACCACCTGAGATCAACACTTGTAACTCACGACCCCCTGTTTACAATACAATGACGATAGTGTAGTTTTTAGATTAAATATTTTGTGATATATTAAATAAAAATTCTTCTTGTTTGTAAAAAATAAAAACAAGAATAAATGAAAAATGAAAAAAACATAAGAAACAATTATTTGTTTTAAATTTTCATGCGAAGTACATTTGTTGTTTTTCTTTTTTATAACCTAAATTTGTATCACCTTTCAGGAAAATTCATTCATAAAAAAACTTTAACCTTGAAAAATTGAATTTACAGCAAGCCACTTGTTCTGTAACACTTTCAGTATTCCCGCTGAGTCAATTGATTTCATTTTCATCTGCGTAGTACTTTTTGTTTCCACCTCCTAGTGATTTTTTATTTTTAATTTTACCATATTTTATAACGATAGTACATCCATTGGAATTTTATTTAACGCAAAAGTTCCACATTCCTTACAGTTTAAAAACTGCTGTAATGTAAGGGAACGTACTATTTCTGTATGTATCCTCGAAATTCTTGTCTATTGTTTAAAGAATTATTACTGAAAACTTATTTGTATCAACTTTTGAACTCGTGGAAGGAGTCATCTATAGTGCCGTTTACAGTGCCGTTTACATGTGCCAAAAACCCGGGTAAAAGCAGGGTCGTTTCTTGCTTTTCCCCTACGATAGGGAAAAATGCAAGGTGGATTTTCGACCCTGCTTCGAACTAGGATAAAACCCGCTAATTACCCATGATGCATTTCGAAGCAGGAAGCTAGTAGTAAACAAACATTGCGGATTTGAACATGAAATCCATGAAAATGCAACCAAATGATCGATGGAAGGATCTGGAACCCTTTAACGATCGCATAATTTTCAAGAAAACAGTAGAAAAGTGCCTATTTTTTCCCGGAGGATTTCATTTATTTCTTGATTTGACCATCTAGTTTTAAAAAAAAAAACCATCCCCAATTACATTATAAATTGAATGGTACTTCCATCTGGTATGTAAAATAAGAAATAAAATATCATTTCAATAAAATTTCAATAACATTTTCATTTAAAGTGTTATGGTAAAATTAATAAATTTAATAAGTATAATCAATAATTAAACGTAGCATTAAAATTTATATATAAATTAATTATTTTAGAATTCACAGATAAAAATTTATTTATATCTATGATTTTTTTATTTATACATGACTAAAAATTACTGAAACAAAATTGAAATCAAAATTAAATTTTGATTTTATAAAGGGATTTATTAAAACAATAAGTATCTTACAATTAATCTTATAATAAAAAAATGCACCTATCGATTGGAAAATTTTCTTTCCAGTCTTTATTACTTCAGGAATTTAAAACAATTTCTTCCCACCAAACAGAGCTTCGTAATTTTGCCCACATTCTTTGCTGTAGAAAAACTAAATTTAGCGATGAAGCCACAGATCGCACGATTATATCGAATATCCGCATCAGTCTTCTAGTTCTTATATTCCTTTTTTTCCTATCTATTTTCTAAATTTATTTTTAAAAACAATAAAAAAAATCGTAAAAGTTCTATGATTATCAACAGTGACTGACATGTGCTGCATTTAAATAACAAATAGACGCAGAGGTAATTGTGTTTTAGAAGAGGAGTGCATTGGTCGTGTCGACTTTATCTCCTGTAAGCAAGATATATTTAATCAAGGTGGGAGTGCTCAGTGTTGAAATGTTAGTTTAAACTTATGCATATTGCCAATAGATGGCACCACCAATCATCCACCATTCTTGTATGTAATGTATGAATAAAACTTTAGTCTTCCTACTGCTACCAGAGAGGTATGTTGTAATTATTTTTATTCTTGGACTCATGCTGTATTTTCCACTAAAGATAGGTTCCTTTAGGTTATGGGCCCAGAAAGGTTCAAGAATAATATATTTTGTAATGTTTAATTATTTATGTTTAAGTTATTTATTTCTATACTAACTTTTAGAATTAATATACTTAGATGTTCAGTCACATGGCATTGGTAGGCCATTGGTAGGCCTAAGTAATAAAATACATGTGACAGTGTTATAAACGTTATTTTTAACTTTGGAATAGAATTTAATACTTATCAGGCAATTCTAGATTGAGAGTAATATATTTCAATAAGAAAATTTTATTGTAATTAATCTCAAACTTAAATTTTTTGACTGATAGATTTGTAACTGAAGTTAAAATTAAACATGCCTGGAGGAGACTCATTTTGCCATAAGCAGTTAATAGGTAGGGCTAATTTTATAGATTGGCAATTTGCAATGAAAATGTATTTAATAAAAAAGGATTTATGGGTATATGTTGATGGAACTAAGGAAGATCCAGCAAAGGATGCCAAAGCCTTGTCCTACATTGTAGAAGGGGTTAGTGAGACCATTTTTAATGATTTGAGGGAATTAAGTAGTGGAAAGGAAGCTTGGAAAGTTTTAACCAAAACTTATGATGATAAAGGGATTACTAGAAAGGTTTCAATTATCAAAGAATTGGTTAATACACGGTATGTTGACTGCAAAGATATGTCTGATCATTTACACAAGGTGATATCAGCATATCAACAGTTAAAATCAACTGGTGTTAAAGCTGATGAAGAGTTAATTGCTGGGATAATTCTAGCAAATTTACCTGAACGTTTTGAACCTCTTATAATGGCACTAAAAAATTGTGGTGAGGATATAACTGTAGACAATGTTAAAACCCGTTTAATGGCTGAGGAAGTTAAACCTTTTGTGGATAATAATAAGGAGCAAGCTTTTGTTAATGAAAAATTTAGAGGAAAGAAATCATTTAAGGGAAAATGCTTTCGGTGCAACTTATTTGGCCATAAAAGTTCAGATTGTCAAAAACCGCCTCGACAAAATGGGTATGATAACAAATTCAGTAAAAGGGGAATACCACAGCTAAAAATTGGTAAGAGGGAAGAAGCTTATGTAGCAGAAATGTATGTTGTAAGCTCAAATCCAAACCCAAATACCTGGTATATGGATTCCTGCGCCTCATATCACATGACCCCATATAAAGAGTTAATTAGCAACTATCGAGAACCTAAAATCCATCAAATAAAAACAGGGAGCTCTGTTATAGAAGTTGAGGGAGAAGGTAGTGTAGCTTTTGTTTTATCTAGAAATGGAGAGAAAGTAAATGTGACTTTCAGAAATGTTTTGCATGTTCCACAGTTAACAGCAAATTTATTGTCTATTAAGTACCTAAATAAAAATTTTGGAATGATTACCACCTTTACAGGTGAAAGGTGTTTTGTCTATAAAGATGATCACTTAGTAGCTACTGGAACAGGTGTTAGTGATAACTTATATTCTTTAGACTTGCATACTGAAATGGCTTTAATTAATACCAGGAGCACATCTAATGAGTTATTACATAAAAGAGTGGGTCACTTAAGCGAAGGGGGCATGATAAGGTTAAAGGATATGGTAGAAGGTTTTCCTTTTAGTGGAAAAATTAGTGATTGCATACCATGTATTAAAGGCAAAATGCACAGAATGCCATTTCCAAAGGGAAAAGCTAAGCGTGCAAAGGGATTATTGGGAATAGTGCATACGGATTTATGCGGGCCCATGAGTATTGCATCCATTGGGGGATCTAGATATTTTCTAACACTAATTGACGATTTTTCCAGAATGACTTTTGTCTATTTCTTAAGGAACAAGAGTGAGGTCTTTGGAAAATTCAAAGATTTTCAAGCACATGTTGAGAGACAGACAGAAAAATCTATTAAGGCGTTACGGTCAGATAATGGAGGAGAATATATAAGTGGGGAAATGGATAGTTATTTAATCTCTAAAGGTATCCAACATCAGAAGTCCATTCCTTATACACCAGAACAAATGGGGGTAGTGGAGAGATCAAACAGGACCTTAGTGGAAAAGGCAAGATCAATGTTAGCTGATGCTCATCTTGATCAAATTTATTGGGCAGAGGCAATTCAAACAGCAACTTATTGCAAAAATATATCTCCTACCATTGCAGTTTCAGATATGACTCCTTTTGAAAAATGGAGTGGGGAAAAACCAAATCTTGAGTATCTTAGAGTGTTTGGGTGTCGTGCATTTGTACATGTACCGAAACAAAAACGTTTAAAATGGGATGTCAAGGCTAAAGAGCTAATGTTTATTGGTTATTGTCAAGACAGGAAAGGGTATCGTTTGATTGATCCTACGACTTATGAGATAACTAATGCACGAGATGTTCATTTTTTGGAAAATGACATGTATTTTCAAAAGGAATGTAAAACATCAGAATTCTTTGATGAGTCTTTATTCAGTGGGAGAAGTAGGGTTAGAAGTAATTCTTCAGGCAGTGAGGAAACAATAAATAACCCAATCAGCAATATACAACATGAAGTAGTTGATAATAATGAGGATAGAGTTAGACCAGAGAGCCCAGTTGCCATAAATGACAGGGATGATAATGATAATGGTTTAAATGTAAGTAATGTGGTTAATGTTGCACCTACTTTGGGACGTCCACATAGGGAAGTTAGGCTTCCGAATCAATATCAGGATTGTGATACTAAAGGTATGCCAGATTTACAAATGCCAAATATAGATCATGTATGCTATGTTAAATCAATGACTAGTGATATTCTTTCTGAACCTAAAACCATTGATGAAGCACTTAATAGTGTTAATGCAAATCATTGGAAAGAATCAATAGCTGAAACTATATCTGGCCACATTAAGAATAAAACTTGGGATATAGTAAATAAACCTAAAAATAAAAATATAGTTGACTGTAAGTGGGTTTTCAAAATTAAATATAACTCAATCGGGGAAATTGAAAGGTACAAAACTCGTTTGGTGGCATAAGGCTTTTCACAAATTGAAGGAATAGACTATGATGAAACATTTTCACCTGTAGTACGATATGTCACTTTACGTGTTTTGTTAGCATATGCAGCTATATATGATTGGGAGATAGACCAAATGGATGCAGTCATGGCATTTGCTCAAGGAAAACTAAATGAGGAAATTTACATGAAAATCCCTGAGGGTTTTAATGAATATTATCATGAAAATTTGAAGGGGAAGGTTCTAAAACTCAATAAAGCGTTAGACGGCTTAAAACAAAGTGGCAGACTTTGGTATCTTATGTTGGAAGAGGGGTTAAAGGAAATGGGCTTGTGGCAAAGTTCTTTTGATAGTTGTGTATTTATCAACTTAAATGAAAATAATGACCTTGTAATTGTTACTATTTATGTAGACGATTTGTTGATCTTTAGTAATTCAGTGAATCTTAAAAATTCGATAAAAGAACAACTAAGTAAACGGTTTGAAATGAAAGATCTTGGACCAGCAAATTATTGTTTAGGTATTAAAATTGAACGTAATAGACCTGCTGGGTCCATTAGCCTGAACCAAACACAATATGTGGAGAGTACCTTACATAAATATAACATGCATGAGTCCCATAGTGTTACAACACCTCTTGATCCAAATCAAGTTCTATCAAAGCTTCAGAATGGTACACTAGAATGCAAAATTAAAGTACCATATCAAGCTGCTGTTGGGAGTATGCTTTATGCATCTCAAGCGACACGACCTGACATATCCCATGCAGTAAACACAGTATGCCAGTTCTGCAACAACCCTGGCGATATCCATTGGACATGTGTGAAGAGAATCATGAGGTACCTTCGTGGAACGACTGGAGCTACTCTCAACTACTCAAAGGATCATAGCAGTGATATTGTTGGACACTGTGATTCCAACTATGGAGGTGATGTAGGAGATCGACGTTCAACCACTGGCTATGTATTTACAATTGGAGGAGGAGCAGTATCTTGGTGTAGTAAGCGTCAACCTACGATAGCTACAAGCACGACTGAAGCCGAATATATGGCTTTATCAGCAGCTGCAAAGGAAGCCATATGGCTTAACAAGATTGTGAAGGAATTGGGTCTTACAGATGTAAAACCCATTGTGATTTTTTGTGATAACAGAGGAGCTATTGCTCTATGCAAAAATAATGTCTACAACGGTAAATCAAAACATATTGACATTCGTCATCATTTTTTGCGTGAAGCTTTGAAGCTTGGACATTTAGATGTACAAACTGTTTCCACATCAAATATGATAGCCGATTATTTGACTAAAACTGTCAACAGAATGAAACATGAACTATGTGCAAAATCTATGGGACTAAATCTGTAATGTGAACTTTTATTCAACTGCTGTAAATTTTTTTTTTGTTCACTTTATCTTATTTTGTGACAGAATCTCTCACTGATTATATGAAAACTTGATTTTGTTAACTGTTTAAACTAAAGTGGGAGTGTTGAAATGTTAGTTTAAACTTATGCATATTGCCAATAGATGGCACCACCAATCATCCACCATTCTTGTATGTAATGTATGAATAAAACTTTAGTCTTCCTACTGCTACCAGAGAGGTATGTTGTAATTATTTTTATTCTTGGACTCATGCTGTATTTTCCACTAAAGATACGTTCCTTTACTCAGTAGTTAAAATTTTAAGTAATGAATTAAAATATTAAGGTAAGAATAACGCGGGTAAAAGAAAAAAAATTGATAGTAAAATTAAATTAAAACAAAAAAGTTAATTTTAACGGAAAAAATATAGAGTTACAAGTTAAGAAAATTTAGAAGAAAAATTAGATAAGACTAATGATCCACGGAAAACAAAAAAGTAATAATATTAAGAGGCCCAGAAAAGCAGATATCATAAGAATACAAAAAATATTTTTGTAGGTTTTTCAATCTTTTTGGATTTTTAAAGTTTTATGATTTTTTTGTTGTTATTTTTAAAATTTAAGAATACGAGGTCAAAAGAACAGCAATTGGAAAAAAAAGGCCTTCCCCAGGACCATACACTTCGTAACGAGATAAATGCGGAGTTCGAAGGTGGAAAGCTAAAAATAGCAATACAGTGAATTTGGAAAAGTACGACACCGGCTGGGATCGAACCCATAACGTGATTTACAAGGAATGATGGTGTATGAGGATAACTTCCGCCGAATCATGTGATGGCCTTTACTTCCGGTAAGACGGGTAAAAGCAGGGTGAAAATGTGGTCCCATGTAAACGGACTTCGAAGGTTTTCCCTGTTAGCGGGTAAATCCCGGGTATTATTGTTGTCCATGTAAACGCAGCTTATATGTTCACCTTTAAGGCATATTTATGAAGGGATTGCGATATATTTCTGTTTCTGGGGATCTGCTTCTAGGATACCAACTACATGAGTTAAGAATGACAATATGTTGTTCACTGAGATAGTTAAACTCTTAAAAATCGAGCAACGTACGTTTCACTTACCCTTAGTATGATGCTTCGGTTGAGTTGATAATAGCAGATAAACACGTTCCGTGAAAATAAATTATCCTTTTCTAATGAGTAATCCATTTACGCAAATACAGAACTCCCTGATAAGAGCTTAAATCAGCGCTCCAAAATACGCCGCTTTAATTGCACCAGCTTGTTTTTTCAATGCGTAAACATACCGGGTGTCCCAAAAATAACTGACGATTTGAAAAATCAATTAAAGAAAAACGGAAAGTGATAGAAATGTACGGTTTGCTGCATTCTACTTAGGTAACCAGGGAATTTATTCTCACCGATTTTCAAAATTAGTTACAAATTTCGCCAACAGATATTAGCAGCTGACTGGGAAAAACTATAAAACAATGTTTTCATAACAACCATCGTTTGCAGCAACAACGCAGCAAAAGTTCGCAGACGCCCGTGCAAACATTTCAGTTTCAATGTTCTGACAAGCAGCAGACATGTATTGTTCCAGTTCATCTACAGTTTGTGGATTGTGACGATACACCTGGTCTTTCAAGTACCTCCAAAGAAAAAAAATCGCATGGTGTCAAATCTGGCGAATAGGAAGGCCAATCCATGCCACTTTGCGTATGCTTCTTGCTTTGAAAACATTGTTTTAGTTTTTCCCGGTCGGCAGCGCCATCTGTTGACGAACTTTGTAACTAATTTTGGAAAATTGGTGAGAATAAATTCCCTGGTTGCCTAAGCAGAATGCAGAAAACCGTACATTTTTATCACCTTCCGTTTTTCTTTAATTGATTTTTGAAATCATCGGTCATTTTTGGGACACCCGGTACCTTTTCATATCCACTGGATTAGATTGTAACCAAACCAGCTTCTCGGCCTTGCTCGTTTAAGAAAATTATTTCAGGAGAACTAAGAAATGCAAAAATAAACTATTATTCTTAAATGTCTCTAACCCAACTGTAATCCCCCTTTAAAAACACTAAAAACTGAGAACATTCAAAATTGTCATTTAAGAAAATAAAATATAATCTTACCTTTTTTCCATTCTAGGTTCAATTATTCAATTAATAGGGATCCAAAAGTTCAATTTCTACTCTCTACTGAATCTTTTATTCCTTTCGAATAATATTTTGCATCAGTGTACACTATTGATATGAAATTGAGATTGAGCTGTTCTTGATGACATTGGCATTTCATTTCCTTGCGACGACTCTGACGGTAATTCGACATATAAGAATATCCAGGTGTCTTGTAGAAGGAACTGACTTCTATTGCATTTCTGGAAATATACTGCAGTGGTAAATTGATCGAGCTGCTTTGTCATTCACAAGCTTATAACAGGAAAGGCAATCTGAGGTGCATTATTTATTTATTACCAAGCCTCAATTCCCCCAAAATTCTGTCCATCTATTAGTTTTATTCTAACAATACATATGTGTCATTTATTATGTATTTCAAAGTTACTTAATCGAAATTTTATTAATTCTGAAATTCTGTTTGTAAGAGAATGGTAAATCGAATTATTATTCAATCGTAAGACATATTAAAGTAAAATACTGTAAGAGGAAGAAAAATCTTAACATAAAGCTAATGCAATAGGGGAAGGTACTAAATTAATTATTTCAATTTTACACAATTAAAGTGAATTTTTTTAAACTTTATACCAAATTCGGATGTAAAATGATGTTTAAAAATTTGCGAGTTAGGAGGCCCGTGAACAAAAATAAATTTAGTGTCATGTGTCTAGTTTTATATACACTACAATCATTCGCGGGTTATGGACTTATTTCAAGAGTTTTGATATAACTAGGAGGGAATTTGAAGGTGTGTTTGATATAACTTAAATAAAGGGAGATTTTAAATTGTTTAAATCTACCATCAAAGGTTTCTTTATTTAAAGTATAATTTTCATCCATTTCGTTTAGTATGGGTATCATTGCTGGGAGTTTACACTCTATGAAAATTAAATTTCCTTTATTATTATTTTGAAAGTGTCGAATTAAAAAAATGCATATAAACCGGATTAAAAAATAGGATATTAAACAACAAGTAGGGTAAAGGTACCGGTAGTTGACCATGAGCCCGAAGTTGGGCATTTGTTTTAAAAAATGTAAAACAAAAAGGTGTAGAGTTGAATCCTATCGGGTCTGTTTCTATATTAAATGATGTATTTGATTTTTATTACATGATTTCTATTACGTCTTAGTATTTTGCCAAACAGGTTTTTAACAAAATAGGACCTAGGATGGAGAATGCTTTCATTAAACGTCCGCCATTTAAGGCATCTCTTTGCACAACCGCACACTAACCCTAGGAGGTTAATCTGAAAGATCGATATCAAGGAAGTGGCTTTAAAATAGTTTGCACCTGTTTGCAAAACTAGAGGTTTCGGTAGCGATTGATTAGTCCCGAGGCGCAATCAACGAGGAGGGGTGTCAAGCCCACGTGCGCCACTGGGCCAAGAGGATTAACAATAGCAAAGAAAATACACAGCAAACTTGGACGGTAACTTTATCTTCACCTTTAAAGCTCTGCGACTGTCAGCACGGCACGAACATACGGCGCACGACTGCAAACACATTGAACAACCATTGGGCCATAGGAACATGTGATGAACTGTGTTACCTAGGCCATCGCCTTCTAACACAGATTTTTCATGAGATTGACAACGGAGAGCCTAAGTTCCACCGAAATGACAAAAGGAATGTTCATTTTTAAATATCTTCGAAAGCGTAAATTGTAACACAAAAGTGAACCTTTGAACAACCACCGGCGAGGTCAACCCTTTGAAGTGCAAAGCACAGTGGTTGCCAACTGAAGTTAACAAACTTCAGTTGCAGTATGGTGCATTGAATGAGATCACTAAAGCGTTTTCACAATCAAAACACAATGACAATATCAAACAAAAGGATTGTATCAATATTAATGTTTTTAAACAGATCTATCTTAGAGGCAGCACTACCTGTGGTCAAAACTGTGAAACTCACGTATTTGTAATGTATTATGGGTAGAAATAGCAGCAATTACTCTGGAGCTAATGCACGCGTAAATCAGTTTTTTATTTTCTTCATATGCATGTTTAGAGCAACACTTTTTGTAACAATTATTACCACGTGTTAAATTTTGGTAAGTCACTTTTTTTAAACTTTTTATTTTTAAATAGTGTGTTTAAATGATAAATAGGTTTGTTTTATTCCATAATATTAAAATCCGTTGTTTCTTGGGGGAGGGCCAATTACTAAAACCTGATTACAACATAAATTCCAAAAGTTGACAGGGGGGGGGGGTCAATTATTGACTTCCTGGGGTTAATTTTTTTTCACAATCTATATTCCATTTATTTGATTGAAATACTTTAAGGGACAAAGTAGTTTTATTTATACAGCCAACAAGAAACGGCCCTGTACCATTCTTGCTCGAAACTTTTAATTGTTTGACCTGTTCTTTTTTCGCTCAGTCTCTTTTTCCCCCATGTTTTAGCTTTACTTGTACTATCGAAGCTTTTTGTTTACCTCACTTTCTATTTTCCTTCCAACTTTCGTCTTTTATTAATCACTGAAATTTTATGCATTACTATATCATCCTACAGTGGAGGGCCCGGCCCATATACTGTAGTTACCACTATTCTTCCTGAAGCTCCTGAAGCAAATTTTATTTATATGCATAAGTGGAATATTTTTTAGTGAATGACAACCTGGTCAACTACTGACACTTTAGATGGTTAGCTTTTAAAGTTGGCCGCGTTCAATTGCAATGTGAGCAACTTGCTAATTGAAATCCAGCTTACAGACAGCCATTGACTCCACCCCCATCAACGAATCAACTCGAGGGTCCTGGAGACAAACAAAGAGAACTTTTCTTTTCACCCACCAAGTCTGACCAAAAGAATCTCTGCTTCACTTTTTGTGTTGCATTTTTCTGAACTGATGATGCGATTCTTCGAACTTTCAATACACATTTCAGTGGTACTTCCGCTCTCCGCTGACATTGTTCTGAAATATCTGTGTTTGAAGGCGTTGGCCTAGGCAACACAGTTAGCCAATTGTTCCTATGGTCCTATGGTTGCAATGTGAGTCTAATTATAGGGTTGTTGTTGTAAATGCATCTATGCAAGAATGGCTGTTGTGCGAAGTATACACAACGTTAGCAAGAAAAGAATGTACTTCAGGAACAAAATTCAAATTTCTTAATTGAATTAATAATAATTAATTATTAATATGTTTAATTCTCGGAGTGGATGATGTGTGAAGCTCTTTTTTTAGTTCATAGCCGAAAACTTTCTTCCATGATAAATTGACTTTACCAGTGATACTCTTAATAGACGGCCATGCATCTCACCGAAGTAACGATCAAATTTTGTGAAAGTAATGGGATCGTGTTGATTTCCCTCTACCCAAACGCGGCACATATTCTACAGCCGAGGGATGTGGCGGTATTCAAAACACTAAAGGAAGGCTGGAAAAAAGAAAGTTCATTATTGGAGGATTGAAAAACTCGATGCTCTGATTTGAAAGAAAAAAAATTGTGCTGTCGGGGGACCCCGTCAGGAACGAAGTTTCTTACGTTATTTTTTCGACTCTAAACGTGATTTAATATGTAGTAGATTTCTATTGATTATATATATGTATATATGTGGGGTGTGCTGGAACTGAGAAACGACGCCTTCATACACACTCACAGGGTTTATTTTATCACTACACAAGACACTTAAACATATAATATAATGAAATGAGGTTTTTTAGCTCCTACTCGAGCAAAGCGATCTCTCCTCCGCGAGAGCGTACTTCCAACTCGCGTATTTCGTCTTCAAACAGGAAGTGGTGGGAGGCCCCTCTAGCGGCTAAAAGTAACTCGCTCGCACATTCGGCATCCTGACTCCAGTTTTCGGCCTCGAAAACGACAGTCACCATCAAAATATGGATCTGGAAAGTCTCTGAAAAATAACGATACAAAGAAAGAAAAAAAGAAAAGAAAATGGAGTGTTCAGAATCTGCACAGTTTTAAGCTGGAACCGACTAGGGCTTCATGTGATCAGCTGCTGTGGAGGTGCAACCGGGACCTTCATGTTGTCCTACTTTTTCCACTTCGTACCGATCGTTGCCCTTTTTTGCTGTTACTCGGTATGGTCCAAAGAACTTTGGTCTTAGCTTTAGCCCGCTTGCAAACTGCGTGCGTTGTATGGCCACCAGGTCATTAACGTTGTACACCTGCGCCTTTTTTCTTTTTCTATTATACGTTTTTCTGTTCTCTTCCTGTATTCTTAGAATGTTCTTTCTAGCCTCTTCTCTTATATCTCTGTCCTTCATCAGGCAGTTCGTTTCTTCTTCTTCGAGAATTTCTACGATCTTCAGATCCTCTTGGTTTCTCATTTTTACACCGGTGAGGAGCTCAAAGGGTGAATTCTTTGTGCTTCTGCACGTCGTGCTATTTGAGATCCGATGGACATCTGCAACATTCTTGTACCATTTGGTAGGATCTTCAATGGACAATTTGGCTAGGACTGGGATCAAAGTCAAATGAATTCTCTCCACCTGTCCATTTCCCCGTGGAATGCCGGTAGTTGTAAATACGTGTCGAATTTTCTCTTGCGCACAGTAGTCTTCAAAGTCCTTGGAGGTAAAAGCCGCACCTCTATCTGTTATTACCCTCGAAGGATTACCGAAAATCGCTTGTTGCAGTCTCAACTTCTGCAAGGCATCTTGGGTTGATGTAGACTTTACTGGGTAAAGCCAGACGAATTTTGTAAATGCATCAACAACGGACAAGATATGATTATAGCTCTTATTTCTTGACGGTAAAGGTCCAATAAAATCTAAATGAAGCTCAATGGATCAAATAATGCTCAATGGAATACTCTCTTTGGGTATAGGGTTCAGCAAACCTTCGCCCTTCCCTCTTTTTCTGTCACACAATATGCACTCTACACAATTTGCAATGACTTGTTCGATTCGTTTCCTGGGGCTAGGAATATAAAAGTCCATCTTCAGCAGATCTTCCGTTTTAGACACTGCGAAATGTCCCTTGCTATGGATACCTCGGATGATTTTTAGATCCAACGCTTCGGGGATCACAAGTAGTTCACTCGTACTTGTATAGTACACCATTTTTTACCTCGTAGTCTTCCTTGAGTCCTTGCTCGACTAAGGATTTTAACAACTGGAGGCGCTCATCACTATTTTGCGCAGCTGCAATTTTAGCGGCAACTTCTCCCTGAGAACGAGTAATCATCATGACCGCGTTTCTACTCAGCGCGTCAACATGCTTCATTTGCTGTCCAGTTCTGTGAACGACTTCGTATTCAAACTCTTCAAGAAGTAAAGCCCATCTCGCCACCTTGGGAGTTAGGTTTTTTTTAACATATTCTTCTGAAAAGCATCACAGTCCATAATAATTTTGATTTTGGACCCCAGAAGATAGTTCCTGAATTTTTTAGAGCTTCTACTATAGCTAAAACTTCAAGCTCATAACTGCATAGCCTTTCTTGTTGGGGGTCGTTTTTTTGCTCATGAAGTGTATGGGGTGTACCATCACCAGATTTTTGGAGCAACACGGCGCCGAAGCCATGGCTGCTTGCGTCCGTATGCAATTCTAGTGGGGTTCCTTGTTTGAAAATGTGAAGAACAGGGCTTGTCGTCAAAAGTTCCTTCAGTCTGTTAAATGCTTCATTTTGTTCAAGTCCGAATTTGAATTCTACCCCGTCACGAAGGAGGTCACTCAAGGGTTTGGCAATTTTAGAGTAGTTGGAAATAAATTTTCTGAAGTATCCTGTCAGACCCAAGAAGCTCTGAATTGGCTTTAATTGGTTTTGGGCTCTGGAAAATTTTGAACCGCCAAAGTTTTATCAGGGGAGGGACGAATTGTACCATCTTCAAAAATGTACCCCAGAAATTCTATTTTTCTTTTTAAAAACTGACATTTTTTAAAATTAATTTCCAAACCTTACTCCTTGGCTACTCCTAAAACGCGTTTTAACTTCTCCAAACCTTCTTCTTCAGTACGTGCCGGTATAATAAAGTCATCCATATACACAACAACAGTATTATCCCGCATTAATTCCCTAAACACATTGTAAATGAATCTCTGAAATACACTTGGGGAGGTTGACAAACCAAAAGGAGCTTTCAAAAATTCGTAAAGACCAGCATGAGTAATAAAAGCCAAATATTTCGTGCGTTGTTCCTGCAAGGGAACATGAAAAAACCGTTTTTCAAGTCTAACTTTGAGAAGACCTTTGCTTCACCCAAATGATCTAAAACTTCCTCCACTTCAGCCATTGGGAATGAATCTTTAACTACTTTCTTATTCAACTTCCTGAAATCCACGCATAACCGCGAAGTTCCATCCTGTTCTTTACACAAAAAGATAGGTGAAGAATAGTCCGAACAGGAGGGTTTAATAATCCCATCCCTTAACCATTCATCTATGTGTTTATCGACATTTTTTTGTTCTGCAAAAGGAATTCTCCTCGATCGTTGAGAAACAGGAATGTCATCTTTTAATACGATATTCATTTTGAAATCTGTGCCACTTGGATTTTTCTGCTGTGTGTACTCTTTAATCAAACCAGAAATAGTATTACTCAATCCCTTATCAACAACGTGTGTTAAATCCACCTCAGTGTGCTCTACAGCTGCCGAAATGAAAGACAAAAAGTTTCTCGAGACCGGCAAAGATTTATTGCTGCTTTCCGAAACCACAGTGTCGCCTACACAGGAGTTATTGAGTAATTGTAAACATTTAGGCGGAAATATCCCCTCCACTATAAATTCGGAACACATCACCTCTTCAAGGTCAACCCGCTCGTCTTTCTCGCATAAAGCAAACTGAAAAGTCGCCGTGTCAGCGTTGATCACGTTGCTAAAACAACTTTGGATTTGCAATTCCCCAGTAGAATGTTTATCAGGAAAGAGAGATTTTCTCAAAACAGTCAGCTCACTTCCCGAATCTTTTAAACACTTTATTTTTTTCCCATCCACGAATAAATCAGTATATTCTAGCTCGTTCTTGGCCGTGCTATCCGATTTACTTTTCAGTCCTGATGCTATATTTTCCCGTTTATTATATGGATTTCCACTTTTTTCGAAACGTTTAGGATAATTTCGCGCGAAATGAAATGATTCCCCTCTATCACCACAAACATAACAGATTCTTTCGGAAATTCGCTCGACAGGGTTACTCAGTGATTCCTTAAAATTATATTGTGCTTTTTTAGAATAGTTTTTGTTAAAGCTAGACCTTTTGTTTACTGTGCTATCCACTCGCGTACTATTGACCTTAGCTAAAGACTTTCCTCTAGATGAATAAAATAAATCACATTCTCTCCCTAATTCATTAGGCTTAAAAAATATTTTACCTTCCCGAATATTAATGTGCTCCCTAGTTTTAAAATCTAGTGTTTCATACAATTTGTCAGAAACTATAAACTCACACAATTTCTTAAAATCATCAACTTCCCTTAGCTGGCAATAGTAATCGAAAGTCGCACTTAAACGCGAAGAGAATTGAACGTGCGATTCATTAGGATTTCTCACCGCATTTTTAAAATTACTTAAACAATCGCGTGGCGTTGGCTGAAATTCTTTTAAAATTAATGCTTTTAATTTATCATAATCAGCAATTTCTTGTTCGATAGAGTAAGCTAGAACATTATTACCCTTTTCTCCCAATAGGTTAATTAGTACTTCCGATTTCAACTTAACGAGAACGTTTTTGGTACTAAAAGCTTTTTCAAGTGATTTTAAAAACAAATGCAGAGTTTCCGGTTTCTCAGGGACAGCTATTGTTAACGTTTTAACACTTCTAATCAAAGTCTCTAAATTATCCGATTCTGGTTCCGAATCTCTAAGCACAGAACGATCTGAAATTTCACTAGTACTAGGTGACTGTAGTTTTAGTCTTTGAAGCTCAATCTCCTTCTCGAGTCGGGCTAATTTTATCTTTTCAAGTTCAATTTGTGACTGCTCTGCAGCGGTTTTAGCTTTTTCATCCTCCATGATCGATCTTATAGTACCGCGCACAAATTCAGGGTCGGTTTTGAAAATGTCAGAAGTTTCAATCAAAGTTTTGATTTCTACCACTTTCGCTTCAGCCGGCACTGTCTGGCCAAGCTCTTCCGCGACTACCCCCAATTCTTGTTTTTTTTAAATTACTAAGCATGCTCATAATGTTCATAAAAATTGTACCTTACTTTTGGTTTCAAAGTATCACTGCTAGTCCAACTCGGCGCTTTACTTCTGTTTTCAAAGATGCCGTTAGTCCATCCCGGCCGAGCCCCCAAATTTCCTGTGGGGTGTGCTGGAACTGAGGAACGATGCCTTCATACACACTCACAGGGTTTATTTTATCACTACACAAGACACTTAAACATATAATATAATGAAATGAGGTTTCTTAGCTCCTACTCGAGCAAAACGATCTCTCCTCCGCGAGAGCGTACTTCCAACTCGCGTATTTCGTCTTCAAACAGGAAGTTGTGGGAGCGCCCTCTAGCGGCTAAAAGTAACTCGCTCCCACACACACACACACAAACACACACACATATATATACATATATATATATATATAAATATATATATATATATATATATATATATATATATATATATATATATATATATGTATGTATGTCACGGCTCTTTCGCCGTGCACCCATCAAAAACACTCTACTTACTCTAAATGCAGTCATCAAACAGTAGGTCGGTGGAAGAACTAATACTGATTTAACTTTTAAACACCTCTTTATTAGTTAACATTAATCAAATACCCAATTAATCCAGCTAAAACGCCATTTTCCATCATCTCACAGCCCACGCGACAGATGCGCGTCTTGACTCTGTCAAAGATTTCCCCGAACTGCATAATTTCTTTCTCTTCCGTTATATAAGTCACATAGGCGTAGACCCTCTCCCAGAGCCCCCATTTGCTCGAACATCCGATGATTATGTAAGATAACGCGCGTGCGAGCGAATGACCCTGAACTTTTCGCTGCGAAACACAGTCACTTCCTGAATTGGAAAACACACTAGGACTTTAATAGAAAAATTACTATTTAACGCTCATTAATATAATTAACTATAACTTATGCTTTAATCATCACAATTTTGCCCCCTTCCCCCTGAAGGAGCGCACACAAGGATTAGCTAATTCCATGTGGAATTAGCTAATCCTTGTGGCAACACCTCAGAAGAGCAAAATTATCAAATGAGCCAACTGGAAAACATGCTGAGTAGGGACGTCTCCCCACACAACAAAGATCCCAGTGAAATCCAACAGCATTATTCCTAAAATTTTACTTGCTAAAATTTTAACCCTAACCTAAAGTTAATCTCTACATGCGATTAGCTGGACCAAAATGAGGTGTTGTTACAGGATACATAAGTCTCCATTTGAGACATAATTTCACATAAAGAAAACAATAATCGTTGCAACATCAGTTATTCACATATCAACAATATAAAAAACACCTATAATAATCAAATGTAATGTAGAAGTCCACACCTGTTCCAGAAATTTTTCTCAAAATAATACTATACTATACAATTGCTTATGAGATCTACATTAATAAGTACACACAGAAGTAGTTCAAAAAGAGAGTTCAAACAAAATAGCTCTTTTTTTTATTTTAACAACACACAAAGCTTGACCACATAAGTGGAGTCAAAGGGGTGTTAGGCACCCAACAAAACAAAAAGGAAATGGATCTCTGACATTCACATTATTATTATTACTATTATTTTTTAAATCAAAAACACATCATAAAATATAAAAGAAAAAGTATTTGTTTCCAAATGTATGGAATCAAAATTAATCACCCTTCAAATTTCTTTTCAATACTCAAAACAAATCACTTTCTCATTTTTTATTGTTATGTACTTTTCATAATCATTCAATAATCAACTAAAAACTCTAACCAATGTGTGAATTGAAAGGAACATGTAAAATTGCTCATGCTTGTTCAAAACTTAAATCCTTCACTTAAATCGTAAAATGTTATAGACTCACATTTTAATCAATATTTCTTATACAATCCTACCATTACAAAAATTAAAATCTATCAAAATCCCTCACTCTAAACAATGACAAGAAAAACAATACTACTATGATTTCCATACCTTATTTAAAAAAAATCACATACATAATTATAACTTTATCACTACATAAAATCACTCAAAATATTTTATTAAAACGTAAATCAAAATAAAACACTTCAAAAATCTAAATTTTAAAATACAAAAATCACATAATAAAAAAAAAGACAAAATGGACCATCACCAGCTCTGAAGAATCTGCAGAATTTTTTTTTCTTTTACAAATGCTTAAAATCTGATAGTCTACTTCATCCCCCCCCCTCAAAAACAACAAAAAGCTGGATTACATATTTTAGTTTCGTAGAATACAATATTAACTTTTTCTAGTGTCAAGTATTAATTACTCGAAAACATGAAATAAGTCTATCAAAACGCTTAATATTCCAATCAAAATCCTACACATGAACAGCAAAATCTAATTCAGTAGTCCAAAACTCCACTGAAATTATAATGTTTAATGCAAGCCAATTGGGAAGTGCCGTCAGAAAAAGTTAAGTGCCCAAATCCATAGTTGTACCAAAGTGTTTCCTGCTCTTCAGTAAAACCGGGGTGGGTATCTTCAGTATAGAGTATGGGTATATTGATCAACGATATTAAACTGAATTTAGTTTAGACTCTGACGCCACCTCCAAGTAACATTCTATTTTTACATCAAAACAAGCTAGCTATTAAGAACTTCAAAAATCATAGACCCATCTCAGTTACAATAGTTAAATTATAAATTTTTGGCTTACCTTTAGAAACTTTAATTTACTTTAATCATCATTATTGTAAAATCAACATGCAAATTAATTAGAAATAAAAATTATCAGCATGCATTTTTCTTAAACTTCTTTTGGTGATCCGGATAATGTTTGATAAACAGTAGTTTCCACTTTCGATGGCCCATATTCTTCAATGTTTTAAAACACGCACGTCACAGAATTCCACAATGGTTTAATGCTGAATGTTGCCCGTCGAAAACACAAATAAATCACCACCATCTTGAAGAAACAATAATTCACGCTGGTTGCACCGGACAACAAAACATTTTTCTCGTCGGTCATGTATCTGACTAAATACCGCATAAATTACGTTTTGTCTCGCTGAAAACTCTGGAAAATATAATACACACATATGAAGATCGGCATCTAACGGCACTGTATTGGAAAATCTTGTTGTTGAACCAGGAGCAGAAAACAATCCCGAATACTCTTCACATCACACACTGTAGGAACCAGAATCAACCACCTTACAAGTGGCGGAACTCCTTTTTGAAGACGACGGAGATTATCTAACGAAAAAGCACTCATAATGTGAAGACGGCGATAGCAGCAATGGCTCTGGAACACGACAACAGCAAATGCAGAACCATGACGATCTTTCAAGTCGAGAAAAAAAAATTATTTCCGATGATTTTTATCTTACGAACTGATATGTATTTTCAGATAGCCATGGCGCTGTCTCGGAGATGAGAGATGACGAAAAATGGGAAAATTAAATTTAAATTTTAAATTACTATACCTAATTTTAAAAAGCAAGGGGATTTCGAGAACGCATAGTCGAATCCTGCTCGACTCTTTGTCACGGCTGTTTCGCCACGCACCCATCTAAAACACTCTACTTCCTCTAAATGCAGTCATCAAACAGTAGGCCGGTGGAAGAACTAATACTGAATTAACTTTTAAACACCTCTTTATTAGTTAACATTAATCAAATACCCAATTAATCCAGCTAAAACGCCATTTTCCATCATCTCACAGCCCACGCGACAGACGCGCGTCTTGACTCTATCAAAGATTTCCCCGAACTGCGTAATTTCTTTCTCTTCCGTTATATAAGTCACATAGGCGTAGACCCTCTCCCAGAGCAGCCCCCATTTGCTCGAACATCCGATGATTATGTAAGATAACGCGCGTGCGAGCGAATGACCCTGAACTTTTCGCTGCGAAACACAGTCACTTCCTGAATTGGAAAACACAGTAGGACTTTAATGAAAAAATTACTGTTTAACGCTCATTAATATAATTAACTATAGCTTATGCTTTAATCATCACACACACACACACACACACACACACACACATATATATATATATATATATATATATATATATACGTGAGCACAGAGACACGGACACGGGCTCTATATGAAATGTTTAATTATATATAAATCAAGTCTAGGGGCATTATTTACAGTGGGGCAGCATTTACAGTTCGAAATTTAAAGGGGAAGAGTTTATCATAGCGGTCGCGTCTCTTGCTCAGTCGTTACTCGTTCAGCAGCATCGCGTCTACTGGCTCACTCCTCGCTTCGCCACAGAGGGCGTTATCGTTGGTTGAAGTCGGAGCGTGCGACATCTCCACTTCGCACTCGGCTATCGGGGTTTTTGTATCAATTGCCCCTATCGTCAAGCTATCCTTTTCGGCCAGAACCTTTACCCTACTTCACATCACCCTCCCATTCCGTACGCTCTTACCAATGTAATGGGATAGTTTAACAACCCTATTTCTACTCCGGAGCTCCAGCTTGCGATCAAGGCTACTAGACCCACCACTCCCGGGGCATCTCGGCAAAGCTAATCAAGCACATTGATCCTAATAACCTCTGCAAGATTGGTGCTATTTTTAATAATCTCCTTGATACGGCCAGTGTCCCAAATCAGTGGCGCTCTACCATAATTCTTCCCATTCTGAAACCCAAGAAGCCCAGTACTCTGATTTCTTCGTATCGCCCGATTGCCCTTCGGTTTGGAGTAAAATTTTTGAACGCATTATTCTCCATCGTCTCACTCGCTGGTCTATTAGCCACAATGTTTTTCCTCCCGGCCTCGGTGGCTGTCTCCCCAATCGGGATAGCCAATCTGTCTTGGCCAAGCTGTACCTTGATATCCAGGAAGCTCGCCTGAACAAAAAATATATTCTCCTTGTTAACCTGGACATTGAAAAGACGTAGAATTCCGTTTGGATTGACGGGTTGATTTACAAACTGGCTTCCGTTGGTGTTGGTGGAAATGTTTTATTATGGATTTCTAAGTGGCTACAGGATAGGAATATTAAGGTGAAATGGCACAATCACATTTCCCCCCCTCAAAAGGTTACGTTTGGAATTCCTCAGGGTAGCGTTCTGTCCCCATTTCTTTTCTCTATGTATATGCTTGATATTTTTGAAACGACCCCGTCCAGGGTTACTGTGCTGACTTACGTTGGTGACATTTTTGTGTATGCTATTTGTGATGATCCTGCTACCACTTGCAATGATTTGCAAACAGCTCTTGATAACATTCTGAAGTGGTGTAATTATTGGAAGTTTTCTCTCTCCCCATCGAAGAGCACGGCTATAAATTTTTCAAGGGGTAGATTTCCCTGTCCTGAAAGCCGTATCGCTGGCCATCCTATTCCGTGGAGTAAAAATATCAAAATTCTGGGTTGCGTCGTATCGTCAACCATGTCTATCGCGCCTCAGGTTCAGTATCTGCGTGAAAAAACTCACCGCCGGCTAAACATGCTAAAAGGTTTGGTGTATAAAACTCGTGGCACCACAAGCCGGACTCTTATCCCAATCGTCAATGCGGTTATCCACAGTGTTTTTTACTATTGTGGTTTCCTGTATTCCCAGATTTCAAAGAGTGACGCTAATACCATGGAGGCCTTATACTCCATTGCCCTCCGTCTGGCCACTGGTCTCCCCCGGTGGACGCCGATCCCTGTACTTCGGCTGAGGTTCACCAAAACAGCATTGCCCATACCAAATCCTTGTTTTACAGTAACCTTCATAGGTGTGTTTCGGGAAACTCATCCAATATCCCTGGTTTACTGCATACCATGAATATCACTATGGATACGTACTGTCTGGGCTCAAGCTTTTTCCTTGACCCTGGCCGCATTTTTCTTTCTCATCAAGTGGAGATTGTTACGCAGGGTCTCCCCTTTCAAAATAAAGATCTCCCGAACTCGGTGATTTCAGCTTTATGAGCTGAGTTTGTCAATAATTACCAGCAAAAGTGCTTTTTGATTGCCACTGACGCCTCCAAGACCGACGACAAAGTGGCGATAGCGGCCTTTAACCACTCGACTAATTCTGGGAAAGCCATGTTAACCTATCGTTTGAATCCAATTTTTACCGCGGAAGCTCTAGCTATCGTTCTGGTTATTGATATTTGTGGCCAGGAGGTTGATCATGTTTTAATTGCTTCTGACAGCCTTTCCATTCTCTCGGCGCTACATATGCCTCATTCGAAGTCCCCAGCGGTCATCCTTTTGCTGCATAGTAAAATTATTAATGCGCTTGAGAGCATCAATTCCATTCGGCTGGTCTGGACCCCTGGTCATCGGGGTATCTATCCAAATGAGGTGGCCGATGAGATGTGTAGACATGGCCCTTTCACTACCGACCAACTTAATGTGGCTAGCCCGGAAGACATCATAAGAAAGATCAAAAGTGATATGAATGCTGCCGGGGAGGATGAATGGAATAGAAGCATTTATCGTCAGCGATATGGCGCAATTAATCTCAAGAATCAAACGCATCGTAGGTGGATTTACCATCGCCAGATTGATGTTCTGGTTGTCCGCTGGCGTACCAAAACGATTCAGTGCAACCATCTTTGGCATAAGTTGGATATGGCTCGCTCCCCACTGTGCGACACGTGTAATGAAAATGATACGCCAGATCATATTTTGCTAAGCTGCTCCAAGTTCCGGGTGTAGCGTTGTGCTTTATTTAATTCTCTTTGGATTAGCGATAACCCTTCTTACGATTCTGTTATTAATTCGGCTACGAGTTCGTGGCGTGGGCTGGTTGCCCTGGCGTGTTTTACGCTTCGCTCCCTTGGTTGGGGGTGATCTCTGGTTTTGTTCGTGTGTGTGTTGTTCTGTGTCTGTCGTTTGTCGTTGGTTTGCGGTGTCTGGGTGGTTCTTCATCCCCGTGTTTTGTTTTTGTGGTCCCGGGTGGGGCTTCTCGCCGCTTTCCTTCTCCCATGTTCGAAGTTTGTGTTTCAAAGTTTCTCCGTGCTAGTTGGTCTAGCGTCTGTCCGTCCATGTTTTTCCTTTTCGGGTCGTTATGTAGAGACAAAGCCGGCCGTCTGGTTGTAGCATAAGTCTCACACATTTTCAATTCAATTCAATTCAATTCGCACTCGGCTCATCCTGGCGGGACCGGACCTCCGGGGCAGCAAGTTTGGGGACGACAGAACAGACAGTAACTGCAAAATAAAAAGAAAGAGAGAGAAACGAAAGCAGAAGAAATGTTCTCCGAAAATCCTCTCCGCAAACACACTGACAAAGTCGCTTGGGCGGTTCATTTGAATTAGTTGACATCAAAAGAAATTTTCATCTCAGGTGTAACGACGAGATGGAGTTGGCACCACATCAAAGCCAACATCCAAGTCACGTGCAGGTAGCATCATTTTAGCAGCGTGTCGACGTCACGTTTTCATCAAACATCACAAGTTCATCATTTGTTAACATCACAATTGAAAAAACAAGATGTCGTCCAATCGAACAGTTCAGAGTGTCTTAGAGATTCAGTTCAGAAATGAAATTTGAAAGGAATGAAGATTGTTCTTGAATAATATATGGAGTAAATATAAAGAGTACGTCACAAACACAAAAATGTAATGTTCAAATAATATAATGAATGTACTATGAGACCATTTTTTCATGTAATCACTGGCCGTAGACGTTAGGTTTGGTCCATCATGTGACCCGACTTTTTCAACTTCATATCTGTCGTTCGGAAGCACCTTGTGAATTATATAGGGACCAAAAAACCTGGGTCGCAGTTTTTGTCCAGTGTCAAATTGTGTCCGTTGAATGGCTACAAGATCACCAATGTTATAAATCGACGGCGATTTGCGATGTTTATCAAAGTTTTTCTTGTTACTCACTTGTAATTTCTCAATGTTTTTCTTAGCGTCAATACGTAGGTCGTTTTTGTCATTAATCAGTGAATCAAGATATTCTTTATTTAATATTTGTTTAATTTTATGGTCTTGTTTGTTTTTCATTTTTATGCCAATTAAAAGTTCGAAGGGAGTATATTTGGTAGCATCAGTTAACTGTAATTCATCATCAAGTTCTTCAATTTGGTGTTTTTGCTCTTCCAACTTGGCTTCAAGAATAGATTTAGGTTTCTCCAATTCTGAAGTCCTTTGACAATTAACTAATTCATCTAATTCAGCTTGGAAATGTTTCTTAGTCTTTTCAAGTTCTTCAACCTCTGATTGTAATTTTTTCTTTGATTTATCCAGTTTCACGTCAACAATTTGCATATAATCTAATTTGTGGTGCAGTATACCAATATCTTTCGACATCGTCTTCTTTTGTTCTTCTAACAAAGCAAAAGTATATGCTTTCTCATCAGCTTTCTTTTTATATTCTGCAACCTGGAAATTGGCAATAGCTAACTTTTTCTCCAAGTTTCTTCTTACTTCTATTGCTTCATCTACGTGCTCATGTAAACTTTCACGTTCACTTTCAAGCTTCCATTTAGTCTTCTGTAGAGCAACTTTAGCTTTTTGCACGGAATCTAACTGTTCCTTTAATTTTTCCGTGGCAATTGTATGTTTCTGCTTTAATCACGAATCTGGTTTTGGTGTGCAGCAGTTTCATGTTCCAAGTTCCTCTTTAGAATATTGAGTTCTTCCTCCAATTTAGTTCGCAAAGCTTGTTGTGTAGCTGTTGAATCCATAGAAACAAGAAATTTATTCCTCATAGCGTCTAAATCCTCACTTAAGTTTCTTTTCTGCTTTTCAGACATTGCTAAATCTTCTTGTAACTGAATCAATTGAGATTCCAAACCTTTTTGTTTCTTTTCAGCTTCTTTGGCTTGAGCATTCAGTTCATCCGTAACTAACCGAGATTCTACCACTTCTTGCTGAAAATCTTTCAACTGACTCTATAATGTTTCGAGTTGGTGGGTTTTGTCAGAAATCATTGTAGCCTCGCTACCTGAATCGTGAAGCCCATGAAGATCAATACTGTTTATCGTTATTGTATAAGACATATAATTAGTTGGTGTAGGGACAAGTAAGACGTCATTAGGGGGAGTAGTTTCCAAAGAATTAGCATTTTTTGGACATTCTGAATGGATGTGTCCGAAATTTTGACAGCCATAATACCTTTTTCCGCGGTCTCGATTGTGACATTCAGAACTTTTGTGCCCTTGCATGCCGCAAGAGTAGCATGTAACCATAGGAGGGTTTCCAAGAAAGAAATTGTCTTTTTTAGCACTAGTTTTATCATCAAATTTCCCAAATAGCTTTTTGTAATTACCAGACTTTTGTTTAGTTAAGTTGAACAATTTTTCATAGGTTTTCAATTTATCTTTTAATGCACTAATGGTTTTACAATTATAAAGAAGGATCTTATTAGGGGAAGTATCTGGAATTCCGCCTATAAAATATTCAATTAAAGAGCTTTCATCAACGTTACCTCTAGCACCGATTTGTCTCAGATCGACCAAATATTCCGACAGTGTCTCATGTGGTTTCAATTTCCTCTGTTGCAAAGCTTGGTGTATTTGAATGCTATTAATCGTATAGGAGAATTCCTCCAAGAAAATTTGTTTCAACTCATTCCACGAGTTAATACCACGATGAGATCTTATTAAATTTAACGCGGAACCCGAAAGACAGTTTTTCGCAAATATGAGTTGATGGACAGGATTCTTAATCTCGTACAGTGAAAAACATTCTTCTATTTTGAAAATAAAACTGTCAATAGGCACGCCGTCCTTTCCAGTAAACGGCCTAATTAATTCTACCAGGTCTTTCAACGAAAAGGGGGAACGAAAGGAATCTGTCATACTAAGCAATAAATTCTGTTTACTTCCGTTTGTTCAGGGTCAAAATTCAATCGAGCTGGTGAATCAGCGTTTTTGGGCGAAAACGATTTTTCGCCGACGTGAGTTTTGTCTTCATTGGAGCAGCCATCTGACTCAGATTCTGAAGTGATCCTTTCCAGCAGTGAAAAGTCACAAAATGCATTTAAAATTGTATCGACACATTGCTTAATATCAGCAGAAAAAGTTAAGGACAAGTTGCAGACAGACGTTAATTCTTGCAAGTTAAAATCATGCGAGAGTGATTTTTTTCTTTTCGTCAACATCAAAAGTTAAAAGATCAAAACCAGAAAATTCACGTAAATGTTTACGGTTCAGCCGACCATCATCGGATCCAAAAATTAATTTATGTAAAATTTTGACGCTATTAGTGGAACCTTTTTTCAATGCGTCACGAATATGTGGAATTTCTTGCGAGGTTTTCATGATTTTAAGTTTAACCACACCAATACTATCTTACGAAAATATTCAAAACAATAGAATTTTATAGTTCAATATAATACAAGTTCTTCAAAATAGCACGAAAAAATTCTTTTAAATAGCACAAATATTACAATCAGTAGAAGCATCAAAATTTCTCAAAATAACACAAACTTTTAAATTTTCCAAAATAACAAACTTTTAAATCTTCTAAAACATCAAAATTCTTCAAAATAACACAAACTTTTAAATATTCTAAACCATCAAAATTCTTCAAAACCATCAAAGCGAATGTGTTATTCATCAAAATAGGTGCAAGTATTTCTTAATCAGTTAAAATCAGACCAAATTCTTTCATGAATTGCGTTGAAATATATATACTCATTAAACTGAAAGTGATCTTAGAACAGTTTGTAAGTACTTTGAAAAATGAATCAACGAAAACGAAAGTACTCACAGAATTAATCATGAGAATAACATCTCATGTAGAGGTATCCAAACAGCATCAAGATAGCAGGAACCACAGGGGCATCCATTTTCACTAGCTGTTGAAGTTTCAAATCCAAATCGAAACTGCTCGGGAAAACTGGGCGAGCACCCATGTGAGCACAGTGACACGGACACGGGCTCGATATGAAATGTTTAATTATATCTAAATCTAGTCTAGGGGCATTATTTACAGTGAGACAGCATTTACAGTTTGAAATTTAAAGGAGAAGAGTTCATCATAGCGGTCGCGTCTCTTGCTCATTCGTTACTCGTTCAGCAGCATCACGTCTACTGGCTCACTCCTCGCTTCGCCACAGAGGGCGCTATCGTTGGATGAAGTAGGCGCGTGCGACATCTCCACTTCGCATATATATATATATATATATATATATATATATATATATATATATATATATATATATATATATATATATATATATATATACATATAATATATATATATATATATATATATATATATATATATACATATATATACATATATATATATATACATACATATACAGTTGGCTCTCTGTTTAACGACTTTCAAGGGACCGTGAAAAATCGTCCTTAAGTAGAGATCGTCCTTAAACAGAATTTGTGAAAAAATACATTGCTGACCACTGTAAATGCAGCACCCTGAAGGAAACATGCAAATAACATGAAATTTACAACATGCATTAGCGGAGGTGAGATATGCAAATGATTAGAATTTCAGCACAGACGCACATCACGCGCGCCTGTGGCGCCACTTCAAAGCTCTATTTAAGGCTTGGAGATTTCGACGATTTCAAGTTCGGCAATTGTGTTTTTCTTGTGGTTTTTTCAAAAAAACGATCAATTATGCCTCGTCGAAAACAGCGATCATCTTTTGATCAAGTATCCGAGTTCCACAGAGAAAGGATAGTGGCCTACCGAGATTGTGGATTATCTTTCAGAGAAATCGGTAGTCGTGTTGGACGAAACCAAACAACTGTAATGCGGATATGTGATCGTTGGATGCAGGAGGGTACGACGGACCGGCGTGTTCGATCACATCCACCTCAGCGCACGACTTCACGTGATGACAGTCAAATTGTGCGCATGGCAGTGACAGATCGCTCTGTCACATCACGAACCATAGCACAGCACATGCAGTCTGTAACGCATCATCCAGTGTCTGCGCGTACCATTCGACACCGTTTACAGCAGAGTGGTCTGTCCGCAAGACGTCCATTGCTTTGTCTACCCTTGACGCAGAACCACAGACGTCTCCGCCGCCAATGGTGCGATGACAGAAGGATGTGGACGGCAGAATGGAATGAAATTGTCTTTACTGACGAGTCACGCTTCAGTCTGCAACACCACGATGGTCGCATTCGAGTCTGGAGACACCGTGAAGAGAGGATGCTGAACAGCTGCATTATGCACCGCCACACTGGTCCTGCACCGGGTTTTATGGTATGGGGCGGTATTGGATATCACTATATCACATCTCTAGTACGCATTGCCGGTACTTTAAACAGCCAGCTGTACATCTCCTGGGTGTTGGAGCCAGTTGTCCTTCCTTACCTTCAGGGCTTGCCCACAGCCATATTTCAACAGGATAATGCGCGACCACACGTGGCACGCATTGTCCAACGGTTCTTCGTCAATCGCCAGATTGAATTGCTTTTCTGGCCGCCTCGCTCTCCGGATCTTTCACCGATAGAAAACATGTGGTCCACGGTTGCTGTACGATTGACCCAGATTCCATCCCCAGCTGCCACAGCAGATCAACTTTGGCAACGTGTGGAAGCTGCTTGGTCTGCTGTACCCCAAGAACTCATCCAAAGTCTCTTTGAATCAATGCCGAGGCGTGTGGCAGCGGTGATCTCCAACAATGGCGGCTACTTTGGCTATTGATTTTGGCAGGAACCATACTTCACAGAAGTCTATAAATTTAATCATTTGATACTTGGTCAACATGTTATCCACAAAATAAATTTTGTTGTGATATCTCTTGTCTTTCTTGGTGTTGCAATTTGGGTGGCCAGCAGTGCAACATTTCCCTCCACACTTTACAGGCTTAGGACTGCCAGTAATATATTGGCGTGTTTAAAAATGTTATTTTTATTATCATTATTATTTTATCTACAAAAAGTTATTTTAAATTGCATTGAAAAAAAAGTACAATACAATACAATAAATTCAATAAATTACGTTTTAAAAAAGTCAAAAAGTATTGATTACTTCATTTTTCGCCTTGTTTTCGTTATCCTCTTTTCCAGACTTTCTAAAATGTTAAATGTGTCATCTTCCATATTCGATGCAATATAGCGTCGGAGAACATCTCGAGCAGAAGTTGCATCTGTGTAAGACAGTGGCAGTGTCTCGATTTCCGTGTCTTCAACTTCACCTTCTTCGTCTGACACTGTGTTTCCGATTACTGCATCGTCATAAATTTGTTATACATTTCTGTAATCTGTTATTAAAACAGATTCATCTCAATTGCAGAAATCTTGAATTGAAACATCCTCACCTCCAACAAGACTTCTCCATTCTTCAGGGGTAATGTCATCTTCGTTGATTTCTACATCCGTACTTTGCAGTCCCACTACAAGTTCTTTGTGAATTCCAGCAACACGAAAGCAGTTTTTTTATTGTGGATGAAGAACGTCTTTCCATGCTGATGTTATCATGTGCATTGCTTCCAAGATCGTAAATATTCTAATTTTCATACTATCAGCCGAATGGTTTTAAATTTCCTAATTGAAGACTTTCTGTAGTATGCTTTCACACTGCGAATGATACCCAGGTCAAATGCCTAGGACTTGCTAGTGCAATTAGCTGGTAAGAAATGAATAGTCAAATTTGTAAGTCAAGGGATATTTGGAGTATGTGTAGTACAATGGTCGATTAAATGTAAAACTTTTATCGTTTCTTGATGCATTTTTGCATCAAATTTTCTAATTCAGTCAATAAAATTTGTGATGTCATCCATGCTTTATTGTTAATCCTATACTCACAAGGTTTCCTGGTGATATTCTTAAAACACCTTTGTTGCTTTGATTTGCCTATAACTAGTGGTGGAAATTTCTCAGATCCATCCGAATTAGTGCACAGTAAAACAATCAATCGTGCCTCACTGTGGTTTCTACCAAAGCACTTTTCGCCCATATACGTAAAAGTTTTATTAGGCACCATATTGTAGAATAGGTCCGTATCATCTGCATTGAATATGTTCTCATCATATCCCTCTAATATCCCCTTCAGCACTATTTTCCATTCTTCCACTATTTTTTCATCTACGGAGCCACTTTCGCCAGATATGCTTTTAAGTGCAAGCCCATATCTTTCTTTGAACTTTGCTAGCCAATCAGCCAAAACCTGAAAATTTTGCATTCAAAACTTTTCTGCCAGGACAATACTATTTTCTTTAAATATCACTCCGGAAATTGGAATGTTGGATGCTCTTGCTTTATGAAACTATTGCACGACTGCCTTATCAAACTCTTCTGATCGGCCACGTTGAATTTTCTGCCGTTTGGATTTAGATCCCAAACCAAATTTGTGTGCTGCTTCAACAATTTTCTCTTTGCTTGATAAAATGCATTTGAGAGTAGACTCGGGTAGCTGAAATTGTCTTGCGAATTGGACTTTTGTTATTCCAACACTTTCTTCCCAGTTTTCAATAATTTTCATCTTTTCGTGTAGCGTAAGATACTTTCACTTTGATGCCATTTTGCTCTGTTCACCTTGTGTTCGTACTGGAATGATCTCCTACACACAACCATGAATTCTCTAAACATGAACAACTGTTTCCCGGAAATAGTGAGAGAGGGCTGCAATTGGACAGTTCGTAAGTCATATGACAACATATGGTAGGGACAATAGAGGGATTCAGCTCCCACACTAAGAGCTCAATGAAAGGATATTAGATCTTCCCCAGAAACTTTAATCTCCCCCCCCCCCCGTTTTTCTCAAATGCAACAAGTCTATGATTGCAACATTCCAAACATCAAGGAAATTCCAGGTCTGTTATTAAAATCAAACTTGTTTTCCTCCATAGAAGGTTCCCCTCCTGCAGATAAAATGTTGAAGAAAAAGTTCACCATGTAAAAAAAATTCGTCGTTAAACAGAAACAACGTCGTCTTTAAATAGAATTTTTTTACGTCGGAGGGGCAGAGACTGGGAAATATAGTCTTTAAATAGAGATCGTCGTTAAGTAGAGCGTCGTTAATCAGAGAGCCGGCTGTATATATATACTAGCTGAAGTACCCGGCATTGCCCGGGATTTTAAAAATATTTGTTAAACAAAATCAACACAGTATAAATAACATAGAAAAAGTATATGTGAAATGTTATACACATCTCAGAATTCAGGAATTTCAGCCTTCCATCATTGAAGCACTAAAATCTGAAAAGTAAAAATGTCAAATTGTCTAATGTTTGCTAACCAAAATTAATTTGAAACTAAACACGTTATAAATAACAGAGAAAAAAAACATGTGAAATCTTATACACATGAATAAAATGAAAACCCAATAAAAAATATATAAAATTTTAATAAACTCCTCAGAATTCAGTTAGATTTAGCCTTTTATCATTTGGGCAAAAAAAGAAGATGAAATTACAGGTTTAGCTGAAATTTCCAATAGAACCATGATATGACTCTAGCGTTGCCTCTTAAAAAATGAAGTGTTTGATTGAGGGCTGCAAACCATTCAACTCCTCTCCACATTAAACTCCTATAAACATCCTCTACATATTAAATTCCTTTTCTCTCCATAATAAACTCCTCAGAATTTTGGTAGATTCAGCCTTTCATCATAGTACCACTAAAACCTGAAACATCCTCTCCAGAAATATAAATTTATTAATTACAATAATTAAACTCACGCAAATGTATGAATTACATAAGTTTTTTAACCAACATTTGAAAAATTCGTAAATGAAAAAGCATATGAAAATAAAGATAATAAGAACTTTCGGAATCGAAATTAATTACCCTTAATTTTTAATTAATAAAAAGCCAACATAATATGAATAAAAACGATAGTTGTTTAAAAGCATATGAAAATAAAGCTATTATAAAGATAATAATAAAAAAAGCATATGAAAATAATGCTCGCGTATGAAGTTAACTTTATGATATAAAGATAGTAATAATAATATAAACCACGTGCATAAAATATTTAGCTTTTCAAGCGAAATAAATTACTTTTTAGAAAAAAACTACTTTTAATCGAGAAATTGAATACATTACACAAAATTTTGATTTTACCAACTTTCTACCCTACAATTTTCACCCTACTTCTTTGAAGTTGGGTATTGAAACATCCTCTTTGAAAAATTTACACCCTACTTCTTTTAAATAGGGTGTAAATATAAAGTTTTAACAGCGAATTGAATGCCAGTTAAAAATTATTGTTGTTTAAAATCATATGAAAATTACGCTATTATAAAGATAAAAAAAAGCATAGGAAAATAATGCGTGCGCATGAAGTTAACGTTACGATATAAAGATAGTAATAATATATATATATATATATATATATATATATATATATATATATATATATATATAAAACAGTTCCGTAACTAACTGACTGACTGACTGATTGACTGACTGACATACAACGTACAGACCAAACCGCGGGAAATAAAAGGGCTGAAATTTTGTATGGCGATTTTTCTTATAGTGTAGGAGTGCACTAAGAAAGATTTTTGAAATATTCTTAGATTTTTTTTAAATTAAATTCTTGAATTGTTTTAGTAAATTTTACGTTTGCATTTAAAATAATAATAATTTGAGGGTTATAAAATTTATATCATGAAAAAGTTCATAAAAATTCCTTTAATATGAAATCTTTTTCGAATCTTTACCTCCATTTTATGATTTTTGGTAAATTTTTAAAGATTAATTTTTAGAATTTAACCTTTTACATGCCACACTATGATCAAGGAATAAAGTACCATATTTTGCTTCGTAACTTTGGTCGATAACTTCCAGGAAGTCGGTCCAACAGGTGTACTCCACTCATTCCTTTATTATACAATTTTATAATGTAAGGTTAAGGAAAATCAGCTTTTATTTTAGCTCGGACATATCTTTTTGCTCTTCCTAATGGTTCGTGAGCGATAAAATTTGATGTAATAGTTACAACAAAACTATCGTTCCAATGGCACATGTAAACTTCTCCATCGCATGGGTAATCAAACTCTCCACGTTGAAATTTCGATATTTCTTTTGCTGTTTTAAGAGAACATTGTCCCGTTCTGGAATCTCGCACTGTGCCGATTGCCTTAAAGCCTTTGTTAGATAAATCTGTCAGTAGACTGTACGATGTAAAAAAAGTTATCGAAAAATATTTTGCGTTTCTCTGGATTGTCAATAAAAGATAATAGTTCGGAGACAACTTTTGATCCAAGTGGAAAAATTTTCATTTTTCGAACTTTTTCCACCGTAGATAGACATAGCTTAAGGATAACCATTTGCTGAGCAGATCATTCAAACTTTGAAACCAAAGCGAATTGGCTTTCCACGTATGAACACCTTAGCCGAACGATGTCCATAACACGGAACCATGGATTCATCGATACTCATATTTTCATGAAAAAATCCAAATTGACGAAAAATTTTTCCAACCTCTTTATAAAAGGGAGAAATTTGTCCTAATCTATCGCCTGGTTCCAATTTACTATTATCAACAATGTGGAAATACTTTTTTAACATCCGAAATTTATTTCTGGGCATTGTATTATTAACAATTAGGATATGCAAATCTTCCTGAGAGCTCCAATATGCATTTTCATCAGGTACTGAGTGGTAGCCACTAAACAACGGTAATCCAAGAAACTGCCGAATGTCATTTGCGTCGACGTCTAAAGAGTCTCCTTTTTGTAGGGCATACAGCTTTGTAAGTTCGGCTGAATTTTCTAAGTAATCAGACGGCAGAATCACTGATCACGTGTGATATCACTGCTTTTGTATATCGTTACATGCCAATGTTCCTTTTCTGGAACATTGCATTTTTACGCAGTCTTGAGGAAATATTTCTTGTTATTATTTTAATTTATTTTATACTCGTTAAACTTGTCCTTTGCGAGTATGATGGGGAAATTTTTGGGTGAATTTGAATTTTTAGGAATTTTATAGAATTTTTTTCTTACGTACTGTAAAAATTGTGAAAAAAGGTGATTTTTAGAAATTTTCTACGCTAAAATATTTATATTTGAAAAAAAAAATGCAAAAAATCAATCATGCCTTCTATAATATACGGTAAATTTTTCAAACTGACAGATATCACAGTTTATTTTTAAAAAAATATTAAACATAGTGTTCCAAAGGAACATTGGCATGTAAAAGGTTAATTTATTAAACGCTGATCACGTGATTTCTTTTTCTGTTACTTTAAATAAATTTATCTCCACATAACAGCGAAATAGGCAAAAAAATACTTTTTTTCTTGCTAATGCGGCAGACGATTGGACATTATTAAAAAAAATATTAAAATAATGTAAAAGATATGTTTCTCAAACTGTACTACATTAACTGTACTATATTCTTTAGTATGTCCTATGAGATTTAATTTGAATATTTTCTTCTACATTATTTTGTCTATAAAAATATCCCTTACGATTTTTTATTAATATATTTTTTTGTATTTTTTACATCAATCGTATACATTGATCGTCGTATTTATTATATATATATTTATATATATATATTGGCCTTAATTGCATACACTAACATCGTATTTAATTTGAATGTACCGTTCGTTTAGGAACACCTCCTACAGAACGTTTAGGAGGTGTTGGTTTATGGAATACTAAAAGTTTAAAATAGTGGCGCCATCTATTGCACATCTGTGAATCGAGAATAGCATCCTTCAAAAATTGTTGGTTATCGTAATTGTTAGCAATACAATGCCCAGAAATAAATTATTGATGAATGTTTGTTAACCAAAATCAATTTTAAAACTAAATACACTATAAATAGCATAGAAAAGATTTAGCCTTTATCATTGGAGCAAAAATTCCTGGAAAGTAAGACATAAAATATATAAATTTATAATAAACCTACCAAAATCCATTAAAAAACTAAACACAGTAAAAATAACATAGAAAAAAAAGCATACGAAATGTTATACACATTAATAATATGAAAACCAATTAAAAATATATAAATGTATAATAAACTCCTCAGATTTCAGCTATATTCGGTCTTTCATCATAAAAAAGCTGAAAAAAAAATAAAATAAAAATAATTTTAAAAATAATAAAATAAAATAAAAATAATAATTTAAAAAATAATAAAATAAAATAAAGATAATAATTAAAAAAATAATAAAATAAAAGCTGAAATAAAAAAGCCTTCATAAAAAAGCTGAACATACAGGTTTAGCAAAATTTGCAAAATCCCATACTCGAACCCGAGTCTTACGGGGTACCAAAGGAACCGTTTTAACGAACACGCCACGATTATACACAACACTGTTGAGTAAAGTAAAAAATATACGCAATGAGTTTTTTGGAAAGTTGCTATGGGTTGGTGAATATACATACATTTATGGAGTAAGAGGAGTTTTAAGTGAGAAATAAGCAGGATAGAAGCTTAGTCTTTAACTCTTCAATAGACACAAAGACATAAGCTAGGGGGATTGCAGTAGCGATTAAAAAAGATCGTGACACTTAGCGTGGATGATTCGAATTTTCCATCGCGTGTGAGAATGTCAATATGCCGTTGGATCCGATTTATTTTAGAGTATAAAATCTGACTTGAAAGATTATTATTTTCATTTATTATTCTGGTTTAATATATAACTTGAAACTTTTTGATTTTATTTATTTTTATCTTTTCGCTCGCTGTTTGCCATCTAACCCTAACGTGGACGCCATATTCAGAGGGGTGATTCCACAAAGTGTAACAGCTTACAAATTGTTGGTTTTTTATTAATTAAAAATCAACGGTAATTAATTTCGATTTTTGAAGTTCTTCAGACCCTCGGCTGTTTTTAAAGACGCCTGTATGTAAAATTTCACGATCGTTGCTCCTAAACTGTGGATTTCTATACAATTACAGAGAGACAAACATTCATTTTTATATATTATATATATATATATATATATAATATATATATATATATATATATATATATATATATATATACATACATACATATATATATATATACATATATATATATATATATATATATATATATATATATATATATATATATATATATATATATATATATATATATATATATATATATATATATATATACAGGGTGCCCCAGAACGACCGCATAAATTCTGCACAGCTAGATTCCTCGTTGGGAGTACATAAAAACTGCCCAAAGAAGCGTTCCTGTACGATCCATAGTTTACGAGAAAAATACGAAAAACAAAGTATGACGTCACTGCCGGTGCAAGAAAAAACACTTTATTGGACATATCAACAACAATATTTTCATATCTTTCCAGACGATAATGTTTAAAACGTTCGCCGCGCATATCGCGTCATGCATACGCGCGCGCCATGGAATGACGTTAAGCCGCCGTTGAACTGGTATTTAAAAGGCTGCATCTTGCAGCTACCGGTAATCTTCGTATGATGGCCATGTACTCCGTTCGTGACTACTGCGACATGTACTTGATGTACGGCCGATGTAATGGAAATGCCTTACGAACTGCTTTACGAGTATGCCCGTCGATATTCGTCCCGCCGTCCTCCCGATGTCAACGTCATCCGTAGGCTGGACGACAGACTGCGAAATACGGGAAGCGTCTTGCCAACAGCCAATCTTCACGATACTGGAAGACCGCGGAGCGGCCTGACGGTAGCACAGGCGGATGCAATACTGCAGCGGGTAGAAGAGACGCCCGAGGTAAGCACACGCGCATTAGCCCGTGAGATGACTTCGAGTAAAAGTACTGTGCACAGGCTTTTACGGTCTGAGAGGCTACACCCATTTCGGTACACAACCGTGCAAGGTCTGAAACCAGATGACTTTCAGAAACGCGTGGCCTTCTGTGAATGGCTGTTGCAGCAACAGAACACAGATAATGGTTTCATTGCACATATCCTGTGGACTGATGAATCATGTTTCACTCGTGATGGGGTATTCAACCATCACAACAGCCACATGTGGTCCCAGGTCAATCCGCATGCAATCCCGTCGCAGAAACATCAGGAACGTTGGTCTCTTAACGTGTGGGCCGGCATACTCGGGGATCGCCTGCTTGGACCATATCTGTTGCCTGAACGGCTCTCGGGACAGTCGTACTTGGTGTTTCTCAATGAGGTCTTAACCGAGTTCCTCGATGACATACCATTAGCGGAAATACAGGGACTTTGGTTCCAGCATGATGGGGCTCCGGCGCATTTCTGTACTTCTGTACGTGGTTGGCTGGATATGGAATACCCCGGCCGCTGGATAGGACGTGGGGGTCCGGTTCTATGGTCGCCACGTTCGCCAGATCTTACACCGTTGGATTTTTTCCTATGGGGCCATCTCAAGGAACTGGTGTATCGAGACGTAGTGACAACACAAATGGACTTAGTTGCTCGTCTGCATGCTGCTTGTACTTCGGTGGACCCCGCGATGCTGCAACGTGTGATGACAGCCATTCCACAGCGTGCTCAATCCTGCCTCTACATGCACGGCGGACACTTTGAACATCTGCTTTAAATTGTGCATGCTGTTGATATGTTCAATAAAGTGTTTTTTCTTGCACTGGCAGTGACGTCATACTTTGTTTTTCGTATTTTTCTCGTAAACTATGGATCGTACAGGAACGCGTCTTTGGGCAGTTTTTATGTACTCCCAACGAGGAATCTAGCTGTGCAGAGTTTATGCGGTCGGTCTGGGACACCCTGTATACATATAAATACTGCGCTATTCCAAGAATCAGTGGGAATAGAAACGGCCAGCGCTCGTGCGGGGATTTTAACCAGGGACCTCTCGCTCCGTAGTGCGGTAGTCCGACACTCCGAAGTCCGATGCGATAACCATTCAGCCACAGAGTCCTTGAGAAAAAGCTCTTATGAAGGGGACATAACGATTTTTCGTTACTTGACGATTCCTGCCGGTTTACTCTACTGTAAGCCGCGTAAAAGAACTTCGTTCCAAAAATAAAGATACTCAGAGAAGTAATTGACAAACGTGTAACTCATTCTGTTCTAAGGAAAGGATTTAGCAAATGTGGATTATTTCTGTGAAATCCACAAGCAGGAAAATATCAGGAAAAGAAGTAACCTAATCTGAATGTCATGTATTAATGAATTTGCCTGGAATTAATGAATTTTTCGAGCACGGATTTCAGTCCCTTAATGAACAAATTCCTACCGAAAAACTGAACAAATTTTGATCCTCATCCGACATTTGGACAGGCAAACAAGAGGATCAAAATATATATTCAAAATATAAACTCGAAATACATATGCTGTGCCTGAATTTGATTTTACATGGAATACATCTTAACTAGCCGCTGCGCGACCAGCATGGTCGCTTTTATAAATTGCATCCTTCTCTCTATGCACTATTTTTCAAAATTAAGATATCTACACTTTATCATTACATCAAATATGAAATTGTTGGGGGAAATTTATTTCACTATGTACTATTGTTCACAATTCATATATCTACACTTAATCATAACAAATAATAAATTGTTAGGAAAATGTCTTGACTTATAAAATGGAGTAAATATTCAGCAAGTGCTGAAAAAAGTGTAGAAAATTAACTATTACTGGCTATGCCGGCGACGATTAAGCCTAACCTCGCTATCGTAATATACGCCCTCTCTGTCACGCCTCTCTCTTAATAAATTTCTTCTTTTTCGCTTTCTTTCTTGAGACTCTTCCCAATTTTCACTTGATCGTGCAGATTACTTTCGAGCATTCCTGATTTCAGTGCGTAAATCCATGTTGACACGCGGTTGCAAATTGCGGACGGCCGCTCATGTTTACATATGGCTGTTGCAGCCGTTGCCATTCGGGGTGTAGAAATATCGTCGATTTTTGTGCCGCGGACCTACGCGTTTTATATATATAGATAACTATATGTTTTGTTCCACTTTTAAATCTTATTTCGAAATGTATAAGTAATTTTAAAATTAATTATTAAAATAAAATAATAATACTAATTTAGTTCCGTAGTTTTAATTAAGCAAATCTTTTAATTGTTATTTTTTAATAGTGGTCAACTACTAAATTTTGATGGTCAACTTCTAACGCAGAAATATTTTCCAAAAGTGGATTAAAAAATTATCAAAGCTTCATTCACACCAAATTCTTGTAATATGCTCATTCAGGAAGGGTCTAAGATAAGGTTAACACATGCTTTTTATGATTCAGTGCAATCCATTAGTTGTATTACAGTTTATATAGAGCACTTCCCTTAGATGGTCAACTACTGGTACAAATTTAGGAATGATATGTAAATTGCATTAGGGTAAATTAAAATTGTTTATATAGTTGTATATGTAAAAGGAGTTATGTTTGTATATTGCTTCTTGGAGAAACGTGATAGTCAATACAGACAGAGATGTACGCTGTTTAAAACTGTTTTGGTAGCTAACTATTAAGAAGCATATTCGATGTATTAATTTTCTTTTAACATGTTTTCCTTTAATTGTGCAAAAGTGTGTAACTGATAAAACACATAACCGCCACTGTTTCTAAGAACATAATTAGGATTAAAATTTCTATTAAAAAATATAAAAATAAAGACAAAAATGAATGAAAACAGCCTAGCTCTTAAAATTCTCCCTACGAGGAGAATGCTTTTAGAGGAAGCAGTGATAATGTTTTGCAAAGCCTCAGAGGAAAATATTCACGCCCAGGACAAGTATCATTTCGAGTTGCGTTTGCCAGAGATTTTCTTAGCAGGTTGTTCCAACAATACGAAAGACTAAGACTATACATTTTTTGATAATCGAATTGAACTTTACGTACAGAATATGTATAAATACTAATAAGGTTTAAGTTAAAGGATAAGTATAATGTATAAGCTAGATGACATGTCAAGCCCTCCCTAACACATTTCTAATAATTGAAGGCAGAATTTCTGAAGAATGTTTAAGATCTAAAAGAATATGCTCTCCTTAAATGTTTGAGTGCTTAGCATAATTTTTGTTGGTTATATCTTTGTCAATCAAACTCATGAAGGTATTAGGTCAGGAAAATACTGTACCAGAGTTTTACCTACTATGCTTTCAGAAAAATTTTGACATTTAGATACAGTTTACGATGGGATTTTTGCATGAGAAGGGTATGATATACGTCAAAAAAGCTAGATTTGCCCTAGCTCTAAATTTCCTATAGCAGAGAATGAAGCTAGAATTAGGTGAGTAAGCTGTATGTGGAGCAACTTTTCGCTAAATATTGATAATCGATTGAACATAGTGCAAGGTATATCACAGTTTAAAAGCGAGCAAACAAGTGGAGCAGGGGCGCCTTTTTCTTTCAAATAGAAAATGTCCCTGGCGTATCAAGAACATAGGTATGCAGGTGCATGCCATCAACAGACACAACTTCTAATTCTCGGAGTAAAAGGAAGCTGTCTGAATGGGGCATTTGGTCGCTTCGCGGATGATAGCCACAAAACACTTTATTGCATTTGCCCAACTCATTACAGAAGTGAACATGTTCCTTAATTCCCGTATTTCCAATAAATCGGCACATCAGGAGTTTCTTATGTTAATTTGGACCGCTGGGCTACCATAGTCAAAACTTAATCACTAGTTTTAAGGTCAGAAGTATCGGTTTCAATGGCTCAAATTGTACAAATTTTGGGCTTGAGGCAATAAAGAAAATCTGTATTGCTCGTCGACCGGTTCACCCTTTAAGTCTCTCTCTCGATCAGGTCTTCTCTTTGCGTGCAGAAAAACCTCTAGAAGCTTTATTATTGCTTCCTGAAAACCAAGCACGGAAGTGGATCAGTGATGTTTTCGGGTGAAATATAGGGGCATTTTCTATGGCTACTGATTATTCTTAATGGACACATCTCTGTTAAGGACAATACTGGTGGATACAGTACACCCATTTGTTTAAATTCTATTCTTTGATGGTGCTGCAGTGTATAAAGGAACACTAGCAAGGGTTGTGACTGAGTGGTTTGATGAGCAGGATAAAACAATTTCTATCTACCATGGCCCACACAGCCAATCGAACTGAATAGTGCTGAGGCACTCTCGAGTGTGTCAGAGGAGCAAGTCGGGAAACGTATTCCTTTACCAACATCCCGCAGTGATCTAGAAATTCTTATTCTTGATGAATGGCTCAGAATTTCTCTTACTACTGTGCAGGACATGTATTAACACCCTTCTCAAGAAGAATCGAGGCCGTATTTGCAGCCAAAGGAGGGCGTACACCGCACAAACAAGTTATTGGACCAAAAACCAAGTGTTTCAGTTTCATTGTCCTACACCTGTATCTTGCTCAGATTTTTAAAAAAAAATTTAGAGCTGTTACACGGTCACGATATATTTCTGCTGAGTTGCCTCAGAAATTTCAAATGACTCGCTATGTACAGATGTTATTTTCCTTTGAATGTATGCCGCACACATGGCATCTTACATCCTTTTCACTGTAATCTTACCCGAAATGATTCTTTTCGATTTATTCTTACATAGCATGATTTCATAAATTACTTGCTTTTCCTTCGTTTATCTTGGTGTGATAAAATTTGCACCGGTTAATCAATTTTTCAATTGAGTTTTATAGTTGTAGGTAACAATTATTCGAAGATTAGATAAAATGCATGTGAATGATTTTCCGAACAACCTACTGTTCTGGTGTAAGTTCTGGGTCAGAACGATCTGGATCAGTTAGTTTTATCATTTTGAAATAATAACTTTTTGATATACCTTATACATTTAAAAAAAAATTTGCTTCTACTTCCTTTTAAAGTAAACCTGAAACATTAAGCTGGATTTTTGCGAGGACGAAAAAAATAAGACTTTGAAGTTACTTTTCTGATACACTCCGAAGATGTAACGTTATATATTGACTGTGAATGACTACATTCAAAAGGCTCTAATTTAAGTTCAAACGTACATGTTGCAAACGAAGCTGAATATTTTATTTTATATATATTGCTGTCATTTTTCCGAACGGCTCAAAGCAATAAAATCTTGAATAATGATGAGTAGAAACGAACGCATCTTTTAATAGTTTACTGACATTATTACACGTTTTATTTTTAATATCGCAAATGCTGCAAAAGTAGCATTAATGCAATTCTAACTTAATCCAAGTGACAAGTGATAAAATTTTCGAAAGAGTATCATTATTGGCTATGTAAATTCTTAAATTAGGAATTTAATTTCAAGTGTCTTTTATCAAAGTGTTGAAAAAATACATTGATATCAGTTTATAATATGAAAAATATAAAGTAGCCCGACTTCTTGTTTTACATTTTCAAATTATGTTTCATTAGAACTGTAATATTAAAACACAAATATCTTCTCATTTTTTTTTCTTTCAAAATCGCAACGCATTCCCGTTTCCTACAATGAAACGGAATATCTAATCTATATATATATATAACGCGTAGGTATGCGGCACAAAAATCGACGATATTTCTACACTCCAAATGGCAACGGCTTCAACTACCAGATGTAAACATTAGTGACCGTCCGCAATTTGCAACCGCGTGTCAACATGGTTTTACGCACTGAAATCAGGAATGCTTGAAAGCGAGCTGCACGATCAAGTGAAAATTGAGAACAGTCTCAAGAAAGAAAGCGGCGTGAAAGAGAGAGCATAAAAGATCGCGAGGTTAAGCTTAACCGTTGCCGGCAAAGCAACCGACTGCCAGTAATAGTTAATTTTCTACACTTTTTTCAGTACTTGCTGAATTTTTACTTCATTTTATAAGTGAAGAAATTTTCCCAGCAATTTATTATTTGATATGATTAAGTGTAAATATCTGAATTGTGAACAATAGTACATACAGAGAGTGATGTAATCCACACTATATTTTAGTACTTGCTGTATTTTTACTCCATTTTTTAAGTGAAAAAATTTTTCCCCAACAATTTCTTATTTGATGTAATGATAAAGTGTGAATATCTTAATTTTGAAAAATAGTACATACAGAGAGGTATGTAATTTTTAAAATCATTGGTGTTGTGTTTCTCAGTCTTATTTTTAACTCTGAAGTAATGGAAATTCATGAATTTTAATCCTGATGTTTTAGACTCAGCCTTATGGAGAATACCCCTTAGCAACGTATATTTACGATGACAGATAATGGTAACATTCCTTACATATGTTGCTTTCAGTTGAGTTGTTTTGCAAAAGAAAATATAAAACTAAAAGCGACCATGCTGTTCGTGCAGCGGCTAGTTTAGTATAATTCTCGACCTCGATTTTCTTTTCTAACGGAGGGACTAAATGGAATGTCATCAGTTCAGAATGCTTGGTTATGTGACTTGAATTTGTATCCTTGCAGAATTGTAGCGACAGGCAGATAGGTTCCCTGCTAGCATATATAAGGATGAAAGGGAGGTTTTTTCTGTAATGGATTATTGGTTGGATTATGGGAACTTACAGGAAGTAATAGTGATACATGAGCTACATAGCCTTGTCGGTTCAAGCAAGGGTCCCAGCGCTTACTGGATTTTAGATTCCATGGGCGAAGATCGTTTATTGTTGCTTGCGGAACCTGTCCTAACGTCTTCCGGAATCTCTGTATCGTTACCAAATCGGAGGCCTTTCAGAGAATTTTCTGGTTGCCCAAAGATGTGGTAGTCGTAAGGCAATAGGTCGGGACTGTAGGAGGAGGGGAATAATCGAGAACCTCCCAGCGAAAGCGCCACATCAAATCTTGTCCAAGTCAACAACCGATTCCATGGTGATTGTCAAGTGTGCTTAAGCAAGTCTCGGCCTGTTCCATGCTCACACGTTCTTTGCGAAATTCCCTAAATCATCTGAACACTGTACATTGTGACAGGCACTAATGCCTATTCACGTCCTTCATACGATAAATTTCAGCCTCACTAACACTTTCTGAAGGAAAAATTTGAATAATCGTTCGCTGGATGAATTTTTGCCTCGACCGTATGTTGTAATCACACATTCAAACACCTCACTGGCAGTTTTCGACTCCAACAGCTTTGCTTCGTCATCTACTGGCTCGAAGCTAACACAGAGCAGCTACTGCTAACAGAAAAGTCTCACTTTCATTTGGACCACCCTTATCTATATGAAAAGTTTTGTGGAGACTGCCATGTTACATATTAGGAAAAGGGTCGAAAACACCAACTCAGTATTCAATTAAACAGTAATTCTTAACAGTGATCCTTACAGAGTGTAAAAGTGAACAGATCATGTAGATCTGTTCGCATAATACCATATAAAAAGAGCTTTATTAAAAATCCAAAGTTTAATAATAGGAAAATGGCGATAAACGACCAGCTAGTATTAAATTCATGACTATATCAAGAACTAAGTCAATTGCGAACAAATAAGAATATAATCGAGCAATTTAATTTGCTTTTATGGGCATCATTAATTACTCATTTTCCTTTTAATTACGTCGCTATAATTTAATAAAGAGCTGTTATTCTTAAAATTTTCTGTTATCTTTACTACAGGGAATAAACTTAAAGTGTTTTTATATAATAGAGTCGTTTCTTTTGAGGTTTTTTTTATTGGAATAGGCACTACTATTATCCAAAAATAATTGCAGAACAGAATTTTTGTTTGGCCAAAAACTTTTAGATATGAATTTTAATTTTCAAATAAAAGAGCTTCGTCATATTGGAGATGTAAGTATCTCTTGCATCCAAGATAAATTTATTGTGAAAGATCCAAGAAAACGTCTACGAAGTATTATTCCTATCCGGTTTTAACCAAAGAAATCTTTGTTCCGGCTTAGTTCATTAATTTTTCTTCTTCATGTAAAGCTGACCAGAACCGGAAAGGATTGTTCTAGTTTCAATTAAAAAGAGACTTAGTCATTAATTCAATATATAAGAATATATCGGGTTTTTAGACTTTCCGAAATTCAATTTTTCGCTAAAAACTTACATCAATGTTAAAAGTAAATATCTCACCTGTATTCAGTAAGATTGAATTTCAAAAAGGCCATATTTTATAGTTGTATAAATTATCTTTTTCGTTTGAAGTCAATTAATTGGAATGTGGAAGTTTGTCACATATTATCAACTTTGATTGACTTTGAAATCTATAAGAAATATAGGATGTTCAGTAAGTTGTTTAATCTTATGTTATTTTTTTAGCAATACAGAGCATTTTTTCTAAAATTATTGCAATCAATTAAAATAAGTAATCTATTTTCATGAGGTTCGAGTGATAATGAAAGTTCTTCGGGCTATAGAAGTATCCTGATATCTTAAAATTTCGAAATCCAAAATCTTATTACTGTGTCTTTAAATTCCTTTTCAGCGCATAAGTTATAGCATATTTTGAAAGAAATACTAGGGAAAATAATTGTAACTATTCCAAACTAGTTTAAAAATGCATATTAAAAATATCTTATTAAAGGTAAACAGGATTACTAAAATATAGAATTTCTAAATAAATATTTGTTTTGCGCAAATTTTCTTACATAAAGTATCTTACAAAATTAATGAAAAAAATTCTTAGAAGTTCAAAATTAATAATTTATAGTTTTTAAATATTCATTGGAACTTTTTGTTCAAGCAAATAGCTCTTTAATTTTACAGTAGAAAGTTTGGAACTTATTACTTTCAGTGCTAGAAATTTTTCATTGCAGTTAACAATAAAACATGTGGAAAAACGTATAATTTCGAATTTCTCAATTCCTAAAATTTTGATTAGGGAGTCTGACCTTGAAATGAAAATTTTTTGTGCATCAAAGGAATCTATCTTTGAATCACTATTGGATTCTACCATAAGAACAGATACACGCACGGGAAAGTTCACTCATTCGCCAACACATATACTCCAGCTGTTAAAAACATTACGACACGTCTTAAGCATATTAATTCCGTTTCATTTACAAGAAGTCAATTGTAATCGTTTGTCTTTGGGAGAAAGGAAATCTTCCTAAAATACTGCTTTTTAAGTTAGAATTATTTACTCAACATTTTACATTATGCTTTATGGTTTCAATACCCTTTTAGTGATATTGATACAGTAAATAGAGTTGTATTATCTATCCTTGGAGCATCTTGAAGTTTGTCAGAACTTTCACTGAAATGCATCGTTATCAATAGAACATAATATTTCCTATTAAAAAAGAAATTTCCTTTTGATCAATTATGTAGAAATGTGAAGATGTACGTAGATGGACATTGCCGATCCTTTAACTTTTAGCTATCCAGATTGTTACCTGAAAGCTTTAGGAGGGTATTTCCCCATAGACACAAACAGGAACACAAATATATATTTATTTGGGGATCAACGCGTAGCATTCAGTCAATATATTTTATCAATTAAATTTTAACTTATTTAAGTTCAGAAATAGTTTTAAGTATCAAATTCTGGACATTCTTCATGTAAACAAGCAATTTAACCATAACTATGCAAACACTGCAGGGACTTAAAACTGTCAGCCGGTTTTCTATTCTGGTAATTACGGAGAAGAAAGGGTAAAAAGTTAAGAGAGTTAAATTATTTAATTTTTAAAAGTGATTTTGAATAAACGTATTCTGCTGATCCATGTCTCGTTTGAAAGCTGATGAGCTCGTTTGAAAGCTCGTTTCAAAGTCAATTATCATTTATAACCATGTTAATTTTTAAGGTTAATTGAGTTAAGAGACCAGTCCACTGATTTTGGTAAGTCAACCTTTTGGAGTTAAAAGGAGCAATTCTAAAAGAGACTTTTATTATTATTATTGATATTGAACTCATATTAATGGTTGGATACTCAGCGTTCCAAGCATACGTTTGTCTTAGTTTTGAATTCGAGATGGCATTTTGCCTTTCTGTTCTCTCCAGTGAGACTGTGTTGCACGAAATGTCACCACGAAAAGTGGTGATAAATATTTGTTCCTTTTTTGTTTCTTAATAGGCTAAAGTGTCTAGAATTCGTCAGATGCCTGTAAACATTTAGAGAAACTCCGATTTTAGAACTGTTTACCTTCCAGCATTCTATTCAGCAGTGTCATACTAATGAGCCTTAATGTGAGGGCAAAACTTCGATCCTTAGCTGTTGATTATGCTGGGTATAAGTTGAAAGTTAGTGAGAAAGTCCTCGATAGTCTCATAAAAGAGCATTCAATGCGTTCTAATGTTAAGATATCTTTAAGTCCATGATGGGAAATTCCGGAAGAACTTTGAATTTCCCAAGGCTGTATCATTCACCAGGGGATAATATCATCACCATTTTTTGGGGGAACCTTACTACTCCTTTTAGGGCTTTTATTTGGGGAGTAAGTTCATATTTCATCAACACCGACTGCCTGAGATGCGCAGCTCAGATGAATGCTTAAACACATACCTCTGGAAGAGTCACCGCTATTGTATGGTAGTTAAGGTCACAAACTTCCATCGCGTGGGCCTAGATCCCAAGTAAGCCGTAGATGTAATTGTCCTGTCCCCTCGTAGAGAGTAATATTATTTCACCAATAGAGTGCTACCATGAATAAGAAGCCAACAAAAAAACGCTGTACATGAAGCAAAAGTGTCGCCTACTGCATTTGAAAAAAAAATCTTTGGATGAAGTTTAAGGTATGATACAATTCTGCCACATAACACTAGTAAGATGAAACACAAACAGAATATTTTTTGGCAAGATTTTTAACAGCCTCTGGGGTTGGCTTGATAAAAATTGACTCCAAAATTACCCTTTTTTCTACCGAATTTTAAACTAATAGGGAACTTTTCAACCGTGAAAACCTATCCCTGATTGAGCAGTTGTGACTAATTACGAGAATGGAAATTTTTCTTTTCACCGTAACCATGTGTGTAAATTTATCCGAAAACTAAGAACCTGAACGAAAGCACATTGAACTTAATGGCCCTTTTGTTTTCACAAACCCATTGGCTCTTCGTCCTGAATGCTCTAGTCTGAAAGAATGAAACGAATATCTTTAGTCCTCACCTATGTGTCGGCGTTTCAAAGACTATCTAAAATGAATGTTGAAGTATTTTTAACTTTCAGAAAAACTAAAATTCGAAAGAAATGAATTCGATTTTCTCTAGCTGGAAACCTTCCTTTCATGAAGCCGAAAACAGATTGCAATCCATTTCTAATTTGATGAGGTAAAAACTGTATCTCATCTATTTAAACTGTTTGGAGAAGGAATTATATTTGTCCAGTGTTTGCAAAAGAATAAATCTCCGAGTTTAAGAAAGTTCTTTTATGGCACTCTAAGTGATTAGTAAAGTTATGATATTTTAATATTACTTAAGTTATAGACAAAAGGGCGGCAAAATAAAAAGTTCACCGAGATGAGAAGCTCAGCGGAAACTTGAAAGCCTTTAAAAAGGATTAAAAAATGCAAAACTTTCCTATTCAAACATTGTACTCGAAACTTTAGTAGTGAAAACATAAATAATTTAGGAAACCTTTGTGCTTTCATTATAGTCTATGAAAGCAATTTATGCATTTTCGCGTACCTCAAGACAAATATTTCTTAAACACCTTCTCCCACGAAGGTTCATCAGAGTGAAATGCTAAAAGGCAGCTATCTTTTTTAGTAAGTGTCGTAGTATGCAAATTTAAGTAAAATAAATTTTGTTTTACATTTCATTAGCAGATTTAATAATGGGATAATTTTGCAATACATTTTAGCTTTGTGAATTTTATATCTTCAGACGTGTTATCCCCACGTGTATCGTAAGTATTGGAAATTACTTTTAGCAGAGGAGGGTATATTTTACAATCTTTTCTACACCAACTATCTACTTATTATTAAACATAATCCTGGTTCAAGAATTAACTGGGCCGATAAGGAGGCACGTGACTGGCAATCCAGTCAGGACGAAAAAAAAGTGTGTTTAACTGACCAATGTCAGATATGGGATAGTCTTCTGACATGGGGAGGGAAAAAAGACTAAGAGTATATTTAGACGTGATCCAAGAGTTTGTCTTGCACGTCTCTCAGGCACATTTTAAGGCAATGGGACCTTTCGCACTACCCGAAAACAGAAAAATTTCTGCACGCGCGGGTAAACGCTCGGATCTACCCCTTGTAACGTCCTCGGTGGAAAATGAGACACACCAGAGACAATTACACCACACTGAGCTTGTATTTAACAAATAAAATATGTACACTATGTACAAGGCTTAGAGTCTATGCTCGTCTGCATATGAGGAACAAAATATCTTTCACAAGCCTCTCAACAGAGATGTATCTCTCGAACAGTCACTAGGACTCGTAAACCGAGAGCCGAGAGAGAAATTTGTCCGCAACAGCGCATTCTCGGAAGCTTGTCAACGGAAGAAACTCCGAGGCTCACACAGCCACACTCTCCGGCAGACTCCCACTCTGCATCTCTCCCCCGCTTCACAGCTGGCGCAGGATCGATCCACGATTGTTTTCTTGGAACTGTGGAGGACACGTAGTGCTGCAGTCACACACCTCTAGACACGCAGTCCCCCGACACTTGTTGACACATTTGGCGGTCGATTAGTTACGGTACTCCCCCAAGGTCCCTCGAATCTCTTTGATCATCTGCTGAAGAACCACTAGACCGAAGGATCGGTGCAGAGAGCGCTGCCCATAAATCACTCGTTTTCCCCCTGTGTACTGTGCAGTGCAGATGTGTGTGACTGAAGCATTAAGGGAGGGCTTTAGCTTGGGTGGCCTTTTTCCCCGAAAAGGCCCAAGACGCTACACCCTGCTTGAAACCCTTGAGTGACAGTGAGACATTTCATTCCAGTGGACTTCAGTGTAGAACCAATACCTTCCCGTTATCCGGATGTTTAGTCGTCGAAGTTCTTGCGAGTTGCCTGTTGTGTATAATTTTCAGTTGTTATATACAGAAGCAGCTATGTGAGATTTTAGGTTATGATTATTCATTCAAGAAACTAATTAAATACGCTTTACATCGTCTGTTTTTAATTTTTCAAAGGGTGCATCAGAAGTTTTCACTAAAAAAATTTTCTCGAGTAAGGAGGGGAATCCAAACATCTCAATAATGTCTAGTGATATCGTAAGTGAGTGAAATGTATTTAATTTTTGAAATATTATTCATCATAACTAGCAAAAGCTATCACCCTTTACCAATAAAAAGGTCCGGAGACACTTGGATGCACTTGTCTGGGTCGAGGTAGCATTCGGGTAGAAGAATACTTGGACTCGTACCTGACAAAGGTCCTATGGATGTTGTTGGAAACATTTACCATTGAGGACATACCGAGTGTTTCGTTCTATTAACGTTCTTCAGTGCTAGGTCAGTTGACGTGGGCTAACACAACATTGTAGCACTTATAGATCCAAAGCATTACCACTTTGCAATGACATTATTTACAGCGGAACAGGGCACGTAAAATATGGTCATTAGCAAATTTAGTGAAAAATGGTACGCAATTCCTTGGTTCATCCAAAAAACCTTCCCTCTCTAGGGATACTGATTTTGTATGAGATTTATAAATTGATTTGCATACTTTTATACCTGTCAGAGCATGCGTCAAGGCACGTTTGAGTGATCATTCTGTTTTACTAAGGTGCTCATATATTATAACATATTGTAATTTGGTTAAGGGTTTCATCACTTCCTTCATAATATTTTTTTAAATGTACTTGTATAATAAATATTAATAATAATTTTTGACTAATTTTTTTGTCTTTTATCCATTGGGGATAGTTCTAAAATTTTTCTTTCTTTTGTAGTGTTCCCGCTCCATTCAGCGAGAGACGAACCATGTGACAGCAGTTCCCCCCCCCCCTTTCACTTGGGGAGATGCGCGCCGTCACGTGGGAGTCGAGAGAAAATATCTCGCTGGTATGACGTGCGATGCCGAGTGACATTCTGAATATGTTCGTTTGTGTTGTCCGAATAAATATATATTTTTAAACCTTCTGATGAACCATGTGACATCAGTTCTCCCCCCCTCCCCCTTTCACTTGGGGAGATGCGCAAGATGAGCATTTTCATCAAGTCTCTGATGGAGTCATGTCTAATTTCCTAGAGGCACTTCGAATCACCACATTGGTAAGCCAGCCATCGAATACAGCCTGCGTCTTCGAACACTGGACCTACGTTTTCGTTTTCACCAGCAACCATTCCTCTCTCCCTTGTATCAACAACAGAAGCTTCTGCAGTATAGTAGGGGAGCATATGTCGAAAAAATGAGCTCCGTGTCGGTATTAATGATGGGAACATGGGTGGATATTTTTTTTTCATCAGAAACTACCTGTAGATGAATAATTTCCATGGTGTCACTCTTTGGTGTGTGGCGTATAGTAGCAATGTCGTCATCAAGATGGCCGCCATGGAATAAAAAAAATCCATTTTATTTCGGTTATTTATCGGCCGATTTTCTTTTGTAATACCTCATATTGAAGATAAATAAAATGTCTAGATGACAGATGCAGAATCAAGGACGACGGAGTCATCACAGAGCACAAAAGGGAGAGAGCGCGTCCTGTGAAGAAGATGGTTGGCTCGCGGTTGGGACCTGTGTGTGATTCTTAGAAAAGAGAGGAAGAGCCCGCCAAAATGTGCCAATAGCACGTAGTAAGGCCATACATATGTGTAACTCTCCAGGTCGTAGCACAAAGCGATCTCGAAGATTCTGTTGAGCCATGATAAGTTGCTGCACAGGACGGCAAAGACCCAAATCTAATGGAACAACACATTTTGAATCTACTCCACACACATATATAGTCAATTTTTCAAAGTACGTCTAGAAAGTCAATTGTATGAAACGATCTGTTGGAGTAGCTGGTATGATTGGTAGAGCACATATGTGAGTGATTGTTTTTTGGCCTTTTAACAGCTTTGCATTAAAGACAGTACAAGTTGGATCAGATGCTGGATTATAACTACTTTCATGATTAGAACTTGAAGGTCTATTTCCGGAACTATCGGATATTTCTTCTGTATCACGTATTATTTTGTTTTTGCACAGACACCACGCTAAATCTTCTACATTATATAGTTTTAAACGCTGAATTATATATATATATATATATATATATATATATATATATATATATATATATATATATCAGATTTCTTAAAAGCAAAACTGTTAGGCTTTAAGAGTTTTGGCCCATTGTAGTGAATAAAGTCTCATGTATCTGGATCGTTTCTGTAGCGAACGATTGGGTACCTGTGTTTCAGCATCAGACAGGGTTATAGATTGCAATTCACCTTCATTACATTCTTGATAAGAAGTCATCACAGTTGCGTGAAGGGTTCCTCGTCCATCAGGCGTGTCTCCAAGGAAGTCTCAATTATCTGCTGTACAAAAGATAAATCTCCCTTTCACAATATCGGGTGGGACATACAATCCGTCATTGTCTTCCATATGGTCCAGAACTTCATTGGCTATAGCAGTCTCAAGGCAGAAAACTTTATTATAATCAATCGATTAACCCAAACCATTCATGAGCTGAACCAAGAATTTTCTGCGAGTTTTACTATGTATCGTTAGGCCAACAGCAACTTCTAGAGGAAGGTCCCGTGAGTGTCTGTGTTTAACTAACGCCGTGCTACTATAAACGGTTTGTCTTTCAGTTTGGCACTCATACATAAGAGTATGTTTTAATGCAGCAGCCATTTGGCTCAAATGCTTGTTATCAATCTGCAAACTTTCCATTTTTTTTGTTCCCTCCAATATACTATTTGAAAAAATATAGAATTTCTTTCGGTATCATATTTATGATTTTTTTGTTCGTTATAGAACTTGTAAACTTCCATTTCTCCTCTGTCAGTATGGTTTTACGTAATAATTTAGCTGCTTGATACAGAACTTCCATACTCGCATTCATACCAGAATTGGATTCCACCCGCGACAACAAAATATCATTGACAAATTTCAAAGAAATACGCTGTGATTGATTTTTGGAGATAGGGTCGTTTAATACTACATTCATGTAAAATAATTCATGCTCAATAAGTATTAAGAGATTTTCTTGACAACATGTCTTGCCGTTTAGCCCCATTCCAGTGACAGATATCTCTATAGTGTCTCTCAGGATCTGCCATCGTGACAACATTACCTTCCAAAAAAGAATCTAGCAAACGATCTATGGATTCTACTTGACTAATACATTCCGGCAAGTTAGGTGTTGTTTCAACTTCATCAGTACTTCGCAATGACTTTTTTTGTGCAACATTCTTTGTGGTATGCTACATCATATGCATGTACATCTTCTGGATTAATGAATCCACTCAGTTTTAACTTCCAATTGCTATTTTCACTTCGCTAGAGAGCATCAGATCCTCTGACCTACCTTTTTGGTGGCAGCGGTATATAATGGATGTCTCCTAGCTTCAAGTCTATCGAAAAAGAAGCAGGCATTTTTATGTAGTTTTGGCCTCTTGTACACGGGTGGACCTTATTGCACACCGAGCCTGGGGAAGCTATTTAAATTTCCGCTTGTTGCTTTTTATACCTGGCCTGTAATCTATCAATGTTACCCTTGTGCGTGCATTTCTTGTGACAAGTTAAATGCCACCGGGCATTTAGCTGGGTTATTCCTTCCACTGTAAATTTTCGAGCGTATTCTTCGAGGTGTTGATAATCACTGCCTTTACACTTGTTTCGAACTGTCACTGCATCAAACAGTTTGTGCTGAGTACTTGATATTTTAACCAAATCCTCATTTAATAGATGTTGGCACAATATACACAATTCAAAGTCTATGTCCTTCACTCGCTTTCGCTTAGACGGTCGGTCGAATTTAATTACACCATCCATATTTTAAGTTAAAATTTACCACTTGAAACCCAAAAAAATATAGGCAATCTTGAACCGAACACAAGTTGTACTGTCTTTCGTTCAACAACAACTGTTCTAAAGGCACTCATGTATTATGTGTAGATCACAATTCATGCATTTATAACTCATGCCTTTGTAACTTTATATTTGTGAAGTTTTTATATTTTTTCTTATTTTTGTATACCTCACCTGCCATTTTGTGAAGTGTATAAATCATTAACTTGTCCTTTTTGCAAACAAAATCATCATGTAATTTTGCTATACTGTGAAACATTTTTGAATAACATGCTGTTGCATTTTTCTGTGATTCGTTAAGTTTTTTTTAATGCTCTAGGGCAGCGGTGGGCAGACTTTTCCAAGGTACGGGCTACTTCTAATTTTGTCAAGGTGTTGCAGTCCACACAGTGACGTAGGTGTCGTGAGCTAAAAAAGGTCCACAATATTTGTTATAACTTAATAATAAATGCGGAATATGTACTTACCTACATAACTACAAGAAAACCTTACAAGAAAAACTTACTCTTTTAAAACCGCGTTTAAAGGAAATTGCGTCGGTGTTCCAAAAATATGTTTCTTTTAGTATGCGCGTCTTAGGTCTTAGTAAAGGCGGTCACTCCAAAATGTCTTGGTGGTCCACCAGTCGATCGCGATCGACTAAATGCCCACCCCTGCTCTAGGGTATGTACTCATCTTAACATGTGTATCCCAATGTAATTTTTGCACTTGTTTTTTTAAGTTTGTAAGCACATTTGCTTTTTAATTTTTGTGCTAGGCATGGTATAGTGTGATACACTGTTTTGAGGATTATGTTTTTCATGCAGACGTGTCTTGTAACCTTCCTTATATAGTAATGACACTTATTTTACTATGCAACCACGCTCTTTGTCACAAGATTGACTCTTATAGGGCACTCATTTATGTATGACACCTATTTAAGTTGTTTTGTAATTATTTTGTTACCATTTTTCCATGTGTTTTGAATGCACTTTCTATGTATAATTTACAAGGGTGTTTTTTTTTTCATTGTTTTTTCAATGGCTGGCCAGCCGACATGAAGTGTTTTGTCTTTATGTATAATGTTAATTTAATTACAAGCACAAAAGTTTTTTATCCTTCATGGAGGGTCTCCAATGTAACTTTGACCTAGCATAACACAGGTTCCAACTTCGAGCCAACCATCTTCTTCAGAGGACGCGCTTTTCTCCCTTTTGTACTCTATGACGACTCCGTCTCCCCTGATTCTGCATCTGTCATCTAGACATTTTATTTATCTTCAATATGAGGTATTACAAAAGAAAATCGGCCGATAAATAACCGAAATAAAGTGGATTCTTTTAATTCCATGGCGGCCATCTTGATGACGTCATTACTGCTATACGCCACACACCAAAGAGTGACACAATGAAAATTATTCATCTACAGGTAGTTTCTGATGAAAAAAATATCGACCCATGTTCCCATCATTAATACCGCCACGGGACTACATATGCTCCCCTACTAGTAGTAATACCAACCTATATATTGGTGGACCCCACCTTATGGTTCTATATGCTTGAAAGTACATTCGAGTAGGCAACTCCCAAAGCTATATCTGAATCGAAAACAAAATACAACTATGTTGTCGCCCACGTGCCGCCTCCAACTGCTACTATGGTGCGTGACACTATAATGAAGCTGGATACTACACATCCATACGAGGAACTGAAAACTAAAATCATCTAAAGATGTTATTCGATGATTATTATGTTGCGGACATATTCGAACACTTGAAATACTCAAGTTACTCGCAGGCGAAAACCTCAGTGATAGGACACCTACCGAATTGCTGGGTTTAATGAATAAGGCGAAACGTCGCAAAGTCACTGGCTACGTCAGTTTTCGTCTACTATAGATCACGTGATTATCGGGTGGCAGAAAACAGAAGCCGTTCCTATGCGTTTGCATGTGTCTTTGGACGATACCTTCATTTTGAGTTAAATAACTTAAAATTTATTTATAAAATTCCTCATATTAGTTGTATGTAACAAGTATTTTTAACACTTTTTTTCAATATTTCGCAAGGTTTAAGAGAATATAATCATTCTTTCGTTGAGGATGATTATTATTATGTTGAGATATGTATAGATATCAGGATAAGTTACTTCAGGCCAGCGTCTTGTATCGTAACTCCAGTCTTCCTCTGTCAATAAATACAGGTCACATACTGAATAAACCTTTCCGGGCTGTACCTGAATGTTTAATTTAGTGATATACCTTTGTTTAGATACCGTATCTAAAGACTGCGTAATCTGAGAGCATTTTATTCAACAAGCTGTAAGAATGCTCATTGAGCGCCATGTTAAATTATGCAATGTTTTGCCACTCCTCGCCAAACAAGAAGTAAAATCTGCAAGAGTTGAGATGTGACATGCTGCGAGGCACTGCCCTATAGAAGAGCAGAAAGTCATAATGTAAGCAACGAAATTCTTTTGGAATTATTTACCCAACAAACGCCGAGCCCTGTGCAGACTATTTTCACATCACTCGACCCAATCACCCCTGATAAAGCGACAGAGATTGCCGATCGCATTCTGGATTTAACACCATCAAACATCAGGGAAGTTTCGACTTCCACACCTACCCCAGCCGGCGCTCAGATGCCAGCAACCACAGAGATGCTACTAAAAGAAATTCAAGCATTACGAAACGAAGTCGTAGAACTTCGACGTTCTAGATGCGTTTCTAGAAAAGATAATCATCCTTGGTACGATGCGATAAGGTTTCAGCTATTTCTTAGTGTCATACAAAATTTCAACAAAAAGCAAACAAATGCAATCCGCCCTGTTTATTTGCAGGAAACCGGAAGCGGGAACAGTAGCGGCGACGGACTTCTTCCCAACACCTTGTCGTTGCCTGTTTGTTAGAGACAGAAATACGGGTATGTGTTTCCTTATTGACTCTGTATCTGGTACCAGTCTAGTGGCCGCAACCAGAACTGATAAATCACGGCCACTTCTCCAAACATGTCATGCCGCTAATGCCACCAAAGTTAATGTTTAAGGTCGAAAGTGTGTTACTATAAGTTTAGGTTTACGCAGATTATTTACTTATTCTTTTTATATTTGTGATGTTTCATGTGCTATTTTAGGAGCTGAATTTGAAGCTTGATTTACGAAATCACCGTCTTATTGATTCCATTACTCCCTTAAAAACTCCTGCCAAATTAAGTGTTTGCAATATTTTCTCGGTAAAACCTAATTGTGTTAATAATGTATTTGGTAAACTATTGATAAAATTTCCTGAAATTACAAAATTACCGTACTCTAATCAACCGGTGAAGTACAATATTGTGAATTACATCACCAAGGGACCACCAGTCGCGTCTAAGCCTAGACGGTTAGCTCCAGATTGGTGAAAACTTGTTAAAGCTGAATTTCAGCATATGCTACAGCTTGGTCCCATGAGACCTTCCAAATGTAATTACTCTTCGCCTTTGCACATGGTACCGAAGAAAGGATCTGTCGATTGGAGACCTGTTGGTGATTATCGTGATTTAAATGCTCAGACTATTAAAGAGAAGTTTACTATCCCTTGTATTGCAGATTTCACTGCTGAATTACATGGTAAACAAATCTTCAGTCACATTGAGCTGGTAAAAATATACCACCAAATTCCTATCAATCCTGATGATGTTCATAAAACTGCGATTTGCACTACCGTTGGTCTTTTGGAGAGCACGCGTATACAGTTTGGGCTTTGCTTATTATTTGCTTTTCGCTACAGATAATGAAAAGGAACATATGGAACATCTTCAGATGTTGATTTCAAACTTAAAGAGTATGGACTGCGCATTAATGTTGATAAATGTCAATTTGGGGAAACCAGTATTGAATTTTTAGGATTCAAGCTTACAATTTTACAGGAATTGAACCCCTTCTTGATCGCGTTTCATGCATTCTGGAATTTCCCCAACCGACTACTTTAACTAAATTACGGCGTTATTTAGGTCTTTTCGATTTTTATCGACGATGTATTCCCATAAACTAAACTCACGGCGCAACATTCCGAAGTGGACCAGGGCCGGGGTTACCCATCTCCGCTTTCTTGACCTTTGGGTTAGGGGTGCCATACAGCACATGTCTCAGTCAGGTGGTCAACCTGACGTGGGACCCCAGAGTTTAGTTCCCAAGCATGCTTGGTCCTCATTTTATCGACCCACTCAAGGGATGAAAGGCTGAGTCGACCTTGCCCAGTCGCAGGGTCGAACCCTGCACCTGTGGGAAGGCAGCTTGACGTTTTTAACCGCTACGCCACCGGGCTTATGCATTCCCATACCTGCCGATATTTTAGCTCCTCTCGTTAACTTCCTTGAAGGACACCATATAAACAATTGTTTTTTTGTGTAAAAATAGGTGTGAGATAATAGCAATGTTGAAAAAGTTTCACTTAAGGGAGAAAATTATCACTTTTTGATGCTGATATTATGCTGTATGCCTAAGTTTTTTTTTACAGTTTTGTGATAATAATCTCAAAGATTTTAAATGTATATCTTCATGTAGAAAAATATAAGGATTTACAAAACTTATCAGTATACTTTAATGCTGAAGCTGTTTCCATGCACAGAACATGCCATTTCAGCTTAGATAAGCGATGTGCAACTTTCAAAGGAAATGACGGTGGAAATAACAAAATTTCTAATTTAAACCAAATTAAAACATATGCGAATGGAAAATGCTTAATATGACCAAATGAAATTTGTATTTAATGCAGAATTTTAAAAAAAAGTGTAAACAAAAACTATAATACCCGAAATGGTTTTCTTCTAGCCTAGATAAAAATGTAAGCTTGAAACGACTCATATTCTGTCTCAAATTCTAAAACGCAAACTTTTCATCTTAAAAAGATTATAAGAGTGCATATATATATATTGTTGGATTTTGATTTTCTATTTTTGCATTTTTTTGTGTAGAAGTTTAAATAACTCGTTCAATTGTCACTAGATGGCGATACTGCTGTAGTTTTTGCTATCGCTAACCTTCCTTCCCGCGATCTAATCAGTTACATGCAGTCGTGTAGGGAGGAGTGTCGTGTTTTTTGCTCGCCGTTCTATGGGTTGTATTGATGTACTGCAAGAGCACCTTTCATGCCAATTTCTGTTGGAATGCTGCTTCAAGTTTTCAAGTTTAGAAATGCCGACATTCTTCCGCGTGAGTATCTAAACATTGCCTTGTACTAACTGAGTTTTCGCCTTTCAATAAAGCCAGTTTTTTCAACATGCTTGTCATCATTAACAAGTTTGAGCATTGTCAAGTTGTCATCATTGAAGGTTTTCAACCTGTTTAACACTGAATTCTTAGTATCCAGAATACAGTGATAGGAAAATCCCAGCGACCTTATGAGCTGTCTTAGAATCTTTTATCCCATAATTGCAGTGTGGTTCAGTTAGTTTCTACTGGTAAGAGTTAAGTTTAACGTTAAGTGAACTGAGCCACACATTCTGTATTGGTCCGTCGTGCTGGAGACTGTGTTCTGGTAGATTGCGTATTTAGAAGTTCAACAAAAGTAAGATTGTTCTAGAGGAAATAATTCTCGTGAATTCTTCATTTCTGGCTATTTAGTATCAGTGTTATCTTTGAAAGTATTTTTATTGTGAAACGAAAGCTGAAGTAATCTATACTTTAGTACAGTGAATTTAGTATCAGTAAGTCCAAGGACATTTTCATGTGTATATTTGAAAAGGTGTTGAAATAATTTACAGCTTGTGGTAAAATTAGTTCGTTGAGTACTAATTTTACTGGTTCAACTTCCATAGAGGATGCATAAAGTGTTTATTTGAATAAGCGACTAATTGACACTTTGACTTTGAAAATTTAAGTTGTTTGGAGTTCACATACAAATAAGAACGAAGTAAATTTTGAAGCATAGCATTGTGACGTATATTGGTTTTAGATATAGTATATTCTAGTGAATTTTTACTTTGGTTTAATTTAAGTATTGTTTTTATTGTCATAGTTTTAGATATACATATTCTAGTGAATTTTTACTTGGTTTAATTTAAGTATTGTTTTTATTGTCATAGTTTTAGATATACATATTCTAGTGAATTTTTACACTTGCTTTGGTTAAGTATTGTTTTATATTGTAAAAATGGAAAGGTTGAAAATTGAAAAAAGGGTATTAAAATCCTCTGTTACAAAATTGAAAGTAACGTTAGAATCAGAGACTTTTGGCTTGGATAATGCAGAAATCACATTGTTTAAAGATAAAATTTCTGACTTAAACGGAAAATGTTCAGATATTTTCGGCAAAATTTTTGAGTCATGCAAGGAGGATGAATTTGATAAGTATTTGTCTGAATCACAAGAGATTCAAGATATAATTGATAGTTATAAATTAATTGTTCTCCGTGTTGAAGATAAACTAAAACTTAGAAACAGTGAATTAGTCAAGGGGATTTCTCAAGGGGATTCAAAAGAGATTAAGGAACCTTCAACCATAAGTTTAAAACTGCGGGAGTTACGTATTCCTAGTTTTTCTGGCAGTAGCAACTTGGAGTGGCTGTCCTTTAGCGATCTATTTAAGGCTTCAGTTGTGCAAAATAGTAAATTATCAAATGCGCAGAGACTTCAATACTTGGTAGGTGCATTAAAAGGTGATGCACTTCGGGTTATTCAGTCACTCCCAATTACTGATGCAAACTTTCAGATTGCATGGGATCTCCTAAGGGAGAGGTATTCTAACAGGCGACAATTAGTTTTTACCCTAATTAAAAGAATTGTAATTTACCACAGTGTACTAGAGAAGATGCATCACAATTGTTATCCATTCTTGACACGTCAAAGGAAGTTACTCGTTCTCTCCAGATTCTCGATCTGCAGCCAAGTGGGTTTGCAGATAGCATTATTGTATATTTGATTATTCAAAAGCTTGACCCAACAACAAGAGCATGGTGGGAGAGAGGGCTTGGTGATGACAGCATTCCTACACTTGAGGAATTGCAAAAATTCATCATCCACCATGCACGTACACTGCAGCAACGACCACCACATAAACCAGTATTCAAGCCACAACAACCAAATGTCTCAAGTTCAGGGAAACCCCAACGAGTGTCTACTTTTACAGCTCAAGTCAAGATCTGTTGCAGTTATTGTAAAAGTAATGAGCACAGTATTCACCAGTGCAACAACTTCAAAAAAATGGACGCCCCACAACGTTTTCAATTCATAAAGGACAAACGTTTGTGCTTCAATTGTCTTAGGGCTCACAAATTAGCCAATTGTTCTAGCAGTTACACTTGTAGAGTGTGTCACAAAAGACACAATATCTTGCTTCATTTGGAGTCAACCAAATCGAACCATTCTACAGTGTTATCTCCACATGCCACGGAATTTTTGCCCGCTTCTGATGCAACAACTGAATCAACAGGTGTACCGCAGCAATCCATTACTAATGTATCGTCTTGTGTATCATCTCAAGCTGCTCCGACTCAAGTGCTTTTATGCACTGCTATAGTGAAGGTACTTGACTCTACAAATGAGTATCAACACTGTACAGTTCTTCTTGACCCAGGTTCCCAGGCTTCTTTTATAACAGAGGCATGTTTCAATCGTTTAGGTCTTGCCAGAAACAAGGCAAGAGTGCAGATATCATGCCTTGGTTCATCCAACACACATACTAATGGGGTCACAACCCTTAAGTTTACTACTTATTTCAAGGACTCTCCAAAATTTGTGACATCAGCTTTTATCATTAATAAAATCATTGGTGATATACCTCATTTCTCCTTACCATCTGGGACAGCAATTCCCTTCTGTGATCTCAAGCTAGCAGATCCAAATTTCTTTCATTCAGGTCCTATTGACATTCTACTCGGTGTTAGTATTGCCTTGCCAATGCTAAAAGGAGAAATTATTAAAACAACTGAAGATTGTCCTTTTGCGGTCAGATCAGAACTGGGATGGATCATTTCCGGAAATGTAAACACGGAAACTCCAGATCCACCACTTATCCATGTCAACCACATCCAACTGAAAACGGAAGAGTTGCTTAGCAAGTTTTGGAAATTTGATAAAGTTCCGAAAGCCAACTTGCTCACTAAAGAGGAACAGGCCTGCGAAGATTACTTTGCAGCTACATATTCAAGAAACAATGATGGAAGATACACGGTGAGGCTACCTTGCCATACCTCTCCAACTCTCTTAGGTGACTCATTCCGGACTGCAATGCGTCAATTCCAGTCACTAGAGAAAAATCTTGTTGCCAGACCAGAGGTTTATGAACGTTACAGAGGTTTCATTAAAGAATACATAGAGCTTCAGCACATGGAGAAAGTTTCAGACTCAGAGAGGAGTGAAAACCCCCAGTTCTACCTGCCTCATCATGCTGTGTTTAAGGAGAGCAGCTCTACGACAAAGTTGCGAGTCGTCTTTGACGGTTCCTCCAAATCATCGTCAGGACTCTCTCTAAATGATCTACTTTATACAGGACCAAGAGTGCAGCAAGACCTTTATCACATTCTCCTCCGCTTCAGAACCTTTCCTGTTGCAATTTGTGCTGACGTGGAGAAGATGTTTCGACAGATCAGAGTTCACCCAGAGGATGCTAATTTGCAGAGGATACTCTGGCGAAACAGGCCCAGTGAACCCATAGAAACTTATCGTCTTGTCACTGTCTCGTACGGCACAGCCAGCGCTCCATACTTATCCACTAGGGTAATGAAGCAACTTGCACTTGATGAGAGGATCAACTATCCCTTAGCTTCTAAGGTCTGCTTCAGAGACTTTTACGTAGACGATATCATGACTGGAGAGAGCTCTGAGTTAAAGGCTGAACAACTAACCAGTCAACTATCAGAGATGATGCTTCGGGGAGGCTTCAGACTTCACAAGTGGAGTTCCAATGTTCCAGCAGTTTTGAAGAGTATTCCTGACCATTCTAAAGCCATAACCCAATCATTATCTATTGAAGACAGTGAAACTATCAAGGTTCTTGGTATCGTTTGGCATCCAGGTACAGATTCCTTTCGTGTGTCTATCACAATTTGTAATCATCAAGACCTGACCAAACGTAAAATTCTTTCAGACATTGCCAGATTATTTGACCCGAGGGGTTGGTTAGCACCAGTTGTCATAAGTGCTAAAATCTTCATACAAGAACTATGGAGTCAAAATCTAGGTTGGGATGATGTTCTCAGTGAACCACTTTCTTCACGTTGGAGAATATTCCACTCACAGCTGCCTTTGCTGGTCAACTTTAAAATGCCTAGATTTGTCATGTGTACACAGCCTATTGATATCCAGATTCATGCGTTTTGTGATGCATCAGAAAAAGCATACTGTGCTGTTGTGTATATTCGCTCAGTCACTCAAGATCATAACATTACAGTATCACTTTTAACGTCAAAAACTAGAGTTGCTCCAGTCAAAACTCAGTCCCTTCCAAGACTTGAGTTATGTTCAGCATTACTTTTAGCAACATTGTTGGAATCTATTCTACCAACATTGGAAATTCCTCTCAGCAAAACTTTTGCGTGGACTGACTCTCAAGTGGCACTCTCGTGGATTGCCTCAGAACCTCGCCGCTGGCGGGGGAATTTTGTCTTAGCTGATAGAGAGCTGAAGGGCTTACTTAGATCTTTTCTTTCTCAGAATGAAAATTCAAATGTGTTAAATTTTTCTTCATCTGAGGGAATCACCTGGAAATTCAATCCACCAGCTGCTCCTCATCATGGTGGTATTTGGGAGGCCGGTGTGAAATCTATGAAGTACCACCTTAGAAGAACTATGGGAAACTCTTTGCTTTCTTTGGAGGAGTTATTCACCCTTGCGGCTCAAATATAATCGTGTCTTAACTCAATACCACTTTGTTCTCTCTCTCCAGATCCAAATGATTTATCGCCATTAACACCAGGCCATTTTCTCATTGGTTCAGCTTTGACAGCTATCCCTGAACCAGATTTGACTGCAATTCCATTATCACATCTTGGACGTTGGCAACTTGTCCAGAGTCTGCTTCAGAGTTTCTGGAACCGGTGGAGCAAGGAATATCTTGCCAGACTACAACAACGTCCTAAGTGGTGTGCGTCACAAAAAAATATCTCAGTTGATGATCTTGTCCTTATCAAGAATGAGTTGGCACCTCCATTGAAATGGAAACTTGCACGTGTGTTAAAGTTACATCCCGGTAAAGATGAGAAGGTTCGAGATGTTACTTTAAAAACTGATTCAGGTCAACTTACTCATCCCATCACCAAACTTTGTAGATTACCTTTAGACTAGTTCTCCATGTAGCCATTTAGTTTACTTGTATAATTGACCAATGTTTCTTTTGTTTTGTCTTGTAACCTTTTTCAATTGTTGTTAATATTGTTTGTTTAGATTATGTGTAATTCAGTGTTTTAGGGGTTTCAAGAGCGGGAGAATGTTGGATTTTGATTTTCTATTTATGCATTTTTTTGTGTAGAAGTTTAAATACCTCGTTTAATTGTCACTAGATGGCGATACTGCTGTAGTTTTTGCTATCGCTAACCTTCCTTCCCGCGATCTAATCAGTTACATGCAGTCGTGTAGGGAGGAGTGTCGTGTTTTTTGCTCGCCGTTCTATGGGTTGTATTGATGTACTGCGAGAGCACCTTTCATGCCAATTTCTGTTGGAATGCTGCTTCAAGTTTTCAAGTTTAGAAATGCCGACATTCTTCCGCGTGAGTATCTAAACATTTCCTTGTACTAACTGAGTTTTCGCCTTTCAATAAAGCCAGTTTTTTCAACATGCTTGTCATCATTAACAAGTTTGAGCATTGTCAAGTTGTCATCATTGAAGGTTTTCAACCTGTTTAACATTGAATTCTTAGTATCCAGAATACAGTGATAGGAAAATCCCAGCGACCTTATGAGCTGTCTTAGAATCTTTTATCCCATAATTGCAGTGTGGTTCAGTTAGTTTCTACTGGTAAGAGTTAAGTTTAACGTTAAGTGAACTGAGCCACACACACACACATATATATATATATATATATATATATATATATATCATTATAGGTCCACCTCAGCACAATCTTCGAATCTATCTACCACCAGACTTGTTTGGAAGGGAGATAGAGCTTTCCATGCGAGATAGAGCTTTCCTCTTCAGAATCTTTGCTACTCAACTTAATAGATTGAAAAATCTCTCTTCTGCATGATTCGTTATCACAGAAAAACATACCTAATTATGAAAAGATTATACTGGTTCCAGCAAAAGAATACAGCATGGATTTTACAACAACAAAATATTTGTTTCTAAAAAAAAATTGCGAAAAATCATCCTTGTTTCAAGAATGCTTAAGATTGCGAGTTGTAACGAATTCAGAAACGGGTTCTAAATCTTAAAAATATATTTAAAAATACATTTTAATATTGCTGATAAATCTTAAAAATGTACACTGCTGGCCACTGTAAATGCATACCCCTGAAGGAAACATGCAAATAACATGAAATTTACAAAATGCATTAGCGGAGGTGAGATATGCAAATGATTAGAATTTCAGCGCAGACGCACATCACGCGCGCCTGTGGCGCCACTTCAAAGCGCTATTTAAGGCTTGGAGATTTCGACGATTTCAAGTTCGGCAATTGTGTTTTTCTTGTGGTTTTTCAAAACAACGATCAATTATGCCTCGTGGAAAACAGCGATCATCTTTTGATTAAGTATCCGAGTTCGACAGAGGAAGGATAGTGGCCTACCGAGATTGTGGATTATCTTTCAGGGAAATCGGTAGTCGTGTTGGACGAAACCAAACAACTGTAATGCGGATATGGGATCTTTGGCTGCAGGAGGGTACGACGGACCGGCGTGTTCGATCGTATCCACCTCAGCGCACCACTTCACGTGATGACAGGCAAATTGTGAGCATGGCAGTGACGGATCGCTCAGTCACATCACGAACCATAGCACAGCACATGCAGTCTGTAACACATCATCCAGTGTCTGCGCGTACCATTCGACGCCGTTTACAGCAGAGTGGTCTGTCCGCAAGACGTCCATTGCTTTGTCTACCCTTGACGCAGAACCACAGACGTCTTCGCTGCCAATGGTGCGATGACAGAAGGATGTGGATGGCAGAATGGAATGAAATTGTCTTTACTAACGAGTCACGCTTCTGTCTGCAACACCACGATGGTCGCGTTAGAGTCTGGAGACACCGTGAAGAGAGGATGCTGAACAGCTGTGTTATGCACCACCACACTGGTCCTGCACCGGGTATTACGGTATGGGGCGGCATTGGATATCACTCTCGCACACCTCTAGTACGCATTGCCGGTACTTTAAACAGCCAGCGCTACATCTCCGAGGTGTTGGAGCCAGTTGTCCTTCTTACCTTCAGGGCTTGCCCACAGCCATATTTCAACAGGATAATGCGCGACCACACGTGGCACGCATTGTCCAATGGTTCTTCGTCAATCGCCAGATTGAATTGCTTCGCTGGCCGCCTCTCTCTCCGGCTCTTTCGCCGATAGAAAACATGTGGTCCGTGGTTGCTCTACGATTGACCCAAATTCCATCCCCAGCTGCCACAGCAGATCAACTTTGGCAATGTGTGGAAGCTGCTTGGTCTGCTGTACCCCAAGAACTCATCCAAAGTCTCTTTCAATCAATGCTGAATCGAGTGGCAGCGGTGATCTCCAACAATGGCGGCTACTCTGGCTACTGATTTTGGCAGGAAACACACTTCACAGAAGTCTATAAATTTAATCATTTGATACTTGGTCAACATGTTATCTACAAAATAAATTTTGTTGTGATATCTCTTGTCTTTCTTGGTGTTGCAATTTGGGTGGCCAGCAGTGTATTTTAATATTGCTTTTTGCTTCTCACTTGATCTGCATGCAGATTTTTGCATCTATTAGACTTAGTTACTATTTTTAACCGATGAATAATATTTTTGTTTGACATCTTTCGATTGAACATTTTTTCTTGATTACGATTCATTTTGTTTTACATAGAATCGTTATTCAGTATTTTGAATTTTATTCAATACTGTGTTCTTGTATGATATACAAAGACTTTAGTTGTTGTCAGTAAGTTTGTTCGAATATGATTGTGCACCCGTTTATGGATGAATGCTTGCTCATACATTTCTAATACATACTATACAGATAAAAAGTCATTCAAAAGAATTTTCAAGCGGGGTTTGCTTTATCTCATGGTGCTGTGAAATTAAAATAATTCGATAAGGTACATTTGAGAATAACTTCAAATTGAGAATAATGAGAGCTTAACAAGTCCGAATATGTAGAGCTGTATTTAAGACTTTGAAATGCCATTAACTTGCCTTTTTAATCTCAAGGTTTGAAAATTCATTTCCTTTCTTTGTAGCTTTTTTTCTGGAACTTTGTATAGCATTATTGTCATATTGCCTGTCTTAGTTATTTATTTTGGGCGTGATTCATAAATTATTTTGGTTAGTACGTATTATTTATTTATGGAAATTATTTGGGTGCGTTGTGTTTTAAGATTTATTTGGTTAAATACAACCCAAAGTTCAAGACATTTTGGCAAACGAACAGGTCAAACAAACTTTGCTTCTAAACCTTCCTTTAGAACAACTACAAACACATTGATAACTGACTAAATTTTCATATTTACAAAAAAAATAATTTATTTACAACACTACTATTTACAATTTAACTCAAAAACAATATCAACAAAATTTAGTACACAGTTTACTCGTTTTTCTAATCTTTTAGCATTTCTTCCCAACTCACATTTAATGACATGTATATAATTAATCCTACACCTTTTGGATTGAGGGAGCATAAATTTATTTATTCTATATAAGTCAAAGACTTACTATCTCTCAAAAATCTATGTTCTAAAAACGAACAAACATTGATCCCGCACTTAATCATTCAAAAATTCGAGGTTGGGTCTGAACAAGACAAATGATTTGGCACTCACTCGATTGGATGCTAACCGCACTGGAACACGGGTGACGATCTCATCATCGGACTTGGGATCTCCTTTCTTCTTTCTCGGGTAGCACGCACTCAAAATCTTTATACTGTTGTAGGCATATATCGTCTGCTTCTTCCGCTCCTTTCATCTCCGAACGACTCAAATTGGCACTCCATCGTGAAGTCGCAATTCTCTCCACCTCTATTCTCACATTATTTATCGGTGAAGGCAGCAACCATATTTTCATCATCAGTAAAAACAAATTCTAGTATCAGGATCAGGTGACTATCATACCGGGATACTTCTACCAGATTTCTGCTCCGCTACACGACATATTTCTTCTGGAACTCCCGGGCAAGCTCAACTGTTCCTTGACAGTTAAAAATAGACAATCTCATCATCACCTGCAATGCTAAGCACCAGGGAAAAGGGATTCCGGGCCCGCATGCAGGGTGAATCTTAGAAAAAACTCTAAGTCTTCTATTTATTTTATTTTTTCACAACAATGTCCACGCCTTCTCATGACTCCTAATCCATTCAGGAAAGCTTTCAAAAATCCAACACTTAGCATGAATTTTCATTTCTTTGGTTGGATAATCCCTCTACACATTGCACGCCTTCCTTGCGCCACCTTCAGACCACCCAAAGTCCAGTTCACGTGTTTTGCTGTCTACCTCCCAAACAGACCCAATAAATTTGTTTACAATAGGGTATTTTACTTTAACGTCAAACTCTGGTGCCATCTCGCCATCTCCTTATCTACGTCTGCAATCAACCTACCCCCACCGCGCACCGCCCCTTTTAACTTGGCACAAAGACGACTGTCCCGTCCTCTAATCAAAGGCGGCTTCCTAACTTTCTAACCAAAATGTGATGAAAACAGCATTCGATCACTTTATCTCTCTAAAAAATTAAATTTTTCTTTAAAATCGAAAGCGCTTCATCACAATTATTTTGCCAAATTTCAGGTACAAACAATAGCTTAAGTTTGATGATTACTGTAACGCAGTGGTGCATAACCTGAAACGAAATGAGGAGTTCGAAAAAGACTGTCTCAAAGAAGACAGCATATGCATCACATATGTGGCTGGTTTTATAAGAAAGGACCGTAAAAAGACTAAATGCTAGACCAGTGGTTCCCAACCGGTGGGTCGCGATTCGATCCTAAAACTATTAAAATGGTCTTTGTGTACTTTTACAATTGTAGTTTTTATCTTCACCTAGGAACACTTGTTAGTGAGTATGAAACCACTTGTTACATATATTGCAAACGTATATCCATTGTTAAATAAATAACTGTTTTGCTACAAAGTGCTTATATTTTGTCAACCATTTTCAAATCAGAACACAAATTGTTTATCAATAATCAATCTGTATCTTCAAAAAAGCATATAGATATATATATATGTATGTATATATTTATTTTTGCAATATTTGATGGTAAATTATACATACATAAGGAAGGGATACGATACAAATAAGGTTTTTTACTCCACCATGGATCGATGAACAGTGGAGGTGTTCCGATAAGGAAAGGTGGGTCGCCAGCTGAAAAAGGTTGAGAACCACTGTGCTAGACCAATCAACAATTGTTTGCATCGGGTTAAAGATAATTACTACTTTGAAACCGAAATAGAGCCAAATTTACCAAGAAAAGGTGATCAAGAAATAAGGGATAGGGGGTGTAACTAATTTAGCGCACATTCTATTGACAGGCAGTAATTACTCTCGTCTCAACGAAAGAACTTTACCTTGGGTATTATGTTTAACAGAGATTAAGTCGTGGTAAGCATACTCAGATTTTTGAGTTTCTTTGCTTCATGAATGAATTTCTGCACAGTATTTGCCTTTGTTAGCCTTTTTGATGCTGTAGTAAACATTTCTCAGAAACCCCAGGAAATCGGAAACATAAACGAATGGGTAAATTCAAAATTTTCCTCATGTATGCTTGTGCATATGCACAGACACATACAGTTCTTCTAATGACATGGTTCGAAGGAAAAATACCTTTTGTATAGGAAGGACATGAGAGGGTCTATTGCTTCAAACTTTTCTATTCAATAAAGCGTGTTTATAGGTCTTTGGGTTCGAATGGTTTTCGTGGAATAAGAAAATTGATCCAGAAATGTATTTCCGTTGGCAAGCAGCAGAATGGGGCACAATACTGAATAAAACACTCATTTCTCACTGCCCTTTTCATTTAGATTTCTGATAACCCATGACGTACAAAAATTTACTTTTTTTCTTATACAAAAATATACATAAAAGTTTATAGTAAAATGTAGAAAAATTCTCACTTATTCATTCAGGTTTATAATTCTGTGTACATGTCTTCTATTTCAAAATTCTTACTTTGAATATTTACTTTTCGAACTAGTAGTTTGTTCAGACAAAACCAATGTACCAGTGATAGACACAATCATAGTTAGAATAACATTGGTTTCCCCCCTGATGTACAAACGGTTAAAATTATCCAACAGGAGTACTAGACGGCAAGTTCCGAGCTACTTTTTTCATACTGAAATCGAATCTCTCAAAATATACCATACAAGGATTTCACGCTATCAAATTATTCTACCCTATGATTAAGGGCCTGTTCATACAGGAGTCCGGTAGCGGAGCGTTAAAGTATTGAAATATATTTAACCAATTACAAACCCCCAAACGAATAGCAAAGACATTTTTAACGCCTATGATTGGTTTATTTTCGTCTCAACGCCATATTTCCTTTAACGTTCCGCTACCGGACTCCTATGTGAACAGGACCTTACAGTGGTTACATTGCTGACTACGGTTAAATGGCTGGTATGAATTTTCGTAATAAACAAACTGGTCCTCTTTAGAAAGAAATTCTGTGTTTATTTCCCCACAAATGCATGTCGAGAAAGTAAAGGAAAAACGTGAACTGTTTGCACAATAATTGTAGTGTTATCAGTCAAATGAGAGGATGTGCTAGAAGAACAGGGATACGTCTTTGCGCAAGGGCTATTGAAGTCGCTGTTATGCAGTGAAAGTTGCCAGACCTCACGCTGATGTTACTAGAGGCCCCAGCATTCAATTGCAATCTTATTTGGGCCAATGTTGCCCTTCTTTCGGTTCATATGACGCAGCCGGTTGCGATCATTTAAAGTAGGCGTGTCCAACCCGCGGCCCACAAGATCCCAAACTTCATAAGATCTATCTTCTCTGAGAACCTAACGGTCACGCCTTATTCCCGACGTCACTCTTTGATTTGAAGTATATTTCTGAACAATTATTTTGAAAGATAAAATTAAATTAAAAATATCTGATGAGAAACATTAAGGAATCACGAAGACTTGAAACCACTCCCATCGAACTAGACATTGGAAAATTCATTTTAAAAAAAAAGTCAAATATCCCGCTAATTTTAAGTTTATGTTGCTCTACTTTTGATGATGCAGTAAAAATAAAATAAGTTTTGTGATTTATACAGAGTTCCCACCTATATGCGTTACACCCCCCCCCTAACTTCTAAACGGTGACAGCCTAGGCCATAAAGTTGGTGTCCAGGTATAGTATAAAGGCTATGAGCTAACGATGAGACAACTTACAACGCCATCTATCGGTAAATTTTTGAATGAGCGTTTTTATCTCGAAAACGGTAGGAGATACGGGAAAAAAGTCATTTACAAAGTTGTTTAGCATCATCGATTTAGTAAAAAAAGACACCTTGCGCACATTAATACTTTAAACGGAATGTAGAAAATGAACATTTGTTTGGTCACGATTTCGAAAACTGTCATGTCATAAAGAGTAGAAGAAAGAAACCGAGACACTTCCCTATCTTCGGGATCATTTATTTATGTTGCTAAAAATGCTCTCCATTAGCCACTATACACATTTGCACTCTGGGCTGGATTTCTCGCTGCTCATTGTGCGACATGGCAGATGTTACGGAGGCACAAGCATCAGTAATGCGACGTCGAAGGTCCTGCAGTGTTGGCGGAGGAGTAACATGTACCTCCCATTTTATGTGTCCCCATAAGAAGTCCAATGGAGTCCAGATGGGTGAGCGCGGAGGCCACTCTACGAAACCACGATACCCGATGACTTGAATGTCTCGGTTGGTACTGCTTAACGTTTTATGTCTTATGCGGAGGGGCGCCGTCATGTTGAAGCTATTTATATCTTAGTTGGTGCAACGGTAGATTCTCAACAAAGTCGGTTATTACATCCTGCAGAAGCTCAAAGTACCGTTGTCCCGTTAACGTTCCCTTATAAAATACTGGTCCAATGAGCCTGTCAGGAAATATTCCGCACGAAACATTTACCGACCAGCGTACATGATGTCGAACTTCGACAACATATCTCGGAATTTCCATCGACCAGGTATGAACGTTCTGTCTATTCCACATTCCGTTACGCGAAAAAAAATGCCTCATCTGTCCACATTATGTCTGCCAAGAATGTTGGGGGAACCTGTAGTTATTGATCACAAATTTGCACCACGTGTAACGTCTGGCAGCATCTCTTGGCAGCAATCCTTGCAAGGGTGTGGATCGGCATGGATGAGCACCTAAATCATTGAGGATTTTCCAAACGCAGCTTTTTGAGAGACCACAATTGTCACTGATCATTTTTGTGCTGCTCTGAGGATGGGCGAGAGCGTATGCTAGCACATCTTCCGGTTGCACTTTGCGTCCTACATTACAAGGTCTACGAGCTCGAGGTCGGCTGGTCACGCAGCCCCTCTCCCTCAAACGTTTTACAACTTTTATGGTGCTCTGCCGTGTAGGATGCGTGCCTGCAGGAAATCTTTCACGTTACAGCCTTGCTGCTGCTTTTGCCTTACACCCATATTCACCGTAAATTAACAACATCTCGCAATACTCTGTAATGCCAAATTTTGCCATAACCCTCAGCATTAACGTAAAACCCAGCAAAAACATCCTTATTATACTACACTAGTCTCTGGTGAATAGGTATGACGTTCCATCCTCATTTGCAGAATACACGTTTTCCGTGTCAATTTTTTACCAGACATGGTTGCTTAAAGTTTTTGGAGTCCAGAGAGTTTTCATAGTTGGTAGAGACATTCAGTAAAACTCACAACTGGTGGGGACAGAACCATGGTCCTCATGAATGCGAATCGCTTGCGTTTTCCCTGCGCCACAACACATGCTGGTATTTAGTTCGTGAGGTGGGTTTTTCGAGCTTCGCTCGCGTTTCACGACGCCTTTAGTGTTGAAAATCAGGACCAAACAAATGTTCAATTGTTACACTCTGTTTTGAGTATCAATGTGCACAAGGTATCTTTTCTTACTAAATCGATAATGCTGAACAACTTTGTAATTGACTTTTTTCCAGTATCTCGTACCATTTTTGAGATAAAAACGCTCATTCCAAATGGCGTCGTAAATTGTCTGATCGAGTAGCGCATAGTCTTTTTACTATACCTAAACACCAACCATATGGCCTAAGCTGTCACTGTTTAGAACTTAAGGGGGGGGGGGTTGTAACGGATATAAGTGGGAACCCTGTATAAATTATCTGAATTATATATTTCATATGCGGCCAAAAGCAATTTCTCCACACTCGGTGTAGCCCGCGCAAGCCAAAAGATTGGACACCTCTGATTTAGAGTGTTTCAAGTGTCACACTATTGCAGTAGATTCAATGTTTTACCGGAATCGAGTATTTTATTCGAGGTGCACCCTTGAAACGGTCGAAGTTGAAAATCTAAACTCCGAAAGGACAGGACCATTTGCTCAAGGACCAAGTATTATACCTCGTTGAAATTCACCTAAATCATGATCGTCTGCCATGCTTACTACACAATCAGCTTTTTAAGGCGGCAATAGACCATGAAAAACATTTTTTTTCATTTATTAACCAATTACTATGAAATTTTGTATACTTATACAGTGTTGTTTAGAGATGGAAATTCTACACTGCTTAAACCCCTCAGGGGGTTTACCTACTTTAGGTAAACACGGGTGTCGCAATCCCGAGGTACCCCAGCGAACTATCTCTCATTTCCATTTTCCTCTCCTCTCTTTCACCTACTTTCTTCTTTCTTTTCTCCCTCGGTGTGGTTCCTCTTCGGAGGCGAGGGCACCCCTTTAGTAGCTGTTGCCGTTTTGCTGTTTCTTGCTACTATCGGGGTCTTTATCACCCACGTGTTTGCCGTGCGTGGAGACCCGTGTCCCCGGAAAAGGGAATCCTGGTTGTTGAGGGTCAGTTTTGGTTGCCCAACACACTGCTTTGGCCCCCGCTTCGGGTAAACGGGAGGTACTCTTTGTTCCCCGGGGTATCAATCGGCTGGTGGGTTTGACTTTTGTCACCTGCTCAGGGTTCAAGCAATCAGACTCCTGCTGGACATTTGACAGTTACATCAGTGGTCTGTGAGCGTATAGACCTGATTAGCACTGGTGTAGGAACCTGCATCCCCTTGTTGGGCTCCATGGTGGGTGGTGCCGTCAGGTCCGAACATCCGGCCCTTTATATGGAATTTTCAAATGCAAATCCCACGGTGAGGGATAAGTCACCGCAACAATTCATCAATTGTCTCCCACAAGCTCCCAATAGGGACAAACAAATTACTCAGTACTCTACGCAAACTAAGTTTTTCATTATTAAGAACCAGGAAGGTTCCTTTTCCACAGCCTCTCCTTTCCTTATCCAAAAATCTATTCAGGCAGCAATCGGAAATGTTGAATCAACAAAAAAACTGCGTTCCGGGGATTTGCTCGTCAAGGTTTCGACCGCTGCCCAAGCGAAAACCTTGACGTCTTGCAAGAATATGGGTGCTTTTAAAATATCTGCAACACCACACAGAACACTGAATTCTTCGCGCGGAGTAATTTCTGAATCTGATCTATTCACCTGCTCAGATGAAGAAATTTGTGAAAATCTTAAAGACCAAGGAGTTTCCTCAGTATCACGATTCGACGGGAAGGCAAAATCTTGCCAACTAAGCACATTATCCTGACATTTGATTCCCCGTCTCTACCACCTTACGTCACAGCCGCCTATCTTAAATGTCTTATTCGACCGTATGTGCCGAATCCTCTTCGATGCTACAAGTGCCAGAGATTCGGCCATGGGAAGGACTCATGCCGAGGAAACCCCACCTGTGCTCGATGCGCGAAACCAGGTCATGAAAGTGATACCTGCATGGAAACGCCAAACTGTGCGAACTGTAGAGGAGAACACCCATCATACTCCAGGTCATGTCCGAAGTGGATTCATGAAAAAGAGATCCAAACAATAAAGATCACCCAAAATATCACATTCCAAGAAGCAAGACATATCGTCAACAGTCGTACCCCAACCGTAGGCTTGTCGTATGCCACAGCAGCCACCCCAAAACCTAGTAAATCAGCAGCAACTCAGACAGAACCTGTTGGTCTTATGCCTATCAAAATGGCAGGCCAACCCACACAGCAGGAAAAAGACTCTCAGCAATTATCCACCTCATCTCAAACAAATACCCGTAAATCAGTCCAAATTAAACCTTCCGCTCATCAAAATGCTCTTGAAGCTAAACAGTCTTCACCAATTCCTTCAACCAATTCCAAACAGTCTACCTCCTCATTGAGTAAAAAGAAACCTGAATACCTTGAATTAGAACCCTATAGGAACAGGACCATACGCACTCTTCCACCTGTCAAATACAAAAAAAAACTGATATCCAAATTAGCTATTGAACAACGCAATATATCTGTCTTATCAAGCAAACGTAAAGAACCAAAATATTTAATGAAAACTAACCTTGATGCACCTCCTGAAGACACGCTAGATATCTATACCTCTGGTATTTCTGATACCGAAGAGACAGAATCTAAGGACATTCTATCTCTTGCCTCTAAACCTGCAGGAAGAGGCCACTCGGTCTCTCCTTCTCTTCCTTCGTCTTTATCAAGTACTTGACTCTAATCTGGATGGGGTTTCCCTATCCAGAATTTTTGTTTTTCAGTTCCCCTCATGCCTTTTTTTCACTTTTGTATATAATTGCTGCTGCCATATTTAAACTTTTTTGTTTTCTCAATACTTTTTTTTCCGTTTTTTCATGTCTTTTTTATTACCTGTGTTATGACTCTTTTGACTCGGGAATTAATGTTGTATGCAAGGAGTACCTAACTCCTCATTTTTCTTTTTCGCCTTCGCTTAACTCTTTTGTTTTCTCATTGGTTTTTAAAGGATTGGGGAAATCCCTATCCAGAGCTTTATGCTTTAGCTTTTTTTCCTTTTCACATTACTATAGTTATCACTTTTACTGCTGACTACTTTTATGAACTGCTTGACGGCTTTCATCATTTTATATATCAGTTTCACTGCACTAGTTTTACTACCTGTTGTATATATGGCTGTGGCTGTCACCCACTTTTCATGACTGGTCTCACCTATTATATTAGACTTATCACCTTCTGTGTTTGACTTTTATATCACCTATATTACTATGTTTGTCACCTTTTTAATATGAATATTTTAACCTTGTGTATGGCTATCCATCACTTTTAAACTTTACTTTATATCTGTGTTTTTATATAGTGTTTTTTGATTGATTTTTTGATCGTTTTATTACTTTACTCTATTTGTGTGTGTTCCCTCATAGTTTTAATGGATTTTATTGGTCTACAAATGGTAACAATATATATTATATTTATATGCTTTTCCGGGTTTTACCTTATGTTTGGCGCAGCATGTCCTCTTTGGACCTTGCGCCATAAAACCCCAAACAACCAACCAACCAATCTACACTGCTTAAAAGAATTAGGGGATCACATGGTTTTAACGAAATTACGCAAATACTTAAGCTGATAAGTAACATACACTGCTGGTCACTGTAAATGCAACACCCTGAAGGAAACATGCAAATAACATGAAATTTACAACATGCATTAGCGGAGGTGAGATATGCAAATGATTAGAATTTCAGCGCAGACGCACATCACGCGCGCCTGTGGCGCCACTTCAAAGCGCCATTTAAGGCTTGGAGATTTCGACGATTTCAAGTTCGGCAATTGTGTTTTTCTTGTGGTTTTTTCAAAAAAACGATCAATTATGCCTCGTCGAAAACAGCGATCATCTTTTGATCAAGTATCCGAGTTCGACAGAGGAAGGATAATGGCCTACCGAGATTATGGATTATCTTTCAGGGAAATCGGTAGTCGTGTTGGACGAAACCAAACAACTGTAATGCGGATATGTGATCGTTGGATGCAGGAGGGTACGATGGACCGGCGTGTTCGATCGCATCCACCTCAGCGCACCACTTCACGTGATGACAGGCGAATTGTGCGCATGGCAGTGACGGATCGCTCAGTCACATCACGAACCATAGCACAGCACGTGCAGTCTACAACGCATCATCCAGTGTCTGCGCGTACCATTCGACGCCGTTTACAGCAGAGTGGTCTGTCCGAAAGACGTCCATTGCTTTGTCTACCCTTGACGCAGAACCACAGACGTCTCCGCCGCCAATGGTGCGATGACAGAAGGATGTGGACGGCTGAATGGAATGAAATTGTCTTTACTGTCGAGTCACGCTTCTGTCTGCAACACCACGATGGTCGCATTCGAGTCTGGAGACACCGTGAAGAGAGGATGCTGAACAGCTGCGTTATGCACCGCCACACTGGTCCTGCACCGGGTATTATGGTATGGAGCGGTATTGGATATCACTCTCGGACACCTCTAGTACGCATTGCCGGTACTTTAAACAGCCACCGCTACATCTCCGAGGTGTTGGAGCCAGTTGTCCTTCCTTACCTTCAGGGCTTGCCCACAGCCATATTTCAACAGGATAATGCGCGGCCACACGTGGCACGCATTGTCCAACGGTTCTTCGTCAATCGCCAGATTGAATTGCTTCCCTGGGCGCCTCGCTCTCCGGATCTTTCGCCGATAGAAAACATGTGGTCCATGGTTGCTCTATGATTGACCCAGATTCCATCCCAAGCTGCCACAGCAGATGAACTTTGGCAACGTGTGGAAGCTGCTTGGTCTGCTGTACCCCAAGAACTCATCCAAAGTCTCTTTGAATCAATGCCGAGGCATGTGGCAGCGGTGATCTCCAACAATGGCGGCTACTCTGGCTACTGATTTTGGCAGGAACCACACTTCACAGAAGTCTAGAAATTTAATCATTTGATACTTGGTCAACATGTTATCTACAAAATAAATTTTGTTGTGATATCTCTTGTCTTTCTTGGTGTTGCAATTTGGGTGGCCAGCAGTGTAAAATAAATCATCTATAATTTAAAGCCTAGCAGGAAACAGAAAAAGAAAACTTCATATCCAAATCAAGTTCATGACGTCAAAAACCAGAAAAAGAACATAAGGGCGGAAATCGGGATGTTGCAGAAACGTCTGTTTCACTGCCTTAACTGTGAAATTCGATTGCTCAGTAATTCTTTTTGAGTAAAGGTGACTTGAAAATATCTCAACAACGTGATTTACCGGAATACATGGCATGGCGTATTATAGGCAGACTTGAATGAAGGCAAACACAACGTAGTGTCTCGGACGCTGTTGGAGTCGCCAGAAGTGTCGTTGCAAGGCTGTGGAATCGATACCAAGAAACAGGGAATGTTAGACGTCGACCAGGGCTAGGTTGGCCACGCGCCACTAAAGCAACTGATGACCGGTATATACTGTTAACAGCTCCTCGAAACACAACAGACAATGCTACTCATCTGCAAAGACAGTTGCTCTTGGCAACAGGACGAAGGGTGTCCAGCCAAACAGTACGTAATAGGCTTCATCATGGAGGTCTCAATGCACGTAGGCTAATGGTCTGCATTCCGTTGACCTCACGCCACGTGCGGCCCGAAGAAGATGGGCTGCTGAACAGCGAGATTGGGGGCAACATGATTGGAGCCAAGTGCTGTTTACAGACGAGTCCCGATTCAGTCTGGAGTGTGACACCCGACGTGTGTTGGTATGGAGGGAAAGATGCACTCGAAATAACCCCACATTCGTTCATGAAAGGTCACAATACAGACGAGCTGGTTTTATGGTATGGGGTGGAATCAGCATAGGTGGACGTACGGACCTGCATATCATTCGGAATGGTACTTTGACGGCCCGAAGGTATGCAGATGAGATACTGATATCTCATGTCATACCTTACGCTGCAGCCATTGGATATTCCTTTGTTTTCCAGCAAAATAATGCCAGACCGCATACAGCTCATCTTGTGGAGAACATGCTTGAAGCTGAAACAATACAGCGTATGGAATGGCCAGCGTGCTCTCCTGACCTGAATCCAATCAAGCTTGTTTGGGACATGCTCGGACGACGCATTGCTGCGAGACCAAGGCCTCCTTTTACTCTCCGAGACTTGGAGATTGCACTTCTTAAGGAGTGGAACAGTATTCCCCTAAGTCTTATCGATAACATCATCGCATCCATGGAAAACAGGTGTGCGGCAGTCTTAGCTGTTCGAGGAGACCACACGCCATATTAAAAATCTTGCATCATTTCTAAAAAATACTTTTTTTATCGTTTACCAATACGTGGCTGCCAATACGTGGCCAATACGGTTTTCTTAACTTCTTTGCTTGCTCCCCTAATTTTTTTGAGCAGTACATATTAAAAAATCAGAATGTAATTAATTAAGATATTAATTAAAATCAGTTTGTTAGTTACTCTATTTAAAAATGCTCCATGCTCATTAATTTTTGTCTCAGATATCTAATTTTCTCTCTTAAGCAAGCTTTATATAGTTATAATAAAAGTTAGTAGCAATATTTGATTTACAGTGATATTTATAAAAACTAGAAAAGAAATCGATAAAATAGGTCATTCTATAGAAAATTTTATCAAAAAAATTTTTTATTGTAAAAATTTCAAGTTGTTTTAAAATAGTATAATGAATTGATTACTAAGTTTCATTCTAACGTATATAAATAATCAGTTTATGAAATTTAATGAAAATTCAAGAAAAATTATGACGCATGGAACATTTTGAACTTACCGAAACGACATGAAAACTTGTTTTGAGAAAATGGCTTTTAAAGTTTTAATTTGACTAAGATTTCCATTGTTTACGTTTGAAAAAAATACTTATAACTCGGTTAATAATGATCGGATCAACATACGTTTTTTTTAAATTTAAAGCTGATGAGTTACAGAATCATTTTCTGAAAGAAAAAAAAAATCGTTTTGGGGACATATTTTTGTCAATCTGAAAGTCGATTATCGCCTTAAACATCTATAAATTTCTATCGCTCTATATAAGCTGCTTTTGCACGAAAGCATTGACGAGAAAATGCATATTGCTATATGTTTCGAAAGTGATCGTCTGTCCCAGTTATTCTGGCACTGCAGTGTATTATCATGCAATAAAAACGAATAACAAATATTTTTTGTTACACAGATTTTATTATGCAAAATATCCTTCAAAAATCAATTACTTATGACATAGTATTTTGTTACATTATCTCTCTAAATAGATTTGCACAACTTTAAATCAGAAAATACTGCTTCATATATTTGATACCCTCTTGACGCATGTCGTGCAATTGCCTCCGTAAATAAGACAGAATCGTCTTGAGGTTTGTTGAAAGAATTTCCAATTGTTGAAAGTCATAGTTCAACGCTCTTCTCCGTATTTCAGGATTGTTTTTCTATTAAATGTTCCTTTTTCTTCTGTTTTCAACAAGAAAACACAAACAATATCTGATTTGAGAGTAAAACAAAGGAGATTTTCCAGACGAATTAGAGTTTGGTTTTCTTGCACAATAAAGTCATAAGCTGCATTGAACATTTTTTAAAACTAAAGTTTCTTCTACAACGATACCGAAAATTTTATTTGAACTTTTCTCTTATGACCAGAATTAAAACCATATATTTGTCATAAATTAGTTTTCTTTTATTTCACCGCATCTCTGAAATGAGTATCATTTTCAAATATGTTTAAAAGAAAACCTCTAATTAAAAAAATTGTAATTTTTTCAAACTACGTAAAATACAAAGGTAATAATCCTAAATTATGGGTATGTAGCGATAGAAAAAACTGATTTTGCATTCATTAAACGTTTCTAATATGCTTCGCTTACGTTATATAATAGAGACATATTTTAATATAAGAAACCTGCTGATTGTAAGTATAATGAACATGCATGTTTTTATTTCAAAAAAACTAACATAATTTTCAAATAGCGACCAAATGTGCAATATATGTATATATATATATATATATATATATAAGAGCTTGTCTGTTTGTTTGTCCGCTATAGAATCATAGACTGTTTCACCCACCGGGACCAAATTCGGCACAATTAATGTTTAGGACCCGAGAAACTTAAGTCAGGAAAAACGAAATTTGGGGCTCAATTAGTTTTTTTTTAAATTAATTTTTTAATGATTTTTGTGCCCCTAAGCGCACCTCTTAAATGTGGGCACAGCCCCTTCACCACAATCAGTCAAATTCGATACGCGGGGGAAAAGAGGTTTGTTCTGAGGGGTGATCTGGGGTGGTTTGATAGTTGGACTGGGGGTGACGGGGGTATATATATATATATATATACACTATCTACCAATAAGTATTTGGACACCCCCAGATCATGATTCCACCACCGCCGAACTTTACTGTGGACACAGTGCATTCTGGCAGGAGGCGTTCTCCAGGCAGACGCCAGACCCAGACCCTGCCATCCGAACGGTACAGGGTGAACCTTGATTTGTTGCTTCGGAGAACGCGTTTCCACTGATGTACGGTCCATTTTTGACGTGATTTGCAACACATTAACCGGACAGCGCGGTTGGAATTTGTGATCAAAGGCTTATGGGCGGCAGCACGACCATGAAAACCAAGCAGATGTGCTTCCTTACGGATGGTATTCATCGAAACAACACTCGGAGATGCTTGTTGAAAGTTCTGGAGCATGTGGGTCATCGGTTGGGTACGGCTCTTCAGAATTTCTATGGACAACATCCGTCCGTCTCTGTCTCCCAATTTCGTGGGTCTATCGACTCGGGCACATTCCGACAATCACAGCTAACCTTCCACTCCTGAATCACATAGGCCATTGTCAATTTTGGGTAATTCAGCTCACTAGATATGTCCCTTAAGAATCGACCATTTCTGTGGTACCCAACGATTACACATTTCTCGACATTAGATAAATCTGCTCTTTGTAACATCTTGCATGCTTCTCATGTCAATGCTGTTTCCTACACGAAATTTAATGGCGGAGGGCGTGACATATATCAGGACCACCATTTTCATGTTGTCCAAATATATATATATATAATATATATATATATATATATAATATATATATATAATATATATATATATATATATATATATATATATATATATATATATATATATATATGTGTGTGTGTAACAAGAAAACGCGTCTTCCTAAATTACTTTACTTTAAAGCGTATTCTAAATTCTCATTTTAATTAAGCACGACCCCTTTTCCAAAATTGCGACCTAAAAGTAAAGTAAGTATAATTTATATTAGCCCTGCAGATCATTAAGCAGGCATGTGAAGTATCTGAATTCAATAACATCCCCAGATATGAGTGTTAGAAGTTTATGAGATTTCGAATGTCAGTATAGTGTCAAAATTGTTGAATTGTCGAATAGCCCTCGAATCACTCTGAAATTATGTCTTTTATAACGTCAAAAACACACTTTGCAGAACTTTATGGGCCACTTATCCTATGCCCAGTTCAACAGTTCGTAGTTTCTAACAAGCGCGGTATCTAGCAGTAAAGTCCCCGATAAACTTAAGTGGACACGTGAACTCCACGAATCTGAAGTCGCCCAATTAAAAATTAAGTAGTTTAGGCCCTCTGGCGTCAATATCGCAAAACACCCATTTAATATTGCATGAACGCAAGACCTTTCCTTCTCTTCGTTTCTAACTGTTGTTGCTGTCGGACATGCTGTCCACTTTCTCTTCGTTTCTAACTTTTGTTGCTATCGGCCATGCTGTCCGCTCCTGTATGTTTTTACGTCCCGTTCCATGTACGCCGGAGAAGTCATGTGGCCGCTGCAGCCTTCGCGATCCTTCATAATGGAATAAAGATGATTTCCTGGATATCGACTAAAATCTGTGTTCCCTTCTCTGGATCCATGTGTTTATCTCCTAGATATCATCAGTGTTTTCCTGAACCACACTCAGCCCGACTGCATCTCTCCAAGTTGTGCGCATCAATTCAACTTGTGCTAAATCTTTCCAAATGTGATTATTATCACATTTATAAAGCCGACAGGATTTATAGCTGTCGTGGAATCCTCAGCGGATATCTTTCATAAAAAGAAAATTTTCAAGTGTCTTTACGTCATGTCCCCCATTCCTGAAAATCTGTGCAGTTTCTCCATTTCGTTATTTGTGTTTCGTTATTTGTATTTGGATTTAAAGTGTTGAATTCCATACAAGAATTTCCAAAGCTTTTTCCGAATCTTCAAATGATATTTTTACGTACAAGAAAGTTATGAGATGTCTACTTCTTCATCTCAACGGATCCACCCTTATATCAATCTGTGTGCTCAATTCAGTATTTACACGTTTCTTCTATCTTCAGTGTGGTAAAATCTACAGTATAAAATTATCCTGTTTTATTTACTTTCCCACAACGCGACAGTGTGTTTTTGAATCCTTCTCAAGATCGTGAAAATTCTGCTACTAAATTATGTTGTGCAATGTGGTGTTCATATATACGGCTTGTGTTGTACATTGGCCTGTTTTGTGCTGCAATAAGAAGAAATACGCTAGCAACTTCCGCCAGCAACAGTTCATTCCCAAGAACTTTTGCCTTGTGTAAAAAATTTGTAATCATCTGTTAAGAGACAAAATTAAAATTTACGCCGATGAGGAAAAAAAAATAATGGTAATAATAAATAAATAAATACATAAATAAATGAACAGAAATTACAGGTAAGACAAATTGTAAATCAAATTACTATTTTCATATGTGTTCTTCATGATTAAGTGGTGAAACCGAATTTTGTTAAAGTATAACTTAAACTTATTTTGAAAGTGTATAAAATTTTATGTAAAATTGCATTTAATGTTTAAATATTGTGTTCTTAATAATGTTGATGATTTAAAGACAATTTGATCAATTTTATTCTAATTTAATCATGTTTTGCTTAATAAATTCGGAATCAGTTTTGTCTTGTTACAAATCAGTAAAAAGTATCTATTTCGCGTATAGCTTAAGAACCCTCTATATGAAAGAGGGGGAATGGAAAAAAGTAGGTCATTCCGAACTTACCGTGCGCGCTGTGCTATCAACATATGGAGGGTCAAGGGTTACTACTCCCCCCGAGAGGAGAGCAACAAATTTAGTCCTCATTGCTTTGGATGTACACGAAACGCGTAAAAACTGAAGCTTTTCTATGATGTTTTGATCATTAGATATTTTTTCTCTTTTTTTTCCCTATGGTGTAACATAGGTTTCGATTTCTAAATTTCGAGTTGGATATAGATGCGGAAAAAGATGAATAAAATATTAATAAAAATAATGAATAGTTAAATTTTAAATTTATCCACAAAAATATTTATCAATGTTTGTAAACGGTTTGTAATCTATTTTAAGAAATTATAAGAGTATAAAAAATTGTTTTATTTTACTGAAGTATTAAAGTACAAACATTGCTAACTTAGTATTCTTCACAAGTTACCTAAACATTGTAATTTTTTACATAGTAAATTGAAAAAGGTATATGGTTTTGAATCCTCATGAGTATATTATGTCGTTGAAGGTCAAATAATGGTAGGAGAGTAATATGTTTTTCAGGAGATTTTCTGGTACAGTAGAAATTTCAAAGAGCAGATATCTATAACCATATAGGATCGGAGCTCTTTCTAATCTACATAAAGCGTCCCATATGCCACGGTTGAATATTAACATCCGTCTGCTATAGAGGAAGTGCCCATTCCAGAAAATTCTCAAAGTGATAAAGGATAAATAAAAAGAAACAAAAAAAGTAATGTTTCATATATGATAAAAAGAGATGTATGTTTTTAAGAGGTAAGAGGTTATATAACAGGAGGATTCATACCAAAATGCTAGTAGTAAGATTAAATAAAAATATCGTGTTATTTATGAAAGTGAAAGTGTTTATATAAGAAATTAAATATGATAAATATTGAAAAAGAATTTAGTACATTTATTTGACTTATTATTTTAGCGGTTATTATTTTTGTGGATATAATATGGTTTTGGATAGCGAATGATGAATATTGAAATTAAATTATTGCAATTAGTATGGAATATTGAAATTGAATTTGCACAAGGAGATTATTATTCTGTCAATGAAATAATATGTGTGTTTACCTTTGCTGCATACAGTGTACTTAAAATTTTGTGAAATTTTATGTCAACGGAAAAGTCTTCCTTTCAGCAAGAACTTTTATTTCGATGGGGGGGAAATGTAACAAGAAAACGCGTCTTCCTAAATTACTTTACTTTAAAGCGTATTCTAAATTCTCTTTTTAATTAAGCACGACCCCTTTTCCAAAATTGCGACCTAAAAGTAAAGTAAGTATAATTTATATTAGCCCTGCAGATCATTAAGCAGGCATGTGAAGTATCTGAACTCAATAACATCCCCAGATATGAGTGTTAGAAGTTTATGAGATTTCGAATGTCAGTATAGTGTCAAAATTCTTGAAGAGCCCTCGAATCACTCTGAAATTATGTCTTTTATAACGTCAAAAACCCACTTTGCAGAACTTTATGGGCCACTTATCCTATGCCCAGTTCAACAGTTCGTAGTTTCTAACAAGCGCGGTATCTAGCAGTAAAGTCCCCGATAAACTTAAGTGGACACGTGAACTCCACGAATCTGAAGTCGCCCAATTAAAAATTAAGTAGTTTAGGCCCTCTGGCGTCAATATCGCAAAACACCCATTTAATATTGCATGAACGCAAGACTTTTCCTTCTCTTCGTTTCTAACTCTTGTTGCCGTCGGACATGCTGTCCGCCTTCTCTTCTTTTCTAACTTTTGTTGCTATCGGATATGCTGTCCGCTCCTGTATGTTTTTACGTCCCTTCCCATGTACGCCGGACAAGTCATGTGGCCGCTGCAGCCTTCGCGATGCTTCACAATTGAATAAAGATGATTTCCTGGATATCGACTAAAATCTGTGTTCCCTTCTCTGGATCCATGTGTTTATCTCATAGATATCATCAGTGTTTCCCTGAACCACACTCAGCCCGACTGCATCGCTCCAAGTTGTGCGCATCAATTCAACTTGTGCTAAATCTTTCCAAATGTGATTATTATCATATATATATATATATACACTCATGGAAAAAAAAATTAGCGCACCAAGAAATAATTGCGGGATCGTAACGAAACTTGCAATGAAGGTACATGTCGGGGAGATATGCAAATGATTAGAAATGCAGCGTGATTGCGCATTACGTATAGCCGGTAGAGGGCGTTGAACATCGTACTCTGTGGAGTATAAAACAGGTAACCAAAGCTTGTTTGAGTGTGCTGAATCATTTACAAAGGAAGAGCTGAGATAGACATGCCATTACGCCGTGTTCGAAGACAATATAAGCAGTTGTCGCAGTTTGAGAGGGGGAGAATCGTCGGGATGATGGAAGCTGGGTGGTCAGCTAGGCGAGTAGCTCGTCAATTAGGCCGCTCTGATTGTGTTGTGAGGAGGTGTTGGGACCAGTGGACCCGAGAGATGTCATGTACACGAAGACCAGGCTCAGGACGCAGTCGACAGACCAGTCGTCGAGAAGACCGCCACATCGTAAGAAATGCACGCGTACAGCCAACTGCTTCATCGGCCGCCATCCAGGTACAGGTAGCACCTTCACTAGGGGCCTCTGTATCTTCTCGAACCATACGAAGGCGCCTGGCTGAAGGACAGTTGGTATCGCGGCGCCCATTACGTGTGCTGCCCTTGACACCCACCCATCGACGCCTCCGTTTGAAGTTTTGCCGCGCACGAGGAAACTGGACTGCAGCGGAATGGAACCAGGTCGTTTTTAGCGACGAATCCAGATTCAATCTCGGCAGTGAAGACAATCGTGCTCGTGTGTGGAGAGCCCATGGTGAACGCTTCAATCCTGCCTTTGCTGTACAGCGACACATCGCTACCACAGCTGGTGTGATGGTATGGGGTGCCATTGTCTACAATACACGGTCACCTCTAGTATTGTTCCGTGGCACCATGACAGTCCAGCGGTATGTTCATGAAATCCTGCAACCACATGTGTTGTTACTCTTGCAACGGCTCCCAGGAGCCATTTTTCAACAAGACAATGCGCGGCCTCATACGGCAAGGGTGTCACAAGACTGTCTCCGCACTGTTACTACCCTTCCTTGGCCTGCCCGATCCCCAGATTTGTCTCCAATCAAGCATATCTGGGATCATTTGGGACGACGAGTTGGGCATCCCACGAGTTTGAAGGAACTAGAGGCAAGGTTATAGCAAATATGGAACGAAATGTCTCCAGACATCATACAGAACTTGTATGACTCAATGCCCGATCGTATCGCATCGTGCATTCGCGCTAGAGGGGGTCCAACGGAGTATTAACTCCTCCGTTCTTTTGTATTTTTCTCTGAAGTAAATTATCCTTTTTCTTTGATTTTCTTATCATTTACTTATATCAAAGTAGTCATTACGTATGTAAAATTTCGTTTCATTTTGACGATTCCTTCTTGGTGCGCTAATTTTTTTGTCCTTGAGTGTATATACCTATATATATACAGGTGGAGTGTTGTGAATGGGCTTCGTATTCCTTAAAAAACAAGTCTGGCTACCAGTATTTTTTTTATATAATATAGTGTATGTTTTATTCTACTGTCAGGTAGCAGTAATGAAGCTAAGGGCATCGTGCTTTTGGGGGGAACAACGTAAAATGTCAAACCTTGCAGACCTTGTGAAAAGGGCAAATTGTTGGAGCGCGTTTAAATTGGAGTATCTGTTACTGCAACTCCCAGGCTAATGGGTGTTTTTCGAGCTATGCTATCGAAAGTCAGGATAGCATTCAGAGTGCACGGAAAAACATACTTTGCCAAACAGATTAGTGGACGGAAGGGAGAGCTGAGTGAAAGAGACGGACGAGGTATTGAAACTGTTTGTGACACGAAGAAAGAAAGCAACTGCAACCAAAATGACCGAAGAGCTCAATCTGCATCTACATGTTATCAACCCTTAGAGGTAGAAGTGAACTACAGAAACAAAGCATTTACGGAAGAATAGTTATTCCCAAACCACTTGTAATAGGTGCCATTACAAAATATCGTCCACAATGGTTCTACGAGCGCAAATCCTGTTCGAGAAATATGTCGAAAAACGGCATTTTGTCAAATATCTTATCTTGCTCTGTAGAATTCCCCCGAATATATATCATCCAAACACTGTGATCTGTATAAGCGGATAGAGCTATGTATAGATATCCACCACAGCATCTATACAGGAACTTTCATGATTTTCCCCTGAAGAATGGTGTAATATATTCTTAACCACTATTTATGACTTGTATAATCCAATTCCAAGGTGAATCAGGTGGTATTACATGCCAAAGGTGATCCTGCCCCGTATTAATGAAGGTTTTCATAATGTTTCTTAGTATTTCCATTATTTTGATAACCACCTGCATGTATATATATATATATATATATATATATATGTACATGTGATGCCCCGTACCTCACGCCGTGGAGGAGAGGCACACGCGCACGATAAACTGTAACTTAAACTATGTAGAGGAGATGAAACACAAACATGTAGACGTAGCCGGATTGTCAGGAGATGAAGACCATTTCATGAGAGCTGTTGACACATCGGGGAAGAAACCCACATAGATGCGAGGCATTGAAGGGACACACAGAACAGAGATGCGACGCCTATCAATTTATTGCGGATTCTAATGTAGACAAACATTATTCAGCAAAACACAGGTATCTTGACAACTGAACACACACAATAGCAACGCCACATGTCCCCGCCGGGGCGCATTCAGAACATCGATATTACATCATATCGGACAGCAGGTCCTACAGCAACGAGAGTTAGACACCAACAGACAGAAATCTTCTGTTCACGCAAATAGTAAATAAGTGCTTTGGGATATTGACGCCAGAGGGCCTAAACTACTTAATATTTTAATTGGGCGACTTTAGATTCTTGGATTTCACTTGCCTACTTAAGTTTATCGGGGACTGTACTGCTAGATCCCGCGCTTGTTAGAACCGCGAACTATTGACCTGGGTGCAGGATAAGTGGCCATATAGTTCTTATAAAGTGCGGTTTTGACACTATAGAAGACATAAATTCAGAGTCGTTCGAGGGCTCTTCAAGAATTTTGGCATTACACTGACATTCGAAATCTCAAACTTCCTACACTCATATCTGGGGATGTTATTGAGTTCAGCTACTTCACATGCCTATATCATGAACTGCAGGGATAATATAAATTATCTTATTTTACTTTTAGGTTGCAATTTTGGAAAAAGGGGTCGTGCTTTATTAACAGGATAATTTTAAATACGCTTTAGATATATAATGGTGGGCCGTTATTATCACAATATCCCCCCTTCCGGAAAAAGACTTGCGGGAGGGGCCGGGCCCTTGCTCCTCGAGCAAGGCTTCCCTTCAGGTGAGAACATTTTACTAAGTTTAGAAAAGAAGGTTACAAGTTAAAGGGATGAGTTTATCTAAATCTTGACCTCGCTGTCTGCATACTGTCCGTGGAGCCTTATTTTACATATACAATAAACAACATTACTTGAAAAACACATTATATAAATTTGAGAACATAGCTACTAATACTGTTAATCAATACACAAAATTTAACAAAAAAATAACACACAACATATCAATATTTCTCTTAAAAGTCCGTGGAATATTTTACACATGACTCTTCAACTTTTAAGAACATGGAAAACCCTTAAGATATTTCAAAATGTAAAGTAATATGAAGAACTGGAATACAAAAATAGAATACCTGATATAGAACTAATTCAGTATTTTGAAGTGGTAATAATAATACTTCAATATTCAAATTCAAATAACTCTCAAAATGGTAATACAAAATATAATATGTTAATATGAAATACAATATATTAATACACAAATGTAGTATGGGTATTATAAAAAGTGTAACTTTATTCAAAAATGTAGTATTAAAACGCAAAATATAGAGGAGAAATTTTTCTATATTGGCGAGTTTCTCTTACACTCTTCCGGGACTTCTTCATATTTAAATTAATGGGACGACAGGAAAGTGCTTAGAGAAGGAGAGAATTACGAAAGATTAAATTATTAGGGTTGACTCATTCATGGTATAATGTAAATTTGGCAGGTGGATTGTAATATCTCAACTTGGATGCATATACAATTTCAGTAGACCTGTTATTATATTGATTTGGCTTATCTGTTTCATAAGTCACTTCAGAACACTGTTTTAAAATTTTGTAAGGGCCAGAATAAGGGGCTGAAAGTTTACGGGTATATGGATATGAAAATTCTTCTAAGATTACAGCATCACCAGGTTTAAATTTAGAGGGTGCAAAGCGAGCATCATACCTAATTTTGTTTTTATTATGCTAATCTATTATCCTTTGTTTTGCTAGTTTTCGAGCTTCATCCACTGGAGGGTAATTAGTTTGATTTATAGGGGAGTCATAAGGCTGCTTGCCAAACATTAAGTATGCAGGGGTAAATTTTGTAACTGAATGGGGACTATTCTTATATTCGGTAATGTTCCAACAAACGTGTCCAAGGAACTGTAGTAGACGAAGAATTGACTTTACATTTTAGCCTACTATTGATTGATTCACTCGCTCCACTTTACGTTAGTCTGAGGGTGATGTGCTGAAGTCAAAAGCTGTTTCACATTATAATTTTGAAAAAATCTCCTGAATCGTGATGAAGTAAAGGCTGCATTCCTATCCGTTAGAATTTTCTCTGGTACCTGAACTTGGAATATTTGCTTAAGGCAGTTGGCATAAGTTTCTGTGGTGACACTTTTAGAGGGAAATGCCCACACATATCTTGTTGCATGGTCTATTGCAATGTGGAGATATTTCTTTGTAGAATTATAGTAGTTAAAGCCACCGACAGTATCAACAGAAATACATTCAAAAGGTTTATCTGTTGGAGGTACAATTTGCATAAGTCCAAATTTTTTAAATTTTGATTTCTTGTTAAATTGGCATGTTGCACAGTGTTTGACAAACTTTGCAATATACTCAGTTATATGAGGCCAATAATACTGAGGGGTAATAAAATTTAGCATTTTTTTTACACCAGGGTGACCAAATTGATTGTGACACTTTTGTAACAATTTTAAACATAGTGACATAGAAACAATTTTGTGTAGATTTTTTCTTTTTAATATGATTACATCATTTATCTCTTGATATTGTGGATCATGAAGGTTGTAATTTTTCTGTTGTGTTTTAATTTCATCCAGGTCTAATAAATGTACAGTATGTTGAAGATGTTGGGAAACAGGATGCCTTGAGAGCATATCAGCTTCGACATTTGTGGAGCCTTTTTGGTATTTGATTTCATAATCAAACATACTGAGTTTTAAGGACCAGCGGAATAACCGACCTCTTAGATTTTTTACATTTTTGAGCCAAACAAGAGCCGCATGGTAAGTATGATGACAAATTTTTGGCCATGGAGATAATAGTAGAATTTGTCTAAAGCATCCACAATCGACAAACATTCCAATTCCGTGATAGCATAATTTTGTTCACAATTACGTAAAGTCCTTGAATGATATGCAACAGGATGTAATATATTAGAGGCATCAGGCTGTTTCAACACAGCTCCAACTGCATTTTTTGAGGCATCAACATATACATGACATGGTAATTTAGGATCATATAATTGAAGAACAGGTTTAGGAATTAACACATGTTTTAATTTTTCGAATGCACTCTGGCATTCTTCTGTCCAATTCCACTTAATATTTTTTTTCAAAAGTCTATTTAATGGATACCGAATTTGATCATACTTAGGAATAAATTTATTATATACATTAATAGATCCTAAGAAACGTTACAACTCCTTTATGTTCTTAGGAGGTTGTAACTTCTGAATACTATCAATGTTGGTATTATCTGGAGTAATTTTTCCTTGTTGAACTTCATAACCAAGAAAATTAATTTTGTTTTTGGCGAACACACATGTAGATAATTTAAGTTTAATGTTTTCTTTCTTAGAGATTTCAAAAATTTGTTCTAAGTGTTGCCAATGCTCCTCTTCAGATGAAGAAAAAATAATATCATCGAAATAGTTATAAGCAAAGTTAATCTTATATTTAGCCAAAATTCTACGAATGGATCTGTTAAAGATTCCTGGGGCATTTTTTAAGCCAAAAGGTAGACGAAGCCATTCAAATAATCCAAAACTTGTTGCAAAGGCAAGTTTTTCAATATCCTGAGGGTGAATTGGAATATGCCAGTAGACTGAAGTTAAATCTAGTGTTGAAAATATTTTAGCTTGACTTAATTTGTCTAATAGGCAATCTATTCGGGGTAAAGGCTCAGCATCTGTTTTGGTAATTGCATTTAATTTTCTAAAATCTATACACAATCTTGTACGCTTGCCTTCGTAACGCTTAAAAGCCAAAGTGACGGAAGACGAGTATGAGCTGCTACTTTCTCTTATAATACCTGCTTGTAACAATTTCTCAACTTGGATTTTAATTTCCTCCTCTTTTTTAGGAGAAGTACGATAAGGTCTTAAGGACACAGGAAGCTTAAACGTAAGTCTAATACACTGGGGTTCAACCCTAATTAAACCTGTATCATATTTGTCCTTAGAAAATATATGCGAGTATTTATACAGCAAAGAATTGAGTTCACCATTCTCTCTATTGACAGTCTGGAAATTTTCAGAATTGTTTTCAGAGGTCAGAGGAATGTGAACCAACTCAATCCCTACATTGTTTACATTTTGATTTACATTTGGTTTAAGATTTACATATTTGGACTCATTATTATTAACATGAAATGACATTGGTGTACACATAAACATTTTGATACGCGGAATTATTTGACCAATTTGATAAATTTGCATAGACTTAGAATCAAGATTTAACTGAATTTGTCCACATTCTGGTAATCCCAGGATTATATAAGGTAAATCACTGTCTATAACATACATTTTTACCTTTTTAGTTACATTTCCTATGCATAAGTTAATGAAACATGATCTCTTTAATTGGAGAAGGCCTTTTGCTTGTTTTACTAAAAGTCTTTCAGACCGCTGTGTTTTTAGTCTATGTTGGGTTGTCAAAGTCGAGGGGATGATAGACAAGGAGCTGCCAGTATCTATCACACAAAGTATTGATCTCTTATTTATGTATCCGGATACGTTCAATTGTCAAATCTGGTTGTCAGCATTAAGGTTAGGTATTTGACTCTCAGTGTTTTCCACTACTTGAGGAGCCATCGGATTATTAAGTGCATTTCGAAAGGGACACGTCTGCACCCAATGATATGCATTCAGTATTCCTCTCCCTGTACACTCTCTACGTGGAGCTGGAGCCAGTTGAGTTTGGGAATGGGCATTATTATATTGAGTTCTTGGTGGTTGAAATCTTGGATATGGGTTATTGAAATTATTTGGATTACGACTGTTGAAATTTCGATAATATGGTGGTCGTTGAAATCCAGGTCTAAAATTAAATCTGTTATTTTGTGGAGTTCTAAGACCGAAATTATTTGCTTGTTGAGGTCTGGGACTGTTAGATTCAGCATGTATCTCTTGACTTTTAAGTAATTTAGAAATTAAAGTGAGCCATGCTGTTGGGGTAGCAGGAGGACTAAGCGCCATCAATTGCTGAAGATTTGGAGGAAGATCATCAGTTAAACCCTCCATTAATAGACTGTTTGATAATCCCAGCTTTCGACCACACGCCAATTTCTTATGGAAATAATCAGTAACACCTTTAGCCTCCTTTAAATTAAGATTAGTGAACTCGCTAAAGGAGACTACATTGATTTCTATGAAATTTTCCCTCAAAATTAAACACAATTCTTCCCAATTTTGAATATCTAAACAAGAATTAATAAAAACAGTAAGTGCTTTCCCCTTTAAATATTTACTTAACCCTCTGACGGTCACACACGTGATATCACGTTCAGATTTAGTGTCGCCTGAACGGTCACGGACGTGAAATTACGCTTAGTTTTGAGTGCTTCTGAATGGTCACGAACGTGATCTCACGTTCAGCTTGGGGTGCGTCTGAATGGTCACAGCCGTGAAATCACGATTGTGCTTTTCCCCCTTAGCTGCAGATAGGAGAGTCTGGGGGCATTGTTGAGAATACAATGGATAATGGTGTCCATTCAGGGCCGTAAATGGACTCGAGACGTTCCCTTAGGGAGATTCACACGCACTTTTTACATGTTTGTTAAACTACCAGCAGCTTGATTATCTACGGGAATATCAGTTTGTGCCTTTTAACCTAAATTTTTTTATATTCTTGTTTTGGATATTGTTTGCAACTTAGCGTATATTAAAATCATTTTATAAAGCTCAAAAAATTCTAAATTATAAAGTAATGATGTACCTTTAAAATGACCTACTTTGGTGTTGAAATTATAAAATTAAGAGAATGAAACAAAAACTTTTTCAGATAAGTTTCGAAATTTTTATATTTAAACATATAAACTGAGTCATGATTAAAAATTTAATTATTGTTAGGATACAAAAGTAAATCATTTTAAACACGTAGCACATAATAATTAAATAGGCACAGCATTTTTTGGGCAGTTCTACATGAAACTTGCAAATATTTGCAAACAATACATGAAAATATTTTACTGAAATCAAAGGTCTAAAAAATAATTATTTGAAAATTTATATTTAAACGTTGCCTTTCTTGTCTAATTTAACTTTTCTGATTTCTATTTAATCTTTTCTGATTTATTTCTGTTCCGGTTTGAATTTTTTCAATGGGGTATGTCTTCTTAGGTTATTTATTCTAAATTTTAATCAAACCATGTGGTTAAAATATTCATTCTGTAAAATGCTTTGTAACTACTGAGAATTAAAATATAATATAATTTTCCTAGCAGTAAATAAAATTATAAGAATTTTTTTTAAAAAGTATCATGTTCATCTAATTTATATTTACTTTAACAAGTCCGTAGAATTATGTCTACTAACAAAAATACCTTCTTTGTCTTTATCTTAGTCTTTATATGAATCATATTCTGTTATTTTATATACAATATCAACTCTAAGTTACAAAAAATAAAAAACTACTGTATACTTGAGAAGCAAAACTAAGGGGAAGTAATATTCAACTAGTGATTGATTTGAAAATTGGTCGTTCTTATTATGGTAAGATCAATAAGAAATCTGGGATGATAGGGGAGGGGATTTTTTTTTGCATTTTGTGACATCAAAATAGGACCTAAAATGACACCTTGACAATGTTCATTTGTTAAAGGTTATCAAATCTTCTGCTTTAGTAAGATTAATTTTCAAACATCCATTTAAAATAATTGAATCGCTTATTGCAGAAACCCCAAAAGTGACAAAAATTTCAAAATCTACTTCTTTCTGGTTTCTTGTATTTGATTGAGAGACGCTTCGACTACTGGGGAAAAAAACAAAACAGAAAAAAACCTATGTTTTTATTTTTTAAACGTCCAGTTCGAGGCTTTGAAATATATGTAAATATACATACATATATATATATACATATATATATATATATATATATATATATATGTATATGTATATGTATATGTATATATATATATATATGTATATGTATATGTATATATATATATATATATATATATATATATATATGTATATGTATATTATATATATATATATGTATATATATATGTATATGTATATATATATATATATATATATGTATATGTATATGTATATGTATATATATATATATATATATATATGTATATGTATATGTATATGTATATATATATATATATATATGTATATGTATATGTATATGTATATATATATATATATATATATATATGTATATGTATATATATATATATATATATATATATATATATATGTATATGTATATGTATATATATATATATATGTATATATATATATATATATATGTATATGTATATATATATATATATATATATATATATATATATACATATATATATATATATATATATATATATATATATATATATATATATATATATATATATATAGACAGTTGGCTCTCTGTTTAAGGACTTTCAAGGGACCGTGAAAAATCGTCCTTAAGTAGAGATCGCCCTTAAACAGAATTTGTGAAAACATAACATTTCCCATAATGTCGGAGGGGCCGGGACTGGGAAATATCGTCTTTAAATAGAGATCGTCGTTAAGTAGAGCGTCGTTAAACAGAGAGCCAACTGTATATATATATATATATATATATATATATATATATATACAAAGGTGGTTATCAAAATAATGGAAACACCTATCAATATTAGTGGTGTTTATGAATCTGTTTCTTATTCCATAAAAACAAGTCTGGCCACCGGTATTTTTTATATAATATAGTGTATGTATTATTCTATTGTTTGCTAGCAGTAATAAAGCTAAGGGCATCGTACTTTTGGGGGGAACAGCGTAAAATGTCAAACCTTGCAGACCTTGTGAAAAGGGCTAATTGTTGGAGCGCGTTTAAAGTGGAGTATCTGTTACTGCATCCTCAGGCTAATGGGTGTTTTTCGAGCTATGGAATCGAAAGTCATGATAGCATACAGAGTGCACTGAATAGCATCCTTTGCCAAACAAAATAGTGGACGAAAGGGAGAGCCCAGTGAAAGACACGAATAACGTATTGAAGCGGAATGTGACACGAAGAAAGAAAACAACTGCAACTAAAATGACCGAAGAACTCATTCGGCATCTGCATGTTTCGGTATCAACCATTGGAGGTAGAAGGGAACTTCACAATCAAAGCATTTACGGAAGAGTAATTATTTCCAAGCCACTTGTAATAATAGATATCAGGTCGAGTAATATGTCGAAAAATTGCATTTCATCCAACGAATCATTGTTCACTATGTTCCTCGCAACAGGACATGCGTATGTCTGGATAACACCTACACAAGCGTAAGATTCTGGCTGTCTCATCTCAACTGTCAATCCTGGAGGTAGATCTATCAGGGTTGGGGATTGCATCTCAAGGTTTTCTTCAGGCCCTATTGTAACCCTAATAGGGAGATTGAATGAGAAGAACTATGTCGAAATTTTAGCTCACTAGTCCATCCTATGGTGCAAACATTGTCCCTTTTTAGAGATGGCGTTCTCCGGTATGATAATCCCCCTATACATACAGCTAAATCTATCAAGTATTGGTTTGAAGAGCATGAAAAAGAAGTCAAATATCTCTTCGTGCCCTGTGCAATCCCCTCGACTATATATTATCCAACCACCGTGATCTGTATAAGCGGATAGAGTCAGGTATCGATATCCTACACAGCATCTCTACACGATTTTCATGGTTTTTCCCTGAAAAATGGTATAATATATTCTTAAACCCTATTTATGTCATGTAAAATCCAATTCCAAGGTGAATCAGGTGGAATTACAGGAGAAATGTGATCCTGCCCCGTATTTATAAAGGTTTTCATGATGTTTCTTAGTGTTTCCATTATTTTGATAACCACCTATATATATATATATATATATATATATATATCGCAGTCTGAGTGTGTTTATTGTATAGATCATACTCATCGGAAACTATCCATTGGTTTTTAGACAGCATTGACGCCGCTGATGAAGAAATGCTGTCTAAAACTTCTTTCATACTTTTCTTTTCATGTTATTTGTTCCTTACTGGAAGTAGCTTTAGAGCTATTACTGGTTTTCTCTATCATCTATTTCTTATTTATATATATATATATATATATATATATATATATATATATATATATACACACATATATATATATATACATATATATACACACATATATATATATATATATATATATATATATATATATAACATTGAAAACCCCATACCATTTTAAAATCTAACATTATTCTAAATTCCCTTGGGCGTACGAGCTAACTTTCGTTTTCAAATCTAAGTCCTAAAATGCCTCTAGTGGAAAATATTAAATGGCTTCCTTTTCCAAATATCGTGGCGTCACCCAAGATTTCATATAGGCTCTGCGCAGATTACATAAAACCACATGTGACTTATCGACAACAGCAAATCCCTAATCGCTACCATGATCACATGACAAAGTTTATATAAGCCGTCTGATCAACATACATGTGCGGTTTTCTCATTTGTAAGTTGCCCCAAGAAGTTGTATTTTCTGTGTATCTTAAAAATAAAAGATGTAGTTAAATCAACGTTGTGGTGTTTTGCGTGTCCGAGGGTGAGATGAAATGCGGGAAATGATATAAACATTTGTGATGCACGGCCGGGCGACAAGTCATCTATGTTTACTTCAAAAGGATATGCCATTCAGCCCTTCCTTCGTCGGCCCGCGCCCGTGTTATTACATAAAGTCGGCTGGAATACCTCCCCTCGGATACAGACAGTGAGTTGAGCCGCCATAAATACTTTTCAACGGAGAAAAAACTCCCCTATCTTACCATGTGACATTGATAACTTTACTCGAATACAATGTTGTGCTGAGTGTGTCGCGTACAAATCCCGTGGATTCCCACGAAGTGAGATCCGGTGAACTTTGATTGAATCTGAAAATAAAATTTTCGTGTCAAAGAGAGTTTCAGTTCTGGATTACATTAAGCCAAGATCATGTCGCTGACTTCGGAGTGTGGATTACCTGCTGTTTATGATTTTCAACGACGAGTTGTCGACCACCAGTGTTATTTTTGTTTACTGCAATGTGAATTGTTTTTCAGTCGTCGAATCATGTGTGAACTTCCGGAGTTTTCGTGGCAGAGATTTCGTGAAAAAGTGTTTTCAGATTATGTGAAACGTCGATTTTCCCTAATCGTTGACCTGGGGATAAAAATATCCCGAGAAATTCTGCGAAAACATATGCTGTGTGCAGTGGAAGAAATATTATTAATTCAACACCCCCCCGTACACTACCGGAGGAAGTACTCTAAAAATATCAAAGACTTGTGTATGATAAATCAAACGATCATGAGATCGAAATTAGGAAATTGTCCTGTTCCCAAGAATCTCAGGAATAATCTGCGGTAAATCTTAAATTTATTTTGTGCCATATAATAAAATTCGGTCTTAAATCAACAAAAATTAAAGGTAAGACAGATTGTCAATGAAATTTTAAAAGTTCTTAGAATGTTATATGAAAAATTGTATGTAATGTTTAAATATTGGGATTTTAATGATATTGATACTCTGATGCAATTAGAACAAATTTTAACGAAATTTAATAATGATTTTGCTTAATATAAATTTGATATGTTTAGTTATCTGGCTTCTGTAAACATGAATCGTATATATTTTTAAAATGTTTTCAGTTATTTTTAATCATGATGTACTTCTGTTTTCTCGTCCGTTATAAATTTGGTTTTGATTTCGGGGTTTGATTTCAAGTGAAGGATTATAATTTAAGTTTTGTGTATTTAAATCTCATTGCTAGCCACATGAATATTTACTATATATAGAGATTATAAGTGTTTTAAGAATTTAAGTATTTTATTTGGTATATTGAAATATTACATTTGGTTTTGAACCTTCGTGAGTACATGTTGATGAAACTTAGTTAAGAAGAAAATAAATAAATAGAAAACAGAATATTATAATGAGATATATGTTTATAAAATATTGAATACAAATAAGAAAATATCGAAAGTATACAACGGGGATTCATACCGAAATGTGATATAAGAAAAGAAAAATTAATTTTGGTTTATCAATTTCATGGTTAACTTAATAAATCTGAGATGGGTATTGGTAAAAGAATTTTGATTATTTGTGTCAATTGATAGAATAATAGTTTCGAAATTGAAATTTGGACGTTAACATTAAATTATGGCAATTGATAGAGAATATTGAGGTATTATTATCATTATTAGTATTAGAAATATTTTATTAGTGTGTGTTTAATACTTTCATATGTTGTGTATTTTGAATTCTATTGAATATAAAATTGATAAACCAAATTTTCACACTAAACGAGATTCTGAAATTGTCCATGCTTGCAGATTAAGATATTATAATGCACCAGAGAACTTAAAACTACACCACGAATAATGACAAACATTAGATCCATTTTTTTTTTATTTTCTATGTGATGCTTAACATCATTATATTTTTTTTAATTGATATAATTAATTATGTGTTGTCCTACTAAAGATATTTAAAAAAAAAACTGTCTAACTTAAACTTTCTTCTTAAGAATACTATTATATGTGAATTTTTTTTTGGATCTCAATTTAAACACCGACTATGACAACTCTACTTCTTTAACCTTTCAGTAAATTTTCTATTCCTTGAATACACGTTCCTATCACCCACCTCTAGAAGCGCGTTGGATGTCGTCCCAACTGTTTAAGATCTTATTTAATTTTTTTTGCTATTTGTTTTTAATTCATCAACTCAGTCACTTAAAGTGCTGAAGACCATATGCTTGAGTAATGACTAAAACAGGGCTGGGATGGCCACTCCTTTTGTCCTCCCATTTCTATATATTATACTCCCACAGGTATGACAACTGCACATTTTCCTTTTTCTCCATCTTTGTACTATGCAAGATGCTGTTTTTCAATGCAGTCATATTCTGTCGGAGATTCACGGTTAGTCCACTGTACGGCTAAAAGACTCTTTCTCCTTATTAGTCAGAGAACAATAGGGAGAAAGAAAACCCACTTGTTACACAAACATAAACACAACCCCTCACTGCTTAGTGGTAGAATTAAAGAATTTGAGACTAAGAGTTGGGGAACATACAGCAAGGTACCTTCAACACAAAAGATTGGATATCCACGTAGAATTAAAATAAGTGTACACAAATGAATAGTAAATAAATAATTTGAAAATAAAGTGAAAGTATTGAGAATAAATAAAGTTAGAATAAATATGAATAAGTATAACTAAAGAATATTGAATAGAATTTTGGAATGAATAAATATTATTGGAAAAAAATGAATATAAGGAATGATAAAATGATAATAATAAGAAATATACAGAATATTAAAAAGAGATTTTTTTTGAACAAGTAAATATTGTAGGAATAACAAATGAATATTGAAATGAGAGTAATAAGAAAATAAAAATATGAAAACTAGATATAATAGAAAAGGATAGATATACTGAGAACTCGTACAAGATTGAGTTATTTGATTAACAAGTATATGTTCTGTAATTTTATACATGATCTATATATTAGAAGTGTGATTTTATTAAAACTTGTGATTTTATTGAAAGTGTGATTTTTATTATAAACTGTGATTTTTATTATATAACTAAAGAACTAATTTTCTTTATATGTAAACAAGTCGAGATAATGTGATATTTATGCATTCTACGTTGGTGAAGCAGAAATAAGAAACAGCAACACAAAGACTGTGATTTTTTAATTGGTGTATTTTCCTCAACATACTAATGACTGTGAAAGGACTAAAAATGTTGCACAGATAATTCATTACACGATAAATAAATAAAAATTTTTTTTTTTGGACTCACTCCATAGTAGTGAACGTTGAGGAAGAATTTTGAATTTTTCAACTTGTTATCAAAGTCAACTTCAGTTACTTAATTTTTGTTTGTTTTAATATTTTTATTACTATGTTTTGTTATTTTGTATTATTCAAATCGAGATGATGGTATATATTGTATTAAATGTATGTTTCCAGTGAAAATTTTTGGTAGTTTACAAATTTTTGGTTATGTTAATTGATTTTTTTTTCTGAGATTGTGTTGTGTGGGGACTGCAGCCCTGCTCAACATTGTTTTCAGTTGATGATAAATACATTTTTAAATTTAATTTTTTTTTCACAGCAACAATATAAGAAGAAATTTACATAATTTACAATTTTCTATAGTTGATCATTAATTACTATAATTTTTTTTTGCTTTTATTGTGTTCATAAATTAGTAAATCATTAGTGTATTTTTGTGTATTCAATATTGAAATGTGCAATGTCTTGTCATGTGATCATCATACTAAATTAACTTAAAACATATGTTCCTTTTCAAACTTTTCAAAATTTGTGGTCGACGCCCATTTTCCTCACATGGCCGGGTGAGTCTGTCCTCCAATGCAGGAATTGTTGGTCAGCCTCTTCTCGGACGGGGGGGGGGGATATTCTATAACATTAAAAACCCCATACCATTTTAAAATCTAACATTATTCTAAATTCCCTTGGGCGTACGAGCTAACTTTCGTTTTCAAATCTAAGTCCTAAAAGGCCTCTAGTGGATAATATTAAATGGCTTCCTTTTCCAAATATCGTGGCGTCACCCAAGATTTCATATAGGCTCTGCGCAGATTACATAAAACCACATGTGACTTATCGACAACAGCAAATCCCTAATCGCTATCATGATCACATGACAAAGTTTATATAAGCCGTCTGATCAACATACATGTGCGCTTTTCTCATTTGTTAGTTGCCCCAAGAAGTTGTATTTTCTGTGTATCTTAAAAATAAAAGATGTAGTTAAATCAACGTTGTGGTGTTTTGCGTGTCCGAGGGTGAGATAAAATGCGGGAAATGATATAAACATTTGTGATGCACGGCAGGGCGACAAGTCATCTATGTTTACTTCAAAAAGATATGCCATTCAGCCCTTCCTTCGTCGGTCCGCGCTCGTGCTATTACATATATATATATATATATATATATATATATATATATATATATACAGAGGCTGTTCACACATTTTTTAGACGATGTATATTGTATTCACAAAACTAAATTGCATAAAGTTCTTGAGTTTTAAATGTTCTATTTGACATCCCTATCTGAACTATCTTTCGACACCGCAATTTCCAGGATAATAATGCCTTTTGAAGTGTCAGAAGAAGTAATCTATCCCATTTCTCCTGAACAGCTTTTCAGTGTCCTGTAAGGGTTTTGGGACGACGTTTGGATAATGCAGATTTTAAAAGTCTGAAAGTACAATAATCCATAGGTGATACATCGGGAGATTTAGCAGGGATATCAGTGAAGGGCATGGCCTTGATACCAGTTTTTTGTTCCATTTCTTTTAGGAAATTTACAGTGGATTTTGATGTGTGACTGCTAGCTTTCTCCTGATGGAGTCTCACAAAATTGATGGCACTGTGGGTAAAGCGATGGTATTTCATTCAGAAAAATTGGCGATAAAATATGTTCCTGATAGTATTTGGAGATAATCTTGACATTTTTTTCCACTCTCATTATTTTTAACTTGCCATTATAAGAAAAACCAGCAACAATCATGAATCCCTTAGAACTTTCTTTCGATTCTTGAACCATATACTTAAATTTTTTTTCTCCCCTTTTATGATAATAAATGGCTCTTTTTTTGTTGCAATCATTTAAATACACCCATGATTCATCTATTTGGATAAGTGTTCTCATATAGAATTCTGCAGCGTGTCCTGCGTTCAGCGATATGATTTGGAAGAAGACGATGCACATTGCGTTTTTTCGCTTTCTTAAGTTTTAAATGAACGTTTATCATTTTGTTTACAGTGCACACCGAGCATTTTAATGATTTTGCAACTGTCCTTTGACTAGGGGGATTTTCTTTTAACATTAAACAACGTCCCTTTGCAATAGTCGAAGATGTCCGTTTTTTCCTTGGATACTTGTTTGGAATTTTTGCCCCACTTGAGGCTACAATTTGACTTTTTTTTCCTTTCTTGTTGACGATATTATCTATCTACGCTTTAGATATCACAAAACCATGACTCTCACATCTTTTTTGGATAACGGAATATGCATATTTCTCTTCGGAAAGAGCATAAATGTAGTCTTCGAACCACTGCTTTGTTAAAAACGCCATTTTGAATAAAACAAAATTTCAAGCCGCAGACCATAATTTTGACTTTTAAAAACATAGTACAATTGCAATTATTTGTTTTGCAACAAAAGATTTTTTTTATTACCGCTTACCAACATCGTCTAAAAAATGTGCGAACAGCCTCTGTATATACATATATATATATATATTATATATATATATATATATATATATATATATATTACAGGGTGTCCCAAAACGACCGCATAAACTCTGCACAGCTAGATTCCTCGTTGGGTGTACATAAAAACTGCCCAAAGAAGCGTTCCTGTACGATCCATAGTTTACGAGAAAAATACGAAAAACAAAGTATGACGTCACTGCCAGTGCAAGAAAAAACACTTTATTGAACATATCAACAGCATGCACAATTTAAAGCAGATGTTCAAAGTGTCCGCCGTGCATGTAGAGGCAGGATTGAGCACGCTGTGGAATGGTTGTCATCACACGTTGCAGCTTCGCGGGGTCCACCGAAGTACAAGCAGCATGCAGACAAGCAACTAAGTCCATTTGTGTTGTCACTACGTCTCGATACACCAGTTCCTTGAGATGGCCCCATAAGAAAAAATCCAACGGTGTAAGATCTGGCGAACGTGGTGGCCATAGAATCGGACCCCCACGTCCGATCCAGCT